>CM077344.1:90995222-91488377 GCA_039655645.1 Ammopiptanthus mongolicus | reverse complement strand
TTTTTTTTTTTTTAATTTTTTTTAATTTTTGGTATTTTGTCTCTTCAAATCATTGCTTGATCCTCGACCCTTAAGATTCGATCACAGCGGGCTTGAGGATGAACTAGAACAAAGCCCATTACTCTTGCATGTTTGTTAAAGGCATGCTTCATCTGCGATGATTGTACTGATGGAGGGAGAAATCGTTGTTTCCTTTCCACAGCATCCCTGGCCGGGAGACCACCACGCTCTTCCCGAACTTAAAAACCTTCAAAGAGATCTAAATGCTTTTATGATTACATGTTTCTAGTTCAGTATACGCTTATCATAATGAATGCACACAATTGATAATGAAAGGTGAGAGGTATACAACAGGAATGGAAGGAAATGTCATTTATTGAAAAAGAAAGGTGTACAAGGTAATTATCACAAATCGCAAAGAAACTCAAGTTTAACAAGCAAGATTGTAGTGTGGATCACATCTCTTAATGACACCTTCTACAATGACTAGAGCTAGTATCCCGCATTTAACCTCGAACACCCATTAATCAAACTTCAAAGAACATGATTTGTCCCAGTCAAGACTGAACATTGCCCCAGCTACTAGCTTGATGACACTTCCTTCGTTTGCATTTTTCCGTATTTTAACCCTAACTTTTGCCTAGACTGCCTCCTCAGGTTTTCAGTCTAGCGGGTTGCTCTAACTTTTGCCTAGACCGCCTTTTCAGGTTTTCAGCCTAGCGAGCCATCTCTTTTCTCTTTCTCTTTCTCTTTCTTCTTTTCTTTTGCTATTTTTGGAAGTGCGCTCAAGCATAGTACCTTTTGACCGCATCTGAGTTTATAGGGAGTGGCAGATCCTCACCATCTATCCTTGTCAGGATTAAAGCTCCTCCGGAGAAGGCCTTTTTCACAACGTAAGGCACCCTCATAGTTTGGAGTCCATTTCCCTCGGTGATCCTTTTGGATGGGTAGAATCTTTTTAAGCACTAAGTCCCCTTCCCGAAACTGTCTTGGGCGCACCTTTTTCTCATAAGCTTTCATCAACCTTTTTTGGTAAAGTTGGCCATGACACAACGCGGTTAATCTCTTTCCTTCAATGAGGTTCAATTGGTCGAGTCGAGCTTGTACCCATTCAGCTTCTTCTAACTCGGCTTCCATCAGCACCCTTAGTGAAGGGATCTCTACCTCGATTGGGAGTACTGCTTCCATCCCATAAACCAGGGAATATGGAGTTGCCCCAGTTGAAGTACGAATAGAAGTGCGGTAGCCGTGCAAGGCAAAAGGCAACATCTCGTGCCAATCCTTATACGTCACCACCATCTTTTGAACGATCTTCTTGATATTCTTATTAGCTGCCTCGACTGCCCCATTCATCTTCGGACGATACGGGGAGGAATTATGATGCTTTATTTTGAAACTTTCGCATACCTCTGTCATCATCTTATTGTTGAAGTTGGTCGCGTTATCAGTGATGATTTCACTCGGCAACCCATAACGACAAATCAACTCTCTTTTGACAAATCTAATCACCACATTCCTAGTCACACTAGCATAAGATGCAGCTTCAACCCATTTTGTGAAGTAATCAATCGCGACTAGAATGAAGCGATGCCCGTTCGAGGCTTTTGGTTCTATAGGTCCAATGACGTCCATTCCCCACATCGAAAATGGCCAAGGTGATGTTATGACGTTTAAGGATGTTGGCGGCGCATGAACCCGATCGGCGTATGTCTGACACTTGTGGCACTTCCTTGCATAAGAGAAACAATCTCCCTCCATTGTTAACCAATAATAACCAGACCTCAAGATTTTTCTTGCCATGGCGTGTCCACTCGCGTGAGTCCCAAAAGATCCTTCATGCACATCCTTGATTAACCATTTCGTTTCTTCTGCGTCGACACATCTTAAAAGCACCATATCATGATTTCTCTTGTAGAGGACATCCCGTCTAAATAGAAACTCATTGCAAGTCTTCTTAGAGTCCTTTTGTCATTCTCTGAAGCACCTGAGGGGTATTCTCTTTTTCGGATAAAACTTTTGATATCGTGGTACCAAGGTTTCCCATCGGGTCTTCTTCTACCACTTGGCAATATGCAGGATGATCACGACTTTCCATCTTGATGAGTGGCAAGTCTCTCTCGTCGCTTACTTTGAACATTGAGGACAAGGTAGATAGCGCATCGGCTAATTGGTTATCCTCCCGGGGAATATGGTGAAATGTAACTTCATCAAACTTCTCAATCAAACCCTTGATGTAATCATGATACGGGATTAACTTGGCATCCCGAGTCTCCCAATCCCCTCTTAGTTGGTGAATGACCAAAGCAGAGTCCCCATATACCTCTAGCACCTTTGCTTTTGATTCTATTGCTGCATGGATCCCTAGCGCGCAAGCCTCGTACTCGGCGATGTTGTTCGTACAAACGAAGCAAAGTCTTGCGGTGATTGGGAAAAAATTACCTTCTGGTGAAATCAAGATGGCTCCGATCCCATGCCCCAGTGCATTAGAAGCTCCATCAAACAACAACAGGGTCCATTTTTCTTCCTCTGACGACTGCCCCTGCTCAAGCAACGCCATTATGTCTTCATCTGGGAAGTCACATTGCATCGACCCATAATCCTCTACGGGCTGGTTGGCTAAATAATCTGCGAGAGCGCTTCCTTTTACTGCTTTCTGTGTGACGTAGACGATGTCGTACTCGGATAGCAGGACTTGCCAGCGGGCAATCCTTCCAGTCAGAGCAGGCTTATCAAAGATATACTTGATCGGGTCCATTTTGGACACCAACCAGGTAGTATAGCTCAGCATATAATGCCTTAAACGACGAGCTGCCCATGCCAAAGCACAACATGTGCGTTCCAGCAATGAATAGTTAGCCTCACAACTCGTGAATTTCTTACTCAGATAATAGATGGCATGCTCCTTTCTTCCTGATTCATCATGCTGCCCCAGCACACAACCCATAGATTCATCTAGCACTGTTAAATACATGATGAGCGGTCTTCCAGGGACTGGGGTACCAATACCGGAGGTTCTTGCAAGTACTGCTTGATCTTTTCAAACGCCTTTTGGCAATCAATCCTCATTCCATTTTACCGCCTGATTTTTACGCAGCAACTTAAAGATTGGCTCACATGTCGCGGTTAACTGAGAGATGAACCTGGCAATGTAGTTCAATCTCCCTAAAAACCCACGAACTTCTTTCTCTGTTCGAGGTGCCGGCATATCGATGATCGCTCGCACCTTATCAGGATCGACCTCTATCCCTTTCTGGCTAACTATGAACCCCAAAAGCTTGCCCGATTTCACTCCAAAAGTGCATTTGGCCGGATTCAATCGAAGCTGGAACTTTCTCAACCGTTCAAAAAGCTTTTTCAAATTGTCAACATGGTCATCTTCAGACTTGGACTTTGCAATCATATCATCCACATAAACTTCTATCTCCTTATGCATCATGTCATGGAATAGAGTCACCATGGCCCGCTGGTATGTCGCCCCTGCATTTTTCAAACCAAAAGACATAACTTTGTAGCAAAAGGTACCCCACAGAGTGACAAACGTGGTCTTTTCCATATCTTCCGGAGCCATTTTGATCTGATTGTATCCCGAAAATCCATCCATGAAAGAGAAGAAAGCATGATGAGCGGTATTATCCACCAGAACGTCGATGTGAGGGAGAGGGAAGTCGTCTTTCGGGCTAGCTCTGTTCAGATCCCGGTAATCGACGCACATCTGAACTTTTCCATCCTTCTTTGGAACTGGGACAACGTTTGCAACCCATTGAGGGTACTTCGCAACTGCTAGGAAGCCTGCATATAATTGCTTTTTGACCTCTTCCTTGATCTTCAACGACATCTCTGCTTTCATCCTTCGTAACTTTTGCTTCACCGGAGGACATTCGGGTTTTAGAGGTAACTTGTGCTCTACTATGCTAGGGTCTAACCCCGGCATGTCCTGGTACGACCATGCAAAAATATCTTTAAAATCAAGTAGCAACTTGACCAGTCTGTGTCGCTCACTTTCTTTCAGGGAAATACCAATCTTGACCTCTTTTTTATCGTCCTCTGTTCCCAAGTTGATCACCTCAGTCGGCTCTTCATGGGGTCGAATTTCTTTGGTTTCCTGTTCCACTAATCTCATTAGCTCAGGGGAATTTCTTCACTGTCATCAATATCCTCGTCAGCATGATTAATGGGATAATCGAAATTGTATGGGGGAACACTAACACTGTCATTTTCAAGAGAGTCATTTTTAGATCTGCATTTTGATGATTATCAGGGAAAGGTGAATAAATAAGGGGAAAAGGCGAAAACTGTATTATTGATAATTATTAGGGAAAAAAACAAAGGGCGGAAGAATAAAAGGGACCGAACACATGCATTTATTGATAGGTTAATACTGAAATAGAAATAAGTAAGCCCGGTACAAAAGACATCCTAAAGCCTTGGGCAGAGCTAAAGGATAAGCATTACAGAATTACTTTGACAAAGATTCTATGGTCCTCGGGAATTCAATGGTCTCCCAATTGCTGAGCTCTGTATCAGGAGAGCATGGATAAACAAGATTGACACTGCGATTGGTGGAATCATCATCTCCGAGGGCTGCTACTTGGTCAAGGAACACGAACCCTGCACTGCGGAAGCTTTGTCGTATGTCACAGATAGGAACCCTTTCAGCCTCGTACTCACGATTTTCCAAACGAGCAAGCCTCTTCTCTTTCCTCTGTTCTAGAACTCTCCTCTTATCTGCCTTGGTGGGTTTATATCCTAACCCAAACCTGTCCTTGTTCTCAGTAAGCATTATGAAGTCGGGAACCCCTTGGTTGCTTCTTCCCAATCCGTTCCCAGGTCGATATCCTCCTTTAAGCATAACCCTCACCATCATGACAGATGCTTTTGACGGTCGCGGTTTTGAAAGCAAAGCCCCTTCTCTTACGTAAGTGGCGTTGGCAATCTCCAACGATTGGAAAGCGGTCTCAAGGGCTTCTTCTGCTGCCTCAATGTAAGGGGTCGTTGTTGGTTTACTCACCAGCATGTCTTCTTCTCCAGAAATAATTACCAATTTATTATCAATGATGAACTTCACCTTTTGGTGCAGCGTGGAGGGTACAGCTCCAGAAGAATGGATCCAAGGTCTCCCAAGGAGGCAGCTGTAGGTCGGTGTGATATCCATTACTTGAAAAAGGACCTCAAAGGTACAAGGACCAACCTGAATAGGTAATTCAATCTCACCAATGACCTCTCTTCGCGTGCCGTCAAATGCTCTTACTATCATTGAGCTCGGCTTCATGTGTGTCCCATCGAAAGGCAGCTTAGACAAGGTCGACCTTGGCATCACATTCAAAGAAGATCCATTGTCAATGAGCACTCTAGCCATAATATGATCCCGACACTTCACGGAGATATGCAACGCCTTGTTATGCCCCATTCCCTCAACAGGTATTTCATCATCGGTGAAGGTTACATAATTATCGGCGATGATGTTGCCCACAATGTTATCAAACTTATCAACAGTGATGTCATGAGAAACATGAGCTTGATTCAAAACCTTCATCAAGACCTTTCTATGTGGTTCAGAGTTCATGAGCAGAGACAAAAGAGATATT
Organism: Ammopiptanthus mongolicus; assembly: GCA_039655645.1. Taxonomy (NCBI): domain Eukaryota; kingdom Viridiplantae; phylum Streptophyta; class Magnoliopsida; order Fabales; family Fabaceae; genus Ammopiptanthus; species Ammopiptanthus mongolicus. The sequence goes on along the minus strand of CM077344.1, from coordinate 91,482,792 downwards.
TTGGCCGGAGTTCGATTCAACTGGTCCACCACCCTATACTCACTTTGTTTGATGAACTTCAGAAATTCGGATACTTCTTCATCGGATACTTCTTTTTTGTATCCATTCCCTCTTGCGCCCTCCTCAATAAGAGTTTCTTTTTCTTTTCCCTTGCAACTTCCTCCTTCCTTTTCTGTATCTTCTTTTCGCAACGCCTCCGGGGTATAAACACGACCGCTCCGAGTCATCCCGCCGATTCCCGAGACATTGGTGACTACAGTGGTATCTTCAGAATATTGTGGTTGAACCTGCACGTCATATTTCCATGGTACTGCTTTGGTGTCCTTGTAAGGAAAAGGACGTGGGACTTGGATGACGAGTGGCCTTGGCCCACTTGAAATCGGTGATGGTACCTCCTTGGTATAGTATATCACCAGCGGTTTTGGAACGATTGTTTCAACAGCTGGCCGAGGATCGACCCGGATGGTCAAAGGAGTTACATTGACCCGCATCGGGGAGACTGTAGACTCAGAAACCACATTTATGCCTCCCTCATCCAACTGGCAACCAATCAGGATCATCTTCATATCTAATAACCGTTGTACAACCTGTTTGAACTCTGCACAATCTTCAATTGCATGCTCTTTCTCCCCATGAAAGTCACATCTTACGCCTTTGTCAAGGTCACTTTCCTCCTCAATCGGGGCTTGCATCATCCCATGCCTACACATCTCCCTGAAAATAACTCTCATGGGGGTCTTGACCTTGGAGACTTGACTGATGAGAGTATACTCCATGAAATCCTCTATGGCATTGACGCCAGGACCCCCATGATTTGGTAGAGGATCTTGCCCCACATTAGGCTGCTCGAAGCTCAACCACTTGGCGTTAATCAACTCTTGTACCTTAAGCTTCAAAGCTCTACAATTTTCGGTGGAATGACCTGATGCCCCTGAGTGATAGTCACATTTGGTATTCGGGTCAAACCACTTTGGATACGGGGGTTCCATTGGTTTTGTTGGGATAGGAGCTAGCATAGAGCTTTTCACGAGTTGGCGTAGCAGCTCGGTGTAGGTCATGGGTATCGGATCAAAATGTACAGGTTTTCTTTCCAGGTCATGAGGTGGCCTTCTCTGGTTTGTGTTTGGGTTGTGATGTGGTGGCTGAACTGTTTGGGATGGTATGGCGGGAAGTGTTTGGCGATGGGTAGGGTATGATGGCCGGTAAGGTGTCATTGGATGCTGAGGTTGGGGGTGTGGAAATTGTGAGGTGGCGGCAATATATGGATGGTTAGTTTGGTGATATGGAGTTTGTGGGTAATACTGGGTTTGGAAATATTGCTGAGGGTGGACAGGCATCAAGTTTGGTCTCCACTGGCCAGACTTATTCTGGTCAAAAGCCACAGCATGTGCTTCTCCTTCCTTCTTCTTTACAAAAGGGGGCTTCTTCGGGCCAGGTGCCCCAACTGAAGTCTCGACAATCTTGCCATTCCTCATTCCACCTTCAATCCTCTCACCGATAACGACCATATCTGAGAAATTTGACGATACACTACCAATCATCCTATCATAAAAGGGCGACTGAAGTGTGTCAATAAACATTGCAACAATCTCTTTTTCTGCCAACGGGGGCTCTACCTGGGCCGCCACTTCCCTCCAACGCTGCGCATATTCCTTGAAAGTTTCTGTGTCTCTTTTAGACATATTTTGCAGCTGCATCCGATCAGGCGCCATGTCAACATTGTACTTGTATTGCTTCAAGAAGGCATCGGCCAAATCCCTGAAAGATCGGATATGTGCCCTCTCCAGGTGCGTGTACCAACTCGAAGCTGCCCCAGACAAACTGTCCTGAAAGAAATGAATCAGCAACTTATCATCGTGCGCGTATGATGCCATCTTTCGGACATACATGGTTAAGTGGTTCTTGGGACAAGTGGTTCCCTGTATTTGTCGAAATCTGGGACCTTGAACTTCGGTGGGATTACGACATTGGGCACAAGGCAAAGCTCCGAGGCATCTCTGAGACCATAACTACTTGCTCCTTCAATAACCCTTAATCTTTCCTCTAGTGTCTCCAACTTTTCCCTAGACCGGGGGTTCTCGCCTGACCGATCCACATGGGCTTCACCGTACATGTTCTGGGGAAGGTACTGTGGCATGTAGGCGGATGTGAAGTTTGGTGCCGCTTGAGCCCCATTGGGTCCAAAGTGCAGAGCGTATGGTGGGAGCTTTGGATTAGGAGAAGGTATCACTGCCGGGGCACTACCTTCCGGAGGGTTTTGTGGCGGAGGGACCCCCTGTGTTGGGAATGTGAGGACAGAATTTTGAGGGACCTGGGCAGTGTCTTGGTGGTTAGGGTTATTGTCCTGTGGGCCAGCAGCAGTTGGCGGCACATAACCTGGAGGAAGACCGTATGGAGGATGGTTCATTACAGTAGACTCATGATGATTGGCAGCTGAGGAATGAGTCTGGTGGTTTGGATAAATAGCGAAAGGCACCATGACTCCTTGTTGGTTGAATCCTTGCATTTGCACAGGAACCTGAGTGAAACCAGGTGGGAGAAGAGGCGTAGCCGGATGCTCTTCATTCGAGGCCGAAGGGTTCTCATCTGTGCTTTTCTCCTTTTGCATCGCTTGCAACAACTCCAACATCTTTGCCATCTGTTCCTTGAGTTGGTCTACCTCTTCTCTCATCTCTTGGGTTTGTTCTAGATCAGCCATAACTTTAGCTTGCGAACGAGTGCGGTAAGGGTGTCGCGGAGCAATGGTTCAAAAGATCACTGTTTAATTACAACAACGAAAAAGAAAATGAATAAAACAAAAAGGGATAAGAAAACACAGAAAACGTATTAACCCTTTCGAGATGCTTGAAATTATTAAATTTTATTTTTCAGAGAGTTAATGCCCCAACGATTGACAAGAGATGGTCCCTCCACTCCATTCAGAGGGCATTTTGCCCATAAGACGGCGTGGGGTTGACAACGAATCTAGGGGAGAGGATCCTTTCCACAATAGATGTCGTCTTTAGGCACACTAGCGTTGCTGATTCCGAGTCGAGGAAGTAACAACTACGCTTCACACAGAAGGATAACTCCTATAAGGCAAGGACGTAGTTAGCAACATACTAAAGGGAGATTACGCTCCACGATAGGCGTTGTCACGAATCAAGTATAAGAGATGGAGAGCGAGAGAAAGTAAAGGCGAGAGAATGCATTTCATTCATTGAAACCTCCAAGGGTAGTACATAGATTGAAATAACATCAAAACATAAATTCGCAACAACGCTTTTATCCTAAAGTCAACAACTTTGATCTTTTCCTTTTTAGGCCTCGGGTGAACCCATCACACATCTGCATGAAATCTTCTAACTCCGGAGGGAGACGTAGCATAGGGTTCACGCGAATCCGCTTGTTAGCCTTCTCAAAGCGTTGAACAAAGGTCGGGATGCAATGACTTAGCTCATTAGTCATACTTATATACCTCTTCCTCCATATGTCGACATCCAATCCTCGCTCTTTGGCTTCTCCCCTCCACCATTTCATGGCATTCACCACTCGCGTCACCTGGTCATGATAACGTTTGGCTGACATCCACCCTAGGTCGCAACTTTGTTTGATTTCGAACAGCAAGGCGTTCAGGTCCTCGACCTTCTGTGCCAATCCAGCCTCCACCTTGTTGTGTGTACAGATCTGGTTTTTTAAATCGCCATTGGCCTCCCTCTGTCGATTAATTTCTGCCTCTAATGCCTTGCCTCTCTCATCTCGCCGATTAACTTCATCTTTTAACTGGCGTGCTTCCTCCTTTAGTTGAAGCTTATCCTTTGTCAAAGTCAACATTTTCCCCTCAAGGTTCTGGATTCTGGCCATGAGGCTCGCTGGAACCTTATCTGTTGTTCTTTTGACACCCGAGGTTGTGGTGATGTCGGCGCACATGTTTTTTAAGTGCTCATTTTCTCTTGCCAACTTCTCGTACCGCCTTTGATTGGTGACTGCCTTCAGCTCGGCATCTTGTTTTTCTTGCTCCACCGCTTTCATTTGTGCCTCCATGATCTTTAATTTTTCTGTCATCTGAGTCACCAAAATGGAATGATCGTCCTTCTGATCCTTTTTCGGAGTGCTGATGGGAACCTTCCTTGCTCTTCTCCATGTTTCGTACTCTGAGACAATGATTAGGATCGGCCTGCCTAATTCGGCTCTCCCTGCCATCTTCACATTTTTCCATGCATCTCTGACCCTTTTTGCTGACAACTTGGTATCTTCACCGTCTTCATATCAGAAACAACATCCACCGAGTTGTTCTTCTCGCGGTACAGTTTGTGTCCAGCAAAGCTGTCGCAGGGCTATGGTTGGCGTGTAAGATATGCATCCTCTCGGGCCCATTAAAGGCACATTTGGGAACTCGCCACAACTGTAAATGATATCTTGCCCTTGTTGACCTTCGTACCATGGGCATACCCACTTGAAAGAGCTGCCATCCACTTTGTCAAACTCGTTCTTCCACTCTTGTTCACTTTGCTGTTTCACTGGGATATTGTGGAAGCCTCTCAGTGGATCTGAATGTCGGCTGACATGGCCTTTCGCATACATGTGAGTGATGACCCATACATACAACAGTTGTGCACAACATCGAAGCTTCCCCTTTTGATGGCGCTGGCAAAAATCTAAAGTCAGAAACGTCTCAGCTAATATCGCGGGCACTGGATTCCTTTTCCTTTCTACTGTGAAGAATACGTCCAGTGCAGCTTGGTCGATCATATCCAGTGCTGATGGAAACAAAACCAGCCCATAGATGACAAGTGCCAATACCCTTTCAAAAGTCCCCCAATCTCGTTGATCTTTCAACCTTTTCAAGAGATTTTCAAGGATTGTTCGAGTCAATCCCCACGAGTTTGAGTGTCCGGTCAAGTGGACGTCTTTTTCAGGAAGCCCCAGCAACCCTGCTATGTTGGTGACGGTCAGGTATTGCCCCATATGGAAATAAATGACAGGCTCGGTCTGCATCGGTAACTTTAACAGACAAGCATATTCTTCGATGGTAGGGGTAATGTCCATGTGAGGCAACTCAAAACATCTGAGCTGCGGGTTCCAATACTGACTCAGAGTGCTCAAAACGGCAGTTTCAACTGGTATAAAGATAAGGTCCAGAATCCCTCCATACTTCTTGACAAAGCTTCTTCGATTCTCTTGAGGTAATGCCCGACTTAACTCCCTCAGGTTCTCCAGCGAGTTCATTATCACCTTGGAGCTCTTGCTAGTGTGCCTGGCTTTTTCCATCTCTTGTTTATCAAAGAAAGGGTTAACTCTCACCAAATTAATCTGTGAAAGGAAAATTTTTATTAGCAAAAATTGAAAAATGAATGCACTTTATGAATGAATGAGGGTGCTGGTACATATAAAAGGGGCGTGAACCCCTTAGGGTGCGCTATGTATTACTAGCGCATGACTGTCCTTGCAATTGACTGCGTTTCGAAGTGCAATGGAAACGTAGCATAATGCTCAAGTCAAGGACGACATCGGTCATCCAAGCCTAACCTTAGGCGCAACGATGCATGGAAAAGGAAATGAGTAATATGCTTGAAATCATGATAGATGTGAATACGTATGCAGCAGAAAGAAAGGCGGAATGTGCTCTTCTTTGTCCTACACAGGTTGCATCCTATGGTTGGGATTTCTGAAGTTAAAACCCTAATTCGGACGGCTTCTATTGGCAACTTATGTGCAGAACTCTTGGCATAGATCTAGACTCCTAAAAGGCCCCCAGATTACCCTCATCTAAAAAGATAAGGACCCGGATCTATGAACCTCACCACAGGGACAAATAAGTCACAATATGGCAGTCCATGTACCGGTAGCAATCTGAGCGGGAGAATCAGTGACTGCCAGGGATGCAAAAGCATCACAATAACTCCACTGAAACCCCTTCTAATCCTATGGCATTCCAGGACTCGGGTATAGAGCCCAACAGTGTGTGAAGCAAGTGATAGTGCGGTGTGTGCTGAGAGCATACAAACCTGTACAAAATCCTATACAAATAAAAACTCCCCAAACCTGCAAGAAGAATCAACCCACAACACAATGGTTTGCTATCCTAAGGTTGCAAGAATATATACAAAAAAGTATTAGAGAAAAGAAAAAAAAAAAAAATAAATAAATAAATAAATAAATAAATAAATAAATAAATAAATAGATAAAAAAAAAAAACAAAACAAAACAATGTACCAGGTAAAAAAAAAAGGGTAAAACAAATAAATAAAAGTTATTAAAGATTTGCACAATCAACTATGATGGGCCTGACCCTCCAAAGTCCCCAGTGGAGTCGCCAGCTGTCGCGACCGTCCCGTCCGGGCGCCGCGAAAAAGAGAGGGGTTCAAAAAAAAACAACAGAGGAGCCGCCACCAAAATTTTTATTTGGGAGAACTTTGGAAAACCCAATTACTTAAGGAAAACTGGTCCTAAAAAAAAGACAGAGATTTGAGTTCGGGAGTCGGTTATGAGTAGGGAAGGTGTTAGCACCCTACGTCACCCGTTCTAAGAACGGTACCCCAAGTTAATCGTGCAAAATTTTTAATAACCTTTAAAAGTATTATTTTACCCCATTTTTAAAACAAAAAGGAAATAAATACAAAAGGAAGAAAAATAAAATTTTGGCTTGACAGAATGATTATTCTGCTCCTACGTATTCCCCGGTGCGATGGAAAACTCAAAGCCACGTAGTTCTTAATAGAAAAAGTTTGGTTGGTTGGTTGATTTTAGTTTTTTGGGAAAAGATTTGATTTCGAAAAAGGATTTTGTTTCAAAACTGGTTCGCTTTGGCACAAGGTTAAAGATAGCAGTGCTATACGATAAACCTTTACAATTCTTACGACACTTGAGGATGGGAGACCATACATCAACGTCCTAAATTGTTGCGCGAATTTTAAAAGATTTTATTTAAAAAAAGAATTCACTCTTGCACGGGGTTAAAGATAGCAAAACTATACGATAAACCCTTACCAATCATGCGACACTTGAGGATGAAAAATTCATACATCAACGTCGTAGATTGTTGCGTGAATTTTTTGAATGCCACTATTATTTTTTTATTTTTATTTTTATTTTTTATTTTTTTTAAAAGATTTTTTTCCGTCCTTTTTTTTTATTTAAAAACAGAGTCTGACACACACAAAAGTATGAGCTTGGCCCAAAAGGAAAAAGGAAATCAGAAAAAAAAAAAAAAAAAAAAAACAACCTAAGCTAATCCTTCTTACCAAGCCCAACCCAATATTAAACACTCTCATCCATAGCTAGTACCTATTTCCCTACTTAACAAAAATACACAAATAAAAACTAACACCTTACATTACAGAAAGGGATCAGAAGCTGAGAGAAGCAAAGGAAAGGGCTTTGCCCCCTTCCTTCCCGCGACCCACTCAGAGAGTGGAGGAGAAGGCTTGCGGTGAGAAGGCCACGGCGGCGGCGAGCTGGACCGGACGACGGCGGTGGGCTGGCTGGCGAGCGGCGGCCCGCAAGCGAACGGAGCTGGGTGGCTTCGCGGCGTTGGGGAGGACGCGCAGGAGATCCGGAGCAGCTGGCTTCGACGGAGCTCCGGTGGACCGGCGTGGAGGAGTGCGACGGATCTGGCGTGTCCGGTTCCGGCTTGCGGCGGTAGCTGGCTCGACTGGGACGGCAGGAGCACGACGACTCTGCTTCGCGGAGGTTCCAGCGACGACGCGGGTCGGTGGAGCGACGGCGTGGCCCGCGATGGTTGAGGAGGCGCGCGGTGTGGGCTCGGTGGAGCTGAGTGCTGGTTCGCGGTGGTTGAGGGAGCGCGGTGTGGGCTCGGGGAAGCTGAGTGCTGGTTCGCGGTACTGTTCACTCTCTTCTTCTTCTTTCAGTATGGGTAGAGCTGAGTTCTGAGTTTATGCTAATGTAGTTAAGGGGATGAAGCTGTGGTTGAGGAGGAATGTGAGCTTTATGTATTTTTTTTGTTTCTGATTTGTTTCTCCTTCAGGTTCCCTCCCCGTTGCCCCCACCGAAAAAAAAATTCCCTTTGGCTCCCTGTGAGAGGTTGAATTTATAGGCAAAATGATAGGAGGATGATGCCAAAATTTGTCATTAGCTTGTTGCAGGAAGTGGGTACCTCAAGAGGGAGCAAATCAGCTTTGTCCCTCTGCTTGGTGGTGCAACAGGGAGGAGGGCAGTGTGTCCTTGGGTGCTGCTGGTGTTGCTTAATGAAAAGGGGAAATAAAGTGAAAGAAGACAAAAGAAAGGTAAAAAGAAGATGGAGAAGACCTCCAGAAATACCCAAAACAAAATCAACGTATCATCACATTTTTGAATTGAGTCTGCTGTTATTATTTTTTATTTTCATTTTCTTTTTTTTTTTTGAATAAGAAAAGGGCTTTTAAGTAGGTTAAACAAAAATGGGATTATGGGCCAAAGCTCACTTAATTTTTCTTTCCTTTTTGATTACTTAGCGGACAAATTAGTTAACCCGGACAAAATTGGGTGTTCACATATCCCAAAATTATTGAGGGTACCAGAGAAAGCACCAAAATACAAAGCATCCCTAATCAAATATAAAAAACCTTAATTGTCATTGTTATCTCAATATGCAATTCTAGTGAGACAACAGGGACACAGTCTCGATGAATTGGTTAGGCTTTGTCGGGATAATATATTTTGTTCTCCAAAATGTGTCACAACTTGTGTTATGAATTTTGATTGGTCATAAATATTATTTCTTCTTATTAATTATTGAATATTTAAATTAATTAACCGATCAGAATTCATAACTGAACATATTTTGTGGGACAGACAACAAACGTTACAAACATTCTTCATCAAAGATATTGTTGTATCTGCACCCTGTTCCAAGATCCATTCATGAGGTTTTGCCAATAATTTTGTTGTTTTGCGGCTTTAGAGGTAAACCAAAATTCATTTATGGATTGAGTCCGATTTTCTTTTTTGCCTAATCAAATAGAAAAAAAGTACTAAAGTTCTAATATAAAGATTTGAATTTTTATAACCATATTTACCAAAAAATAAATTTATATAACCATCCATTATTATATTTAACATGCCTATGCAACTTTTTTCTTCATGCTTTTTTTAGGCAAAACTAATGTTTTAGTCCCTTAAGTTAATTTAATTTTTTAAATTGGTCCCTTAACTTTTTTTTGTGACAAACAAATCTCTTAAATTATCATGATAGTGTATGTTCTTGCTATTAAATCAGTGAATTATGATGTCCCAAAAAAATTTAAGAGACCTATTTATCACAAAAAAATTTAAGGGATCTATTTGATACCAAAAAAATTTAAGGAATCAATTTAAAAAATTAAATTAACTTAAAAGACCAAAACACTGATTTTGCCCTCTTTTTAATACTAGAAAACCCATTAAGGTAGAAAATAGGAATCGTTCATCGCTTAATATATATGACCAATAAATGCAACTTTAAATCCTAAAACTTGAACAATAACACGTGCACTTCATTGTCTCTGCCCCTATACCAGATCCATTGATGAGATTTTGCCGGCAATTTTGTTGTTTTGCAGCTTTAGAGGTAAAACAAAACTCACCAAGGATGGATTTCGTTTTTGCCAAATAGTAAAATGGAACATAAATTACTTTCAAGTTCTAATATAAAAAATTGTCTATTAATTGTAAAATGCCCCATACAATTGTTTTCCCTCATGTTTGCCTCTTATAATCCTAAAAAACCCATTAAGTATATTATTAGTTCAACTGATCATCCAACATACATGAAAACGCATAATTTTGGTTTGATTAGCAGTAGTTCTCTCTAGTGCACATTTGACAAGAAGTACAAGTCTAAAGTTATCAATTTTAGAGATTGATTCTTTTTTAAACCCAAATCTACTTTTGTCAACTCTACAACTTAATTTTGAGAAAAATAATGTCTAATAGAGTTTAACGCGTGTAAGACAATGGGAGCACTTGCCTCACTTGCCTTCATTGAAAGATATATGTTACATTACTTTCAAATCCTACTCTATATAATACTTTTTAATAATTATTTGATCACATATATAAAAAAAAATATTTTTATAATGTTAAAAATAAAAGAATATACAATTTCAAAATATAATAATAATATTATTATTTTATCATTTATATATTTATATATTATTTATAAAAATATTTATAATATACAATTTTACCACACTAATCAAAATTTTTAAATCCATACTGAAAAAGTTAACCCAAATTTACTTTTGCCACCTCCAACTTTGATGGCAGGGCTAACCCAACGAATAGAAATCGTCAAATAATTTTTACTCTTCATCTCTCTGCTTTTTCAACATTTTTGCATATACAGAGGTAGAGAAGCAGATTTCATCAAAAAGCCTCGTGAAGCTTCCAACCAACTGGGTTTATGCTTCAAACAACACCATATCCCATTTATTTTAGATTTTATAAAGATAAAATCACGTTGAAAAAAAATTCGTCTATCAAAATAATTACATCAAGATATATTATTTTCACATGTACATTAACAATAATTTCAACTAAATAAACCCTAAATTATCCCTAGACAAAGATCTCAACAAGATAACTTTCTACCTGCAGTTGGATTGAACGCTCAAATTTATCAATCGGACAAAATAAAATAAATTTATCAATGAACTTACGTTATGAGCATGTAAAAAACACTGTTCATCAAACCCAGAAAATGAAACAATAAGCTCTATAAAACGATGATGCTCTAACTTGTAAAGCAATCACAAAAAACACAGCGAAGGTGCCATGCATACATACATCATATAAAAATAAAGTAATAAGTCATCATGTTAATAAAAACAAAAATAAAAATAAATACAACATATTTATTTATTATTAAAAATCAAATCCACCAGCATCATCAAAGCCACCATCATATCCAGAATCATAATCAGCCCCGTCAGACACCATATCCCCTATCAAAAGCCCACCCAGCGCACCGCCAAGCAACCCGGCTCCCATACCCATTCCAAACTTGTTCTTCTTAGCCGGTTTCTGAACCGGTGGATATCCATAACCCGGTTGAGCCGGTGGGTAACCATACCCGGGTTGGGGCGGGTAACCATAACCCGGTTGACCCTGTGGTGGGTAACCGTATCCCGGTTGACCCTGTGGTGGGTAACCATGCCCCGGTTGAGCCTGGGGTGGGTAACCATACCCCGGTTGACCCTGTGGTGGGTAACCATAACCCGGTTGACTCGCAGGATACGGTGCTGCGCTCGATCCCGCCGCCGCAGCTGGATAAGCCATCACCGGCTCCTGCTTAGAACCCGACGCAGCCGGAGGATAAGCCATACCCGAACTCGCCCCCGGCGGAGGATAAGACATCGCCGGCGATGCTTTCTCGTGCGCCGCCTTCGCCGGAGCTGCAACTTTTTCGCCTAATTTATAAGACAGATTCAACGAGCCCTTAGATTTCCCCGATTGCGTTCTCACCTGATAGCTGACGTGGCGGAAGGAGTTACCGTCGCCGGGGTTATCGAGGAGTTCCCTGAGAGGTACATAGACGGTGCCGATGAGGGTGTCTCCAGCGACGGTGCGGTCGGAGAAAAGCTTGATCTCGAGGGATAAACGATTCTGATGAGGGAGAGATTCGTTGACGGTGAATTTTACCGGGAAATTCCAGGTAGGGTTTGTGCCTCCGTCTCTGTGAACGGGTGACTTAGACTTCTGGGGTTGGAGAGGGTCGCCGGAGAGAGAAACGACGACGTAGACGTCCATCTTGGAGAAGAGGTTAACATCTTTGATGTCTTTTGCTGATACGATGTTGAGTTCTAAGGTTCTGTATTCCATCGTTGATGTGTGAGGATTAAAGAACGAAAGAAAGAGCAAGAAATAAGAAACAGAAAAACGAGAGATATTTGGAGAGGTTTTGGTGATGAGTAATGTTTGGTTGGCGTTGACGTTTTTAGGGTGAATGAATTTATATCGGTTTTGGAGATAAGGGTAAACAAACTTGGGAATCTTCCAGGCATTGAGGTGTCAAATAGACGCGTAAACTTCTATATTACTTTTTTGTTAAAAATATTTAGTTATCGTTTTCGGTTTTTTGTTTTTTTTTGACAAATAGTTATGGTTTTCTTTTCTTTCTTTTTTTTCCTTTTCTTTTTATCATATCTGGATTCTCAAAGGCGGTGTTGTATTATTTTATTTAACATTTGTTTTTTGATCAAGATTTTATTTAACATTTTTATGCTTGATGATTAAGATATTTTATTAAAATGTTCTTCTTGATTTGTGCCAATGTAATTTAAATTTATCAAAAAATTAAAAAAAAATGACATTTTTTTAATCATGATATATAGGTAGAAAGTATATATGGCCGTTAGGAGTGATTATTCTCAGTCGGAAAACCTGTTGGACACATAAGATGAATTCTTTTCTTTCAATCAAATTTTTTTCATATAAAAGAGTCAGATTTGAATCCTAATAATAACATTTTTAGTTCTAATTGATTATTAGCCTATTTGTTTAAAATTCTTTCCGATGCAACTCGCGTTTAAAATGTCGCTGATAGAAAGCTTCAAATAAAAGCTTTGAAAAAAAACTCATTTGACCTTCTAGGACATGATTTTTTCACGCTGGGGTTTAATAAAAGTTAAACCAAACAATTGTTATGTTTTCATTATTGCCCTTAATTAATCTTAATGAGTGTGTGTTTGGATAAGCGTTTAAAAAATATAATTTTGGATAGAATTGATTATGTAGAATTGATTTCAATATAATTGAGTTTAAAGTGAAATGATTTATGTTTGGATGTTTTTATTTTGAAAGCAAGTTTGATGTACAATTTTAGTGTAAAATTTTCAATTCCATACAGAAACTACAAATTATAGCTTCTACTAGAATCACATTTGAAGGCAAAATCAATTTTATAAGACAGTAATTAAACATTTCTGTTTTTATCAAAATCACATTTGATAGAGATAAAAATATTTCTAATATCTCCATAAATTAAATCAAACACACACTGATTAGACGCACGCAGAAGTCCTTTTGGGTAATTAAAATAGTTTGACGAACGTGAAAATAAATTAATGCACAACTGCACACCAAAAAAAAAAAAAAAGAAATTTAATGCACAACTTGATTATGCAGCAAGTATGATGTCATCATCCATCTCTATCCAAAAGACGGAAAGAGTAGCGCGGGCCTGGGCCTGGCCACGGGTTGGACGCGGTTCTTGATATTGGAACGTTTACTATTCCGATTTCAAAGTTCTAAAACTTTCGATTTTGAAACTTTAACAAAGGAAACCTATTTTTTTTTTTGTTTGAACATATTTTCACGCGTAATTATAAAAATTAATCTTCCGACATATTAAATGATATTAAGAGTTAATCACTCCTAACTAGATTTTTTTCATATATAAGAGTCAGCAATCAAACTCATGATCACTTGTTTAAGGGGTCCAACCTTATTACCACTCGGATCAACCACATATTGATACATAAAGGAAACATATAAGTACACTTATTTTTAAAATGTATATGAAAAAGGGTTTATTTTTTATATATAGGGTTAGTGTCACTTTTATGTACAATAAATCATAAATCATCTATCAATATGTGGTTAGTTCGAGTGATAAGGGACTCGAGCACCTTAAGTAAGTGATCAGATGTTCGAATCCTGACTCTTGTGTATGGAGAAAACCTGATTGGGAGAAGAGAACTCACCTTGTGTGCCCAACAGGTTCCCTTACAGAGATTAGTCACTGCTAATGGTGGTGGATACTTCGTACCTATATCGTGGTTACAAAAAAACATAAATCATCTTATATGTGATTTTTAAGATAATTTTTTAAAATTCAAACATTTTTAATGACGTGACAATTTATAATATTTATTATCCCACAAAGTGGGCTTAACTCTATGCCACGAATTCCGAATGGTTAAAAAATATAGGGTCCATTTGTTATAGATTATGAAAAAATGATTTTCATTTTATAGAGTTAGATTTTAATGAGAAGCTAATAAGAGTAGCTTCTCATTTTATCCACAAAAATGATTTTTTCAAAATAATGATTTCCTCAAAAAATCTTAAACAAACATAATTTAAACTATTAAACATGATTTTTAACTTTAAAAAAATGATTTTATCATCAAATTAATAATCTTAAACAAATGCACTCATAATCCCTAATAATTATTGAATATTTAAATCAATTGACTAACCAGAATCTATAACATGATCATAATAGACTTTCTGAAACAACTAATTAAAAAAAATTACCTTAGACATTTAATTTTAAGGCGACTTTTCAAATTTACAAAAAAAAAAAAACAAACACATTTTAAGAAATAAAATTTTATTTGCAATAATCAACTTTTATATATTAAGTTCTAGTTTTCACTTTTGAATGTGGAACATCTACTTAGCTACTCTCTTACTTAGAGAGCCACATGACATCAGTGCATTAAGTATAGCTTTTTCATATTTTATTCAATTATTTTTTTTGGTAGACAATTATTTATTTATTGGTAGACTTTGTGAAACAACTAATTAAAAAAAATTACTTTAGACATTTAATTTAAAGGCGACTTTTCAATATTACAGAAAAACAAACACATTTTACGAAATAAAATTTTATTTGCAATAATCAACTTTTATATATTAAGTTCGAGTTTTCATTTTTGAATGTGGGACATCAACTTAGCCACTCTCTTACTTAGAGAGCCATATTACATCAGTGCATTAAGTATAGCTTTTTCATATTTTATTCAATTATTTTTTTTGGTAGACAATTATTTATTTATTTTTATATGCTATGATTTTCTATTTTTTATATGCTCTAATTAATTAAATCATTTATTTTTATATTATTTCGATTTAATATATTTCACAATAACCCAAGTCTCAATCACATTTTCATTTATAGTGTTTGTTTGAAAGAGGCGTAAAAAAAAGATTATGCTGATAATCGATTTATTGTGATAATCGATTATAATCTGAATTTGTTTTTGTTTGGGTATATTTGTTAAAAAGCGATTTTAAGATAATTTATTTCATTTGGGTGGTGAAAAAACACTTTTACATAGTAAATTATGAAAAAGAGTATGAAGCTATTTGTATAATTTAATAATATTTGTTTGAAAGTTAGTTTTGTAAGGGTAAAAAGAGAAGAAAGTTTTGAGAATGAAAAATAATCAAATCATAACAATCTTAAGATAAAACAAATTAAAAGACATAAAACAGTTTTTTATCCCAAAAAAAGTTTTTTAATAAATTTAAACTAATTATCAAACATAATAAATTATTTATGAAACAGTTTTTCAGCCAAAAAATAATTGAAATAGGGAAAATCAATCTTTTCGGAAGATACTCTGCCTTTTAGCAAAGTTTAGAGGTAGTGATTGACTTCATACATTATGAATTCAAATTTTAGAATATGATATGAAGGAAATACTCACGTAAATCATGCTAAACCAAAAAAACAATTCTTCATCAATGAGAGGAGTGAATGTGCAATAGATGCATCATGCCGCTGTAAGTTGTTATTATTTTATTATTTCCATTAGCTTACCGTCCAAGATCTTCCTGAAAGTTCCTACCAGTGCCTGAAGAAAGCAACGAAGTTATACCTTCCTCCCTCATGTCCCAACCAAGGCACCGGTTTCCAGTGATGCTTAAGTATATACCAAAAGAAAAGGTGGTCTTCCCTTCTCCTCCTCTGTCCACTCCTCCCACATCCCCCCTTCACCCCACAAAAATGAAAGTATAAAGCAAATTGGCACAAAAGCATGGACCAACTTCATCACATTGCAATTATCTTATTATAAACAAATATAAATTAATAAAGTGGGAAAGAAGCTTAAAACACATCTCAATGACCCATGGAGGAATCCGGATCCTCTGTATTCAATAAAATGCACATTCACGTATTCATTAAATATGTAACGTTGAATCAATTTTAGATTTTCTTAAACATTTTTAGTGAATGTTTCAACAGTGTTTAGTGTAGCTGGTGGATAGACTGTTTCGTAAAAAAAAAAACAGGGGGCAAGCCCAAAGTAACTGCCTCAATTGAAACTGTCTAAATACAAAATAAAACACAATGTCAAACTGCAAAGACCAACAAAGAAATAAAACATGTGTTGTCAATTACCTCTATCATTAACAAAAAATATTCGAAAACATCGTCACTTAACAAATACCAAAAAAATAAAAATTACAATCCTAGTCGCATTAGAATAAATTAACAATGGAATAGAATCAATACTGGTGATCAATAGAACTGTAATTTCATGGGTTAAAAAGATTCAACTTTACACTTGGAATCCTTTGTTGCTACATTGCAGAGAATCAGATCCTCATCCCTTGTTGTTTCTTCGTTGTCCATACGGTGAGAGGGCCTGCCCGTACATTGACTTCCTTTTAGCCTTGAGAATCATCCTATTGGAATGATCAAGAAATGGGGTTGCTCCATAAAAGAAATGTTAAATTATTTTTTTGGTTCCTCATTTATTTTAATTTATTTAAGTTGATCCTTTTATTTTAAAAATATTGAAGTTGATCCCTTACTTGTCAAACGTTAATCAATTTGGTCTTTTTCTTCATTTGTTTTAATTTATTCAACTTTATACAAACAATAATGAATGAAAGAAAAACAGATAGATAGAGGTTGTTTTGTTGAGAAAATAATATCGGCAGCCTGTGGATCATATATCATTAGAATGTAGAAGAGAACCCATGTATTAGGGTCAGAAATATAGCTTTGAAACAAAATGCATGTGTAAGGAAATTAATTGCTCTTTTAGGAATATCATGAGGCAGCAAAGATACCGAGGATACTTATCCACCATATATTGTAGCGATGAGCAAGACCTGGCCCGGCCCGTCAACCCGTCTTGACCCGAAGGGTTCGGGCCGGGTCAGACCCTGGCCCGACTAAGGTAAGGGACGAACCCATGTCCCATTTTATGACCCGGAATCGGGTTGAGGACTGGTTAGGGTTACCCGGCCCGGCCCAAATATAACTTTCTTTTTACTCCTATCTAGCCCTGTCCCTGACTCCTAACTAACCTCCCAAGCCCAGCCCAACACACACACACATCTCATCTCTTCTCTTCTCAGTCTCTCAGTCTCGTCTCACTTCTCTGTTTCTCAATCACACACACACACACACACGATTAGCTTAGGGTTCTCGTTTCTCAGTCTCAACTCAAGCATCCAGGAGCGGCCACCGCATAATCCAGAAGCCACCGCCGCTGGAGCCATCGTCGCACCCGCTGGACCACCGTAAATCGCAAAGCTCACCTCAACCCGAAATCTCCGCCGCATACACCATCCTCTACACCGCACTTCACCCTCTATAATTTCCCCAGGTAATATTTGTCTCCCTAGCCAGCTAAGCCTTGATAGCACCGAAAAGATTGTTGATGGTGAGTTTACTACTTTCTTCTATGTGTTGTGATAGCCTCTTATTTGATATTGGTTAAACTCTCATTTGATATTGATTTTTCAATGCGTTTTGCAAATGTTTCTGCTAAGATTCTTGAGTCACAAGGAGCAAATAACGTGCATGGTACAGTTCAGCTCTAGGTAATACAAAGCTTTGTGTCTATTGACTAAGATGAAGTTGTGTCTATTGCATAGTGCATACTGTTAAGAATAGTGCATAGTTCATACTGCACATCTATGTATTGACTGCACATTTCTTGGGTGATTCATTTTCAAGCAAAGATAAAACTATATGATGTTTTTCTAAGGTAATTTCATTGCATCTAGGCTTAGCTGGCTTCTAGGAATTCAGAAGAGGTTGCAGCTGTTGAGTCTCCAAATGTCTGATGTGCATTTACCTCAGTTTTGATGAGATTAAAACAGTTATTCAATGATTTAATTGAATCCGTCTGTGATATTTAACTCGTCTACTTAGTGTACAGATTATAACATTAAGTGTCTATATGAACTGTTCACTCGACTGAACTTAGATAAGTTCCCGTCTGAACTAACTTAAGTTCACACGTCTGAACTAACTAAAGTTCACTCGTCTGAACTGAGATAAGTTCACTCGTTTGAACTAAAAGAGGTTCACTCGTCTGAACTAAGAAAAGTTCACTCGTCTAATGAAGTCTTCAACCGTCTGATCAAAGGAAGACTCACCCGTCTAAAAGACTTTGCAACTGACGTCATCTCTTTGTTAAAGAGTCAACCTGTCTAATGAAGCTACTCATCCGTCTAAAGACTAACATTAAAGAATACATTGGATGAAAGCTGTCTCGACTCTGATAAGGAACTTCAACAAAGTGCTTTGCCTGAACACAACTGCATCTTACACCAAAAGGGAAAGTCTTCCCTCTGCAAACAAAAAGCACATATACAGACCTGCTGAGACCAAAACTATATCAGAAGTCTGTATCACTTTGATGAGAGAGAACAAGCGAAGTTCCCTATGCTTTAATGGCTGATCAGAACGACTCTATTGCATTTATTGAAGATCTGCAAGAAGCCAAGACTTCAGACCTTGTGTCTAGCGGCTTTAAAATTTTGAAGCCTATTTAATGAAAAAGACTTTGAAGATTCCAGAAAAAAAGAAAACGATCAAAGCAATCAAGAGCAATTACTCTGTACAATTATATCTTCATTCTTTCATTATTTATTCTTCAATCATTTTGAAGTTATTACGCAGTCTTTTAGAACTTCACATTTAATACACTCGTTTGAGTGCTTGTGAAAGACTTGCAAAGTGTAATCTTTTTACAACTTCTCTCAAACAAACCCGTCTGAGCCTGAAGAGGCTAAGTGTGCAAATAATACTTGTCTGGAGCCTGGAGAGGCTAGGTGTGAAAACAATACTCGTCTGGAGCCTGAAGAGGCTAGGTGTGAAAACAATACTTATCTGGCCTGTAACCTAAATCAGTTATAGTGAGAAAACTTGGTGCTGCCAAGGACTGGACGTAGCCTCATTGTTAAGGGGTGAACCAGGATATATAAAACCTGCTGAGTGATCTCTCTTTCCCTTAACTCTTTAGTTTGATTATTTGTCTTAACTATCATCTAACTAAAGGGGTTTATAATTGTGTTTATCAAAACTTTTCTTATCTTGCATGATTGTGTGTTTTCTGTGAAAACCTTCAGACGAGTTATCAGTCTGATTGACCTGTCTGTGTTTACTCGTCTATTATAACCCGTCTGTGCTTGCGAAAAAGTTTCTAAATTCCGCATAAATCTGTCAAACACCATTCAACCCCCTTCTAGTGTTTGCATCTGTCTATTTCAGCAGCTGCTCCCTCTCAAGCTTTAAGGAATCGTCTAGAAAGGTATACTATAATATAAATGCTGAATGTGCTTAGTATTAGGACTTGGTATGACTGAATGCCGAATGTCTAGAATGCTGAATGCTTAGTATTAGGGTCAAAAATGTTGAATGCTTAGTATTAGGACTTGGTATGACTGAATGCTCAAATATTTGCTTAGTATTAGGACTTGGTATTTTGTGCTCAGTGCAGTAATGTGCTACACTGCTCCTTTACATAAATGCACTTAGTATAAATGCTGCACTGTTCCTTAGTATTTTGTCGACTGCACTGCTAACTTGGTATAAATGCTGTACTACTAACTTAGTATAAATGCTGCACTGCACTTAGTATGTTTATAGAAAAACTTAATGTGTCATTATTTGGTTCGTTTCAGGAATCTAAAATGCAGAAGACTGTGGGAAGTAAAGGAGAAGACAGTGTTAGTGACCTTCTCCTGAAGGTAGTAGATTTTGTGGATTTGAAGTTGATTATTTTATGGACTACTAGTGTGTCTAATTTGTGGATTTAAAGTTCATTATTATGTTATATTTTGTGGATTTAATGACCTTCTATTGAGCTGTTGCTGATTAGGAGTGGATATTATGTTTTGACTAAGTGGAATTGTCACTACTTTGTTTTCTTATTGTGTGTGTGTGTGTGTGTGTATATATATATATATATATATATATATATATATATATATATATATATATATTATGATTGTAGTTTGACAGTGGGCAGGGCAGAAACATTGTTATTCACATCATATTACTTGATTACTATATAATTTTGTGCTATTAGTTTACAAAATATCAGTTTTTTTCTTTTTCAGAAATTAACTAATTCAATTTACAGATGATCAATTTAACTTCGGGCCAACCCGGTCCCGTCCCATCTCGGCCCGGTCTTAAACCAACCCGCATATGATCGGATTCCTTCGGGTCTAGGGACGGGTTAGGGTTCAAAGAATTGGCCCGGTCAATGTTTAGGGCCGGGTGAGGGACAAGCTCAACCCGTCCCAACCCGTTCCATGTTCACCCCTAATATATTGTGTAAGGGAAATGCTTGATGGTTCGAATTTATTTTTGACGAAATGAGTACGAAGCATCTACACTATTCATTGTTAATACTATCTCTTGTATTTATTGAAGTCCAACATAGTAACTGCCTTTTTTAATTGCTTCGTCGATTTCGTATTATATTATTTCGTACCAAATAGTGGTACTCATCGTGTAAATATGTCCTTTAAGACGCACTATGTCCTTGGTGATGAGACAACCCCTTCCTAGGAGGTCCCATTGGTGACCACACTTATAATTATTAGAGTTATAGCGTAGCGTAGTAGTATAAATTTTGCGAAAATATTAAAAACATACAATACATACTGATACCATAGTAATATATATACGGACATAAGAGTATCGGCTCCATCAGTAGAGCCTACAACAACTGATGCCATACATATAAGATTCAGAGTATACAGTAGATAAAACTAAAAACATAACAACGGAAATAAAGGCACGTCAGAGATCCTCTCCTAGTGCTCAAGGTCCCCCAGCATTGGGATCCGAGGCTCTCCCGCCAGCATCAGGCTCAACAGGTATTCCGTCAATCTCCTCTGGAAACTCCTCATCAGGGTCTTCTCGTACAGTCGAGAACAAAGAAATACAACATAGAAAAGTACAGGGGATAAGAAACAGTAATATGTCATACATGGGAAAAACAACGATATAAATAATGTATATAGATAGCAACACACCAAATCACAACAGTGACTACCAAACAACTCCCGAATAATTTTTCCCTTAACTACTGTCTCTCACACTCATGCAACTAACGACTATATGGACGCGATCACGACGCAACATCCCCAACGGATCAAGGTGTCCCAATCATCACTATGCCACCCCCATAAAGGTAGGGTTCGGTCTAAAGCCCGCAGGCCCAAATCGTCTCATGGATACGACATATTCCCCCGCCCGCAGGCCAGGTCGGAATATTCGCCCGTCAACAACGCAACTTACGGTAACGACATGTTCCCCCGCCCGCAGGCTAGGTCGGAGCATTCGCCCGTTCGTTAACAACTCAACTTTCGGTAACGACATATCCCCCCGCCCGCAGGCTAGGTCGAGATATGCGCCCGTCCGTCTACAATTCGACTAACGGGTACGACCACCTCCCCGCATGTAAGATCGAAATCGCCCCTACGCCAAACTAATCGGTACGACCATCTCCCCGCAGGTAAGATCGAAATCGCCCGTATGCCAACACAGTGATGAATAACAACTATGCAACATGAATCTCACTGACTCATCTCAGGATCAATACTTAGTGACTCAACCACGACTTATATACAACCACGACCAACTTTCATCCGGCTTAACCGGGTATCAACTCACATAACAACAACAACAGATCAACTATATCACTAGGTTGAGCACTACGACATATATATATATCCTCGACTTTCTCACCACACATTCATCACCCGATTTATCAGAAATCACTGCCTAGTTCTACTCAGACATCAACAGTCACAACAACATCAACAACAGCTAGAATATATATTCAACAGTAAAATCAACTTACAAATAAATAACATTTAATCAATTATAGCATATAATAGACATCATACGCATATCACATATAATATATCAAATATCCAATCATGGCACAGACAACCTCAATATGCAGTAAAATCAACCTAACGGTCAAACGACCTCTAGTAGGGTTTGGGTCGCCCTACGCATATCAATATATATTATTTAAAGCTTGCCTCCCCGACGATATTGCGGTTCTTTCCCCCACCTTAGTGATTTTTCCGGGAGATTCCGAATGCGGCTCCGCAGCAGTCAATCAAGTGCGCGATCGAGTGTTCGAGTCGTGTCAGATTCTATACAGTAAAACACAACCAGAAATTAAAATAATGAAACCATAATCTACCTAATCTCTATGATTAGCTACTGCCCTTAATTGATTAAATAGGCTAGGGATATTGAAATTCTACCAACTCTTGGATCAATGATCCTTAAGCATACCTAATGCATAATCAATGATCAATTATCAAAGATTTGAACCAAAACCCCTTAAACCAACAAAGTAGGGTTTCGGACATCACCATGAAAAATAGGTGAGAGTTTGATTTGGCCCCCTAATCACTTGGATTACATGATTAAGGGATGAACTAAGTGAAATCAAAAACAAAGAACAAAAATCCATTTTCCCCCCAAAACCCATACATTCGGCCCCTCTTTGATAAATAGGCTAGGGATTTTATTTCATTACAAGCTCTTGGATTATGATAGTAGGGGATGATACTAGCTCATAGGAATTGGTTTGGTCTCAAAATGATTTTTCTACAATTTTCTAGAGATTTTTGAAGTTTAGATCTAGAAATTGACATTCATGAAAATAAATGGAGAAAATAAAGATTGAGAGCTCAAGGATGAAATCTATACCTTCTAGGTGATAGAGGAGGATGAGAGGAGCAATTTTGCTTCACAAACTTGGTTGAAAATCCTTGAGGAAGCTTGAGGAAGAAGAGGTTGAAAATGGAGGAAGAAAAGAGAAATGGAGGAAGAAGAAGAAGAAAGAAGGAAGAAGAAGAAGATGAAGGTGATAAGGAGAGAGAGAGAGCTCGAAATTATGGAGAGAGAAAGTGAGGGTGATCATGAAAATGTAGATATTTTGTTAAGTTTTCTTAAGAGTTAAGAAAGGTAAAAAGGGTAAAAAGGTAATTATTAAAAATAACCAAGGGCAATTTGGTCATTTCACGTCCCGACATTTTGAAAATCCTCACGACACTTGTAGGAGTTCCCAAATGATTTATCATGGCTCTGGTATGAAAATCATTGGCTCAAGGTTCTCGAAAAACCCTAAGATAGCTCGAATCGTCTCCTAGAACGATTATCGGCCTGAATATAATAATATTATTTTCATTTTCGAACGTCAGGGCGAACTTTTTCGAAAATATAGGAAACGTGATTCTAAGACTAACCGTCTCGTTCATGGGTCCAAATTAGGTCTCGATAGCAGTAAAGCACTACTGTCAAGCAAAACGCAGACCGGGCTCCATCTGAGCTTTCGACCCAAAACTTAACCATAGCCTCCTACGATAGCGTAGAGCGTGACTATGGCCTCGGAATAATTTATTTATTTTTCTAGACTCTCTAATAAAATAAAATTACTTAAATACTAATTAAACAAAAGATAAAAGAAAATCGGGGTATTACATGTGACACGTTACTAATTTGAGAAATTATAGAGACATATACGAAAAATAGAAGAATAAGTTAATTCATACTTCATAGTACCTGAATGTTGGAATCACATTCTCCAAAGTAAGGATATGAATCCTATGCAGTCACTTTTTGACTGTAGGAAGATCTTGATAATTAATTAAATTTGTGTAAAATAAATATATTAATATAAAAATGAGTGTATGAGATCCTGATCATAAATTAAGATAAACGCGTGAATGCGTGAATTTGGTGAATGCAGAGAATCCAGATCTCCAAAGTAAACTGCATTACCATATATTTATCTGTAAGAACCTACAAAGCCATATGAAGCAGAGGGTACATGAATTAAGTAATAACACAATGGGCAAACTAAAAAGTAAATCTTCTGATTGTAATAAAAAAAAGAAAAAGAAATCTTTAGATCAAAATACGGAATTAAAACACATTTTTTTATAAGCAAAAAGTATATTGATCAGGTTTCAGGAGAATAAAGGTTACTCTAACTTGTATACAGAAATGAAGACAAATCGAAAAGACAAACAAATGTAAATAAAATACTTTTATTAAATCTAATTAAGAACATTCTTAGCTTTACAAATGCCATTACCCAAAACCATAACCAAGAATCCATAGTAATTCCAACCCCCAATAAGCTCAGACATTTAGCATAGAGCCCAGCAAGATTCTTTTAAATACATCCGTATAAAATTCCAAAACCTCCCAATAACAACCGCAACTCCTTGTGCGAGATAATCAGACAGAACATAATATGAGTGAAAAAACTGCTGACATACTTCAAACCCCCCAATTAAAACACATATTTTATAAATATAAGCAAGCAAATAACAATAATGCAATCACAACAACCATACATTGCAATGAATACACATCATAATCAAGAATGAGAAGAGTTTGCAATATAAGAACTTGATAACAATAAATCTTAAACATACAATTATGATACATGGATGATTAATTAAGATTAAAAATTGCTTAGTGGTTACATGACCACTTAAAAAATCATGCGTTCATATTTTTTTTATTATTAGCATATGTCTTCATATCTTAATTAAAATACAATTGTTGTACACCAACTTGTGGTTGGTCTGGATGGTAAAGGACTCGGACACTTTAAACAAGTGATCAGGAGTTCAATCTTGGCTCTTGTGTATGGAAAAAACCTGGTTTGGGAGGGGAGAACTCACCTTATGTGTCCAACAGGTTTCCCGACGGAGATTAGTCATCACTGCCAACAGTGGTAGATACTTTGTACTTATGTCATGGTTACCAAAAAAGATACAAATTGTACCCGTATGCGTGTGTGCGCGCGCGCACGTTTCTAATATAAACGTGTAGATTGTTAACTTATACATGTATATGGAGATGTATCAAGTGAGAGGAGTGCTTTTATATGAGAGTGGGAGGAGCAAATCTTATCCTTTGGATCAAATCATGAGTGGTCAAGATTAGAACATAAAGTCACATGACTTTTTTAAGTGGTCACATGACCATTAACCAACTTTTAATCTTGACCATCCATGTATGATTTTAATGGCCAAGATTTGCTTCTCTCACTCTCACATAAAAAACCCGTCTCACTAGATATGCCCCCAATATAAAGTCATTAATATATATATTTATATGTTTATATAATTATTTACATTTTTCTAATATAAGTATGTAAATTGTTATACGTCAGCAATCTTCATATATAAAAACCTTGGACTTGTTATATTTTGGACATATAGAAAGAATCAATGGATAGGTTCCTAGGTTTTTTTATCTTCCAAAAGCAAAGAAAGTTCTTTTTTCAGTGGATATAATTTGACTACGAAGATAGACATTCTAGTTGAGAATTAACTTATATATTAAGGCTCAGATATATATTAACATAAACGTGCTATATTTAGGAAAGAAGTGGCAACATTTTAAATTATACTCATATGTTTTACAAATGCATAAATATGTAAACAATGAATTTAATTGATATAGATGGTTAGTTAATGTAAAAGATGTCTTGTACCATCATCCAATCATAAATTACTATATTATCTTATATCATCTTAAAAGT
Organism: Ammopiptanthus mongolicus; assembly: GCA_039655645.1. Classification (NCBI taxonomy): domain Eukaryota; kingdom Viridiplantae; phylum Streptophyta; class Magnoliopsida; order Fabales; family Fabaceae; genus Ammopiptanthus; species Ammopiptanthus mongolicus. Next base: position 91,457,257 of record CM077344.1, on the reverse strand, counting down.
CTTATATAAAATGATTTGTGATTAATTGATAATATAAAACATCAATATATCAAAATTTTAACTCAAACAATATATTTAAATTTTCATGCCATTACTATATCCTAATTATAAAATATTTATCATTCATTTCATCTGTTATCCATCCTTCTATTTTCCAATCTGAACTTATGAAAACAATGCTGAATTCCACAAACCTAGTGCGTGACTAGATACCCAACTATCAACCAGCTCCTTTTAATATGAACTAGATGATGGACCCGTGCGATGTACGGGTGAAATATGTGTGGATGATATAATTTCATATTTATTGAAAAGATAATATATGATTATGTTAAATTCCAAAAGAAATAAATAGAAGCATGAATGACACATTGCATTTTCTATAGGTTTTGCAAGATATTGAAATTCTAAAACAAAATTGATATTTTGAAATTAAATACATATTTCGCTTATAAAAAGAAAATATCAATAAAGAGTTTATAGTCTTTACAACATTTTTTGTCTTTATTTTTCCACTTTTTTAAATGCATAGGAATAAAGTTCTAATTAATTCAATATCTAGGGCATTTAAGTTCCACTCAATGTCTTCATTGAATTCCATTTTTGAAAATCCATTTAAGAAGATTGCTGTAGAACGATTGAACCTCGTGATGACATTGACACCTATTAAAACTTTAAGCATATTCATGTAAAATTTTCCTCGTAAAATATAAATACAAAATACTCAAATATTAACTAACTGTACAAAAATAAATTTTTTTTAAGAATATGATCAATTAATTACAATAAATTATATAGGTAAACATATACATGCAATGAATGCAAAACCATTTTGTAAATCTTATCATTTTCCCAAATTCACTTAATGCTCTCCCAATCAAGATTTTTGTTCCTTTCCATTATATGTCTTTATTAATTAAAGTTTAAGCATATTCATGATTGAACCTTGTGATGACACCTATTAAAGTTTAAGCATATTCATGTAAGATTTTTCACTACGTGTAATATTTATAAGTATAAATATAAAATACGCAAATATCACACAATTGTACGTAGATAAAAAAATATTTTATGTATACGATCAATTAACTTTATTACAATAAATTTTATAGGTAGAAATATACATGCAATGACTAAAAAACCATTTTACAAATCTTATCATTTTTCCAAATTCACTTAATACTCTCCCAACCAATATTAGCGTCCTTTCCATTTTTTGTCTTAATTCTTCTACTTTTTTCAATACATTGGAACAATGTCCTAATTCAATACCTAAACTTTTTTACTTTGCATTCGATGTCTTCGTTGAATATTTTCATTTTTGGAAATTCATTTAAAAAGATTGTCCTAAAAGGATTGAACTTCGTGATTAAACCTGTTAAAAGTTTAAACATATCCATGTAATATAACTATAGATATAAATATAAATTACTCAACGAATTACATGTAAGTAGAAAACCAACAGGCCAAGCAAATATAATATATAATCTTTAAACTATACAATTGGTGTATGAACAGTCACTAATTGGAGTTTTTAATACAATTATCAATGAAAATATTATTTCACCCCAGAATGTATTGTAGAAAAAAATAATGTTCAATCTCTGCTAACTATCCATAATATCTCTTTTTATCCTCATTTGCATGCCAATGATCCGTTTAAGTCTTTCTTGAGGAGTTTCTTTCTTCTCCCCTTGTTGATGTTTTGAGGGCCTTCCAGAACCATTTGCCTTTAATTTTGCTAATGTTGAGAGAACAACAATCAATAAATTTAAGGAAAACTTCCATGGTATATATCCTTGTAATACCCCATTGTAATACCGCCAGAAAAGAAAGATGAAAAAATATATATAATAAGGAAAACTTCCATGGTATCCTTGTCCACACTAGTGGAAAATAGACTTTTCACGTCAGGCTTTTAACATCTGTTAAAGAAAAACAGATGTTAATAATAGATACGGTGGCAAACTTGTAAATAAATCGCGTATGGAGCACACTTTTAACATCGGTTATAAGGAACCGGATGTTAAAAGTTACTTTTAACATCCGTTTCTGATAAAACCGATGTTAAAAGTTTCTTCCCTCCATACCATAAAAACTTTTTATGATCGGTTCTTTTTTAACGGATGTTAAAAGTAACTTTTTAACATCGGTTGTTTATATAACCGATGTTAAAAATTTACTTTTAACATCCGTTAAAAAAGAACCGATGTTAAAAGTTTCTTCCCTCCATACCAGAAAACTTTTTAACATCGGTTCTTTGTTAACGGATGTTAAAAGTAAATTTTTAACATCGGTTTTTTATATAAGCGATGTTAAATAATATTTTAACATCGATTTTTTATAACAACCGATGTTAAAAGTTATTAAAATTTATAACGTTAACTTTCTCAAACCTTCTCTGTCTCGCGCCCTACATTTCAACGTTACAGTGTTCTCACTCCTGCGACCTACTTTTCTCTTCTCTTCACTGACCTCCTTCTCCTCCGTTCGTGAGCCACCGTAGAACCACCACCATAACTTCCTCTTCGCAAAGGTACGTAACTCTCTCTTCCCTATATTTATTTGCTCAAACCCTCGCATTTGCTCGCATTTGCTAAATACCATTTTTGCTAATATTTGCTCAGAACCATTTACAACTGAACCATCGCAACTGAACCACCCCAACTCCCTCTCTTCTACAACTGACCACCGCATTTGAACCGTCCCAACTCCCCTTCTGCTTGGTAATCCTTCTCTGTTAGTTACTGTTTAGCATTGTCTCTGTTTTAATGATTTGAATATTTCATGAAATAATGAAATGCATTTTGAGTTTTTTTTATACTTAAACACTTTGATGTTACATAATATTGAGCATAGACTTTTAGGCTTTGCTTATAATCTCAATAGTCAAGGGGTTTGGGTTTAGTTAAAAAGTTAGGTCATCTGGATTGGTTTGATCAATAGTCGAGGGGTTTAGTTTCTATTATAGGACTTAAAGTTTAGGCCTATAATTTCAAATACTGCTCTTTGAGAGTCTCCCCTCTTGTGCTCATATTGTATAAATATGTGTAAATCTACAGAACATGGATATGGACCGTAGTTGGATGGTTAGTAAACGCACAAGTGATGAGTATCGGGAGGGAGTGGAAGAGTTTCTAGAATTTGCTCAAAGAAATCTTCCTGATAGTAATGGAAGATTTAATTGTCCTTGTGTTAGATGTTTGAATATGAGGAAATGTGAAGTTAAGCAAATACGTGATCATCTTATTTGTGAAGGGATTTGCAAGAGTTATACAAGATGGATATGGCATGGTGAAGACTTGTTAAACATGCCAAGTGTGTCCCAAAGTGAAGAAGTTGATGTAGATATGGAGGACGATCGACTAGAGGACATGATCCGTGATATTGGACAAGAATCATTTCAGCGAGCACGTGTGTATGATACTTTGTGCAGTGATGCGGATACGCCTTTGTATCCGGGGTGCACTACTTATACAAGGTTGTCGGCGGTCTTAAAATTGTTCAGTGTGAAGGCGAGAAATGGGTGGAGTGATAAAAGCTTCGCCGAATTGCTTGAGTTGTTGAACAACATGCTTCCAGAAGGCAACACACTGCCAGATCGTAACTATCAGGCAAAGAAGATACCCTGTCCGATGGGTATGGAGTATAAGAAGATACATGCATATCCTAATGATTGCATACTATACAGGGGTGTGTATGAAGGGATGCACGACTGCCCCAAGTGTGGGGTATCGCGGTACAAAGTGAAGGATGGTGATTCTAGTTGTGATGTGATCACAAAGGGTCCTCCTGCAAAGGTGTTGTGGTATCTTCCAATAATTCCAAGGTTCAAGCGATTGTTCGCAAATGTAAATGACGCAAAGAACATTAGATGGCATGCAGATGAGAGGAAACGTGATGGAATGCTTCGCCATCCGGCTGATTCTGTGCAATGGGAGAGAATTGATAGTTTGTTTCCGAATTTCGGAAATGAGCCAAGAAACCGTAGGCTTGGACTTGCTATGGATGGAATGAATCCGTATGGTACCTTAAGTAGTATCCATAGTTCATGGCCTGTTCTCCTCGTAATTTACAATCTACCTCATTGGTTGTGCATGAAGTGCAAATACATGATGTTATCTATGATGATTTCGGGCCCAAAACAGCCAGGAAATGACTTAGATGTTTATCTAAGTCCCTTGATTGAAGACTTGAGAAAGTTGTGGGTGGAAGGCGTTGATGTGTTTGATGGCCATTACAAAGAGACTTTCAAGATGCGTGCCATGTTATTTTGCACCATCAATGACTTTCCAGCATACGGGAACTTGTCCGGGTATAGTGTTAAGGGGCATAAAGCATGTCCAATATGTGAAGAAGGCACATGTTTCACACAATTGCAATATGGAAGGAAGACAGTTTACCTTGGGCATCGGAGATTTCTCAGACGTGATCACCCATATCGTAGACTGAAAAAAGCTTTCAATGGATTCCAAGAGAATGGAATTGCTCCGACGGCCTTTAATGGAGAGAAAGTTTATCAAAGGGTGAAGGACATTAATGTTATGTTCGGAAAGGCTCAAAAGAAGGCTATTGAGAAAAACATATGGAAGAAGAGGTCGATCTTCTTTGATCTTCCATACTGGTGCAAACTTGATGTCAGACATTGTATTGATGTCATGCATGTGGAGAAAAATGTATGTGATAGTCTAATTGGAACGCTTCTCAACATTCAGGGTAAGACAAAGGACGGTGTGAATGCTCGTCTAGATTTGGTTGCGATGGGTATACGAGAGCAGTTAGCTCCACAACCAAATGCCTTATCTTTGTTGCTTAGAACATTGATAAAAAGCTAAGATCGAATGTAGCTCATTTGGCCGCATTTGCTGCGGATGCGCCGGATACAGAGTATGCTATTCCCTTGGAACACGAAGGAGCTTGCGACTTGCCAGCCTTTTTTTTTCTCTGGGAAGGATATAGGTGACATATGTCTGCCGGGTAATTGGCTAGCCAATACCGTTCTGAGTATGTGGTGCACGTAAGTACACTGTTGACATGCATCTTAGGTATTTTAATTCTATAATTTATTTCAATGTCTTAGGTATTTAACATTATTTTATTCTAATATCTTAGGTATCTTCATCGCTTATGTATGGAAAGAGGCAACCAGAATACGTATGGATTCTTAGACCCAAGCGTAATTCAGGGAAATTACTGCACTAATGGGGATGCGATGAAGACATACATCCTGAAGCTACTTGGTCAAACAAAGAAAGATATTTATCTAGCACCAATACTTAGGAGTGGTCATTGGCAGTTGCTCATACTTCATCCTAGCCAGCATCGTGTCGTCTTCTTATGCTCGTTACACTATAGTCCGACAACTGAATTGAAGGACGCGATTGACATGTAAGCTTTAATTTAATTTGTAATTCAAATTGCTTTTGCTTTATTACATGAACATAATTGACATTATTATTTTTAATCATAGAGCTATGGTTGCAAGTAGCATGGCTTGTGCAGATGGCAAAAGTAGGCCATCCAAGTCAAAAAGAAAGCCTGAATGGATTATCCCACTCGTAAGTAGTTTATTATATCTTACAAAAAAATTACAACAGTAATTATTATTATATTAGTACTGCACTTGATATTCAATTTCATATTGTCTTGTAGTCTCGTAGACAAGCTGGCGGCTGGGAGTGTGGATAATACGTGATGAAACATATGTTGAACGTGGTCTCCGCCACTATTATTGACGGATGGCAACAGGTAATAAATATAAAGTTTTGCACAAGTTAAATTATATTTTGTTTTGGTTGAAGATTTAATGTTGAGTTTATTTAAACTTGTGCAGGCTTTTGACAATCAAACTCCACTTGATAAAGAAGAGATGAAAGACCTGAGGGAACGTTTTGCTAATTTCTTTTATAAGTATACTAGGCAGCATAATGTAGATTGTATATGATTTTTGCACTTGTATGTATTGCATGTGACACAGTTTGGACTTTAGGTTATTGCACTTATAACACTGTATATATGTAATGTCATTATAGTATAGTTTAATTCTTCTGGACTTGTGTAACTAGTACTGTAATATATATTAATTGTAATTCCGGAACAACAATCTAGCTATATGAGTTAATATATTACATGTTTGAATCTGTTTCTGGCATTATGTTGTGTACTGAATTGTGGATGATATACTGATGGATATGCAGGGTGGGAAAGAACTATAAATGAAACAACCATATAAAAAAAAAATTACTTTTAACATCGATTGTTCTAATAACCGATGTTAAAAGTAAACTTTTAACGTCGTGTGTTCCTAAAACCGATGTTATAGGTACTTTTAACATCGGTTTCAGATACAATGGATGTTAAAAGTGTACTGAACCTCTGATTGAGACACACTTTTAACATCGGTTGTTATATAACCGATGTTTAAAGTTTACTTTTAACATCCGGTTTTTTATTAACCGATGTTAAAATTAAACTTTTAACATCGGTTTAAAACCGAAACGTCCCTTTAATTAACGTCGTCACTATAACCGATGTTAAAAGTATTTTTTAACCGATGTAAAAAATGCTTTCTGTACTAATGCCAGTTGGCAGCACTATCAACTATTGGATGCTTGGGTGAATATGGCAAGAATCTTGACAAAAAATTATTGGTCAATAATGCAGAGTGTACCACAAAAATAGTACCATAAAAATCATCTATAATAAGAACTCCCTTCACATAGAACACTTTTTTCGGGGGATATACATTGTTGGCTGATGACATACCTTACTGATGGCTTCAAGAGTTTAGTGCTCCTATATCCTTATCAATAGATACACCAGATGCAGGATCAACATGCAGTGAGAGCATTGAATTTGTAATTAAAATTAGAGATAGTCATGCATAGTTACTTTACATTTACTTCATGTCCTCTTCCCACCAATAGGAGTCCAGGTTTTGATCTCCAATCTAATCCATTCCTTTGTCAATCTCACCGCAAAAACTTTGAAAGCATATTAATTAAAACTTCCTAGCTAAAAACTTCTCTTTTTCTTCCTTAATTATATACAACTCTATATTCTTTTTTCACTCTTTATTTTTTACCTTTTATTATACCACCAAAATATGTAAATTCGTAAAACCACAAATATCAGTTTCCTCAACAACGATCCTTTAATATTCATAAGCTCTCCTTTAACTATCAATCATTCTTTTGTATTGTCTTTTTTTTGCTCTTTTTGTTAATTTCATACATGTCTATTTTACGATGAAGAAAACCTAAAAACTACCTTCTCAAGGCTTACTTCAATTGCTTTATCACTCATATTCTCAGTTCCCCTTTTTCAAGGATATTATCACGTAATGTAGCTAATAGTCATGTACCGGAACAGCCAGCAACACTTTTATTGTAGAATACCTCAAATGTTTCCTTTAATGACTGTTAAAGACAATAAGAAAAAAAAAAGGATTTTGAAAAAGAGAGAAATACTTCAGCTGTTATCTATCCTTCTATTTTCCAATCTGAACTTATGAAAACAATGCTGAATTCCACAAACCTAGTGCGTGACTAGATACCCAACTATCAACCAGCTCCTTTTAATATGAATCACATGAAGAAAATTAATATGACTTTTTAGATTCTAAAGTTCCCCCCGAACCCTCCCCTTTTTCAAAGTTTTGTATGATAGATATTGTGTCCACTAATGGTGGGTCAATATATATATATATATTAAAGTGCACTATAGAGTTTTTTTTTTTTGGTGCTTGTTTTGAGACGTTAGAGTTATGTAGAGTATTGTGTATCTTTATATATAAAAGTAAGGTAGTTTGAGGTTAACTAGAGGTAATTTTATAGATTGTATTAGAGGCAATTTGATAAATTCAATAATTATTATTATTAATTTTTTTAAATCTTAAAGTAATTAAATAAAACAAATATAAAAGTAAGGTATCTTTATATATAAAAGTAAGGTAGTCTAGGGTTAATTAGCTGTAACTTTGAATGTAGATTGTCTTAGGGACAACTATTAATCTTTTTTGGAAAAAGTGTATACACCCTCGCTAAACTTTAGTGCATTTACAAATAGGCACTTTCAACTATTTTTTCTTCCCAATTAGTCCTTAAACTTCTACTATTAGTGAAATTGATCATTCAACTATTTTTTTGTCACAATTAGTGCTTGAACTCTTGCTATTAGTAAAACCAATATTTCTGTTAACTTCCATTATAGATAAAAATAATTTAATAATTTTATACCACTTTATATATTTGAAATTTATGTTTATTTAGTATTTTGCGAAAATAATTGAGTTGGTTGAAACAAGAAATTGTTTGATAAACCAACAAATTCATGTTAATATATTTAATTAAGTACGAGTTTAAGTACTAATAATTGGGACAAAAAATAATCGAATGATCAATTTCACTAATAGTAGAAGTTTAAGGATTAATTGGAAAGATAAAATAATTGAAAGTGTCTATTTGCAAATGAACTGAAGTTTAAGGGGATGTATGCACTATCTTTTTTTTAAAAAATCTTAAAATAGGTAATGAAATAAAACCAATATAAAAGTACGATATCTTTTTTTAGGAATTCATGCGGATTTTTTCAAATTAAATTTATGGGTGTTTTAAATTAAATTTTGAAAATGTTTTTTATGCCACAAGAATTCTTAATTTTCTTCACACTTTTTATTATAACAAAGTATTAAATTGGCAGCTGTTTTTTTTTTTATTTTGTTATATTTTAAATTTACAAAAAAAAATTTCAACTAAACAAATAATACATAATTATATTTTTCAAACATTATTTATCCGTAAATCGCACAGATTCGTCCTCTAGTTTTGATATATAGTAGATATAGGTATTGAAATGTGAGCGCCATTGTCCAAAAGTTATCAACTTTAATTGTACTTGTAAAATAAAAAAATCAATTTGAACTGTACAAAATTGGGTCAATCTCTCTTAGCATGCCACATTGCCAACTAGGCCATGCAAATTGTTTGACCAATTTGACATGAAAACTATAAATATATCCAGACCAATTCAAAATTAAAATTATGAGGGCATAATTAGTTTGCGAAAACTTTTTTTATTTTTAGTTTATGTTTTTATTAATAATTACAAAAAGGTTAGGTGTTGTTTTCACGGTTTCTTAAATAGTAAGCAAATATAAAATGACATGACATAATTAAGAGTGGTTGACACATCTAGTCAAGCCTTCCACCTACACTTGTTGTAACTTAAGTTTGATTCTTAGATTTCTTTTGTTGGTAGGCGATATGTAAATTTCAATATAAATCTTCTCTAAGGTTGGTGGTCTTCAATTCATAGTCTTGCAATATATAGGCGTGCCTTCACCTAATCTTCACTTTTATTGGATTTAGACATTGTTTGGATAAGCAGCTTATATAAACACTTATATTATAAGGGTTTAGTGAAAAGCTTTTATTCATTAAGCTCCTTTTAAATTAAGTTATTTAATGTTCGGATACAAACTCGAAGAAGTGCTTTTAAAATCTATAAATTTGATATAGGAAAATGAAAGTGTTGGTTTTGATATAATTTCAAAGTATTATGGGGTTATAATTAGAGTTGGGTATATGGTCCTGGATCCGCGGACAGTCCGTTTAAACCGCAGCCCGCGCGGGCCTGGACTAGACAAATTTCAGATCCATTTAAACGCGGGCTATTTAAGTCCAGTCCGTTTAACCCATGGACTAAACGGACTTGGTCCGCAAACTCGCAGACTAGTCCGCGGACTTACCCATAAAAAAATAATTACTTTGGATTATGTATAGAAATAAAATGCCTTGCTTTGGATTATGTTTTGCTTTTTAACTGCAATCTTACTTATGTTATGAATTATGACTTGTAGGAAAACATGAAGATATAGATGAGGTGATTGAGCCAAAGGAGGAGCCAACTATCTCTATGAGAGAGTCAAATATTATTGTTGATGTTTGATGTACTTGTTTGTGTTGGAGTATTGTTGGATTATTTTTTATGTACTTGGCAATGTTATGGATTATGTTTGATGTACTTGTTTGTGTTAGAGCATTGTTGGGTTATGTTTGATTAGCGTTCAGTATGGATTGTGTTTAAGATATTATTACTTTGGATTGTGTTTGATGTATTCATGTTCGATGTACTTGAGCCAAATGTTACTTGCTTTGGAGAATTTTTAGATAAAATTGCATGAAAATGGTGTAGGCTATTAAAGCAAGTCATATTCAGACTTTACATTTACCAATTTCAGTCTTTGTAACATAAAAAAAGGTTTTAATTGAAGAAAATAAACAAATAAATAAAATTTAGAACCGGCCTACAAAATTTGCTCATCTATTTTTTTGAGTCCGTGGACCAGTCCATTTAACCCGCGGACTATGCGGACCGGACGCGGATTTGATAAATACAAGTTCATTTATTTTGCGGACTATTCAAGCCCGGTCCGTGTATGTTCGGACTAATGCGGACCGGACTGGACTGGACCGGTTCGCATACCCAGCTCTAGTTATAATTGTTCTATAAATTTTGAAAACTGTTTCTTGTATAAGCTTCCACATAAGGCTTTCAATAAGCTAAAACAATTGACTTGTCAAAATAAGCTAAAAATAGCTTCTATGGATTAATAAGTTACTTATTTTAGCTTACCCAAATGCTGTTTTTTAACATAAAATTACTTATTTCAGCAAAGAAACTCTAATAAGCTGTAAGTTATACTATCCAAACATGGCCTTAGTTTATTTTCTCATTGTCCTTTTTTCCGTAGTCACGACTTACAAAAAATATGCTGGTTCATAATAGATGCCGAGTGTTATCTTCTTTTTTTTTTTTGTACTATCTGAGTGTTATCTTTATATATAAAAATAAGGTAGTCTACGGGCAATTTGATAAAATTAATAATAATAATTATTAATCTTTTTTTAAAATCTTAAAGAAGGTGAATAAAACCAATAAAAAAGTTAGGTATCTTTATATATAAAAAAGTAATGTAGTCTGGGTTTAACTTGGGGTAATTTTGTAAATTGTTTTAGGGGCAATTTGATAAATTTAATAACTAGGGGTAATTTTATAGATTGTTTTAGGGGCAATTTAGTAAATTCAATTATAATTATTATTAATATTTTTTTATAAATCTTAAAGTAGGTAAATAAAACCAATATAAAAATAAAGTATCTTTATATATAAAAGTAAGGTAATTTATGGTAGATTGTCTTCGGGACAATTATTAATCTTTTTAAAAAAAATCTTAAAGTAGGTAAATAAAACCAATATAAATGTAAAGTATCTTTATATATAAAAAAGTAAGGTAATCTAAGGTTAACTAGGGATAATTTTATAGATTGTCTTCGAGGTAATATACTAAATTCAATTTAAATTTTTAAAAAAAATCTTAAACGAGGTGAATAAAACCCATATAAAAATATGGTATCGTTATATATATGAGTTTCAACCTTATAATTTCAACGATTAAATCGTAGATATTTACTCGATATATTTCTCTCCCTCGTTACATTCTTTTATTGACTGTAGTATGAGAGTGCCTTTTGCAGGTATTTACCCTTCTCAACTGGAGATTGGTTGTGCATGAAGAAAGTTGCTTGCGAGCGCCACTCAAACTAGATCAGGATGGGTTCGATGTCGAAATCCATATCAGAACAAAATCAATTTTAGGTTTAGATGTAATAAGTAAAAACTGATTTTAAAATAATAAGTTTCTTTTACATTGTACGAAAAAAAATAGTTTTATATATATATATATATATATATATATATATATATATATATATATATATATATATATATATATATATTACATTATTAAAAGAGATACAAAATAATTGAAAAAAGTTATTTGGTTGAGGATAAAGTAAGTTTTATCTCTTATAAATATAAAATAATCATAAGGGCAATTTTTTTTTAGGTAATGTTGAAAATTTGGCTTTTGAGAAAAAAAACTTTTTACTATGTAAGTACCTTTTTATCTTTTTGATTATTTTTATCCAAATATATTAATTGCATCTCAAAAACTTTTCTTTTTACAAGCCTTGACAAATTCCAACTTTTAATCTATGGATTTTTTAATATTTAGTTGATATGTACTGTCAGTATAAGCGTATCATGAAAAATATTTAATTCTTATTAAAATTATTTTAAAAGTCACATATAGAATGATTTATGATTAGTTAATAATATAAAAAATATTATTTTGATAATATATCAAAATTAAGCTTGATTTTTTAGAATTTGATAACACAATATGATTAGAGTTTAATGTGATTTTCTATTTTGAGTAGGATATAATTTTTTTTGCTGAGGATGATTTTGGATTTGCATTGACTCATATAATTGATTTTATGTTCATCACAAATGGCATGATTTAGGTTTAAGTGTAGAGATTTCTCATTAAATAGTGCTTCAAAAATGGTTACATGTTCTATCCAAAAATACCTAACAAGATTAGAATATAAATATAAATATATATAAAAAAAAAAAGTAAACTTTATTTTAAGAATAACGTTTACAATCACTATTTTACTTAAAATGTCAGGGATTCAAATTTTGAAATCGTCATTTTAAAGAGACCTAACCTAATCATCATTTCTGATTCAAAGGTTAGTCTCAAGTTTGTTTATAGGAATATCGAATCAAAGGAAAAAAAAAAAACAGTAATGTGCACAAGTGTGCGTGGATAGAATTATTCATAACTTGTATAATGTCTTTTGTTGTTATTATCCAATAAGTTTCGATCTTTTTATTTTACTAAAAACAACGAAGCAGATTTTGTTTCTTAATCTTGTACTTAAAAAAATCTCAATGTAATTGATTTTCCCAAAGCAAGAATCTCTCTCTCGGTGACAAAGAAAAAGCACAACTTAATTTCACCCCTAGAATCAACTCTGTCCAATCATATATTCCCAAAAGCAATTATTTTATTTTGTTTTTAAGACAAAACCACGATCTTTGCTCCTTTTAATTAAAATATAGTTGGCTGTTTCGGACTCTGCTAAATTCCTGCAAAAATCGACGGCTCTCAAATCCTCATTCCAATAAGGCGGCAATCAACCTTCCTCTCTCTTCTCAGTTTCTCTCTCTAAAATTCAATGTCTGCTCTGTTCTCCATTGCCTCCTTCACCATCCTCACTAGCTGGTACGTTTTCTCTCTCTCACTCTTTTCCCTGTGTGATAAGATTTTCATCCTCCACAGCTATTGCGGATTTAACCAAAAACCCTAATTTTCTGGAGCATCATCCATGGAGGGTGAATTTTGACCTTATGGTTAGGTGATGAATGAATTATTATTATTATGATGATGATGATTATGTGGTGTGTTGCAGGTTGTAGTTGGAAAGGGAAGGGTGGTTTGTGGCAATGGAGGAGGAGCCGAGCCAGGTGAAACGGGCGATGATTGATGCTTCGGCTGGGGCTATTTCTGGTGCTATATCACGAACTGTCACCTCCCCCCTTGATGTCATTAAGATTAGATTTCAGGTAACTTCCATTCCCATCACTACTTCAAAATTCATCTTTCTCATTTTGTGGAAGTTAGGTTGTGTTGGATTCTGTACATGTAAGTTTTGAAGAGATAAACAAAAAAGCACTTAAGTAAAGGCAAATACTAATAAGGGTATTGAAATGAGGGTAAAAATGTTTTTTTTTTTTTGGTTTTGCTAACAAGTGAAGTTACTTTGATTTGGATCGTCTTTAGTCGTTTAAACCACACAGTCACAGTCACTGAAAGATGCATGGTTGGATCAATCTTAGGTTTCCAATTATGCATTTGAGTGTGCATTAAAAAAAATGAAACAATTCCAACTGACTGTGTGCATTTGAGTGACTTTAGGGAATCCAAATCTAACTTACTTGATAAGGAATGAAAAAAATAAGGGAAAGTGTTAAATGAAAAGTAAGGCTTTTAAGTTTCTAATATATTAAACGTTTACTTTTATTTCATTTTTTTTTATTCATTAATATGTTTTTATTGCTAGCATTTATAATTTTTTTTTGGTCCTCGACCAGGAGTATCCCCGTCGGAAGCGGGGACTAATCTCCTGCAGGGGAGTGAATGGCACCTGATGGTGGGAAATCCCTCCCAGCGGAAATTCGCTCCATACGCAAGAGCTGGGATTCGAATCCCAGCCACTTGGTTAAGGGACACAAGTCCACCACCACTTGTGCCGACCTCCGTTGGTACTAGCATTTATAATTTTCTTTGCCTTTTCCCTTCTTTTCTTCTCCTTCTTCCACTTGTTTTTCTTTTCTTAATCATGTATTTCCTCCTTTCCTTTTCTTTTTCGGGAGACATATCTAGCTTTCGAAAAGTTTGAAGTGATTTAACTGTAAAAGTTTTGCTTGAAGACAATATTTATTTTCTAATTAATCAATAACATACACAAGAATCAACGTCCAGGGTGTGGCAATGTGTCTTTCTCTGTGAACAGTGTGCTTGGTTATGGTAAGCAGAGTTAATTTTATTTGACATGATGGGGCTTACTTACAGCATAACTTACTGGTTATTTGAAGGAGTATGATATGACTATCTAGCAGTTGCTTGAGTGCTCGTGTATCTTATAATTTACACTATCTGGCGTGAAATTTATTGAGTATGATGTGCTTAGTCTGCCAGAGATGCTGAATATAAATTTAATTTTATTTTCCATCTCTGGTTGGAAATAGGGTTACTTGTCATTTTTTTTTCTTTTCCACATACCGTTAGATGACAATGGGCCTACTGACTATTAAAACAATTATGTTCATTCAAGATCATCAAATAGGTTTTCAATTTACTTCTTTAATATATCAGGTATTTGTCAGTGATTGGCATCATTTGATGTGAAAAATTATGTGACCTCAGGATGCTTGCATCGACATGGGTGCTGCACAATAAGATTTGTGTGTATGTGAGTAGGTTAACATTTTAAAGTTTGCATGAGATTTAGGGTTCTTGGGTCCATGACTTTCCATTGTTGCCTGCTCCATTATGAATGTGAGCAGTGAGCTGAAGAAAACTGTTATTCACATTCATTGACAGGTTCAGCTAGAGCCCACATCTTCGTGGACTTCACTACGCAAGGATTTGTCTGCACCATCAAAATATACTGGCATACTTCAAGCAACCAAAGATATTTTTAGAGAAGAAGGCATACGGGTAGAATAACTCAACTTCTATAAATGTTATTTAATTTACCCCTGACTTTACTTCTCTCCATTATTAATTTGCCCCTACCTTCCCCGTCCCATATAGTGCTTGAGATTGGTTTATCTGATAGTGGTTGAGTTCATGAAAATGTCTCACAGAAGTTCCTTTTCAACCTTTTTTCTGGGGGGAAAATGTGTATTATCCTTTCTTATCTGACATATTACAGGGTTTTTGGCGGGGCAATGTGCCAGCTTTGCTCATGGTTATGCCATATACAGCAATACAATTTACAGTTTTAAACAAGTTGAAGACTTTTGTCTCTGGTTCATCCAAGACAGGTGCCCTATTTTATATATTTCAATTGTTATTCAGTAGCCCAACAAGTTAGCTTGTGTACTAGGTTTTTTGTTGAGAAGTAGGTGGGGATTTTTTCACATCATTACCAGTTAGAACTTTAAAAATGTAAGTCCATAAGCTCTTCTTATATTCATTACAGTATATTGCTAAACATCATTTTACTAATTTATTGTAGGAAACGTTCCACTAAAGTGAGCTTGTTTCTAAAGTAAACAAGTAAGAGTGAATTAATATTTGATTTAATGAAAAGTGCATTGTTATCTTAACCCTTGAAATGATTTAGAGGAGCCTTAGTTGCTCACTTTCAAACAAGTTCACTTTAAGAGGAGTCTTGTCCTTTACATTAATAAGGCACTTTAGGGGAGGGTGATATAGTTAATGGATGCATACACTATATATATGCAGGCCAACCTGTGCCCATGTGCACTTTAGAGATATTAATTAGTAGAAAATTTCCTGTTCACGGTTTGTGTTGTTCATTGCTTGCTTTCTGTTGCTGCAGAGGATCACATTAATTTGAGCCCGTATCTATCCTATGTGAGTGGGGCATTAGCTGGGTGTGCAGCTACCGTAGGGTCGTATCCCTTTGATCTTCTCCGAACCATATTAGCTTCTCAGGGTGAACCAAAGGTATAAGCATTATTAAATGATTAGGTTGCAAGACGGTTTTGAAGTAAATTACTGCAATGTGTGTACCCAAAACAAAACAAAACAAAAAATATAGTATGAAGGAAATTGATAGCTTTCTTTTTTAAACACCCTCCTCCAGTCCTTTGGGCATGAAAGTTTTATGGTGACATTATGCTTTTTATTCATTATTTTTGCCAATTTTAGGGTGGGAGTGTTCTCCTTTTCTTCCTTCTTGTCTAATTTTAGTGGTATTTCACAACACAATTTGTCAGATCATGTCATGTATGGTTTTTATTAGCCTAGAAGCTATGTTAAACCCTAAAGTTCACTGTTCAAATTCCTAGAGGGGCACCACAGCTTAGATTTTTGTTGCAATCGCATTAAAGAGGCTCCCAAAATCTGTTGCTTAAGCTTTGAAGTTTGATCTTAGGAGGTGATTAGATTACATAGCTACAAATCCAGTGTAAAGTTGTCCCTCAGTAATGAGCTTTATTTCTGTTTGACCCTGCAAAGAGGTGGAAGAAAGGTGGGGCAGCTCCTGGTCCTTGACAATAGAACATAAACATCGTGAGCGCATGGTCAAGCTTGTTGTGGCCCTTGTAGAGTTTAATTTTTGTAACCAGGCCATGCTAATATATTTGCATTATTTAGGTGTATCCAAACATGAGGTCAGCATACATTGATATCCTCAGGACTCGTGGCTTCCAAGGCATGTATGCTGGATTGTCACCAACACTAGTCGAGATTATACCTTATGCAGGCCTGCAATTTGGCACCTATGATACCTTTAAACGTTGGGCCATGGTAAAATTTCAGTCCTTCTCAACATGTCATTTATTTTTAGTTTACATAATTATGCCTTGCATGCATCGGATATCATTTGGTTGTATGAAATGTAGTAAGGTGAGCTTGTTTGTTCTTTGATGTTCTGCATTACTGGTTATTCTATCCTGTTTTGCTTTGTCTTGTGCCATCAACTTACAATCTTGGTTCTAGTGAAATGATTCTAGAAGCATTAGAATGACATGAGATGCATCAATAAGTCAATTCTGAATCTCATTGGGTATGATGAGTTCTTGTTTCGTTATGAGGGTTGCTCTATGTGTGTCTTACTTTTCATTGGATGTTTGAATCTCCATTTCATCTTTAGATTCTTATCTTACCTGTTGCATATGTTACCATCCTAGATTTCTGAACATGGCTTATATTGGCGGATTGGCTTTTACATATGCCAGTCATTATTCTTGCATTAGCTATTTGCACTGACAAAGAAGCTCTGCAGCAGTTTGTATTATTAATTTTATACTTGATTCTGAGCGATTGATCATGTTCATGCCTCATCTCAGCATCAGGTCTGCATTTCAGCTGGTTTAAAATATAACTGTATGGAAATAGTAGCAGGAGAGGAAAAGGAAACATGGAACAACGTCACTACAAATTTGGTTCACTTAATAGTGAGCATGAGCAATTTTCTTATACCTGTTCATTTATTATGCGTATTATGTGGACAAATTGTAGGCGTGGAACTGTCTTCACTATTCCAGCACTGCTGAAGAAGATAGCCTCTCTAGCTTTCAGCTTTTCCTTTGTGGGTTGGCTGCTGGAACATGTGCCAAGCTTGTGTGTCATCCACTTGACGTGGTGAAGAAAAGATTTCAGGTAGATTTTAGAATCTTGAGCCCCACCCAAAACAAGTAAATTTGTGTTGACTTCATGCTGGTCATGTGGATATAGTTATGGATCTTCATTCTTTGTTTGCTGCAGATCGAAGGTCTACAAAGGCATCCAAGATATGGAGCTCGAGTTGAGCACCGTGCATACAGAAATATGTTTGATGCCATGAAACGGATATTACAGGCGGAGGGTTGGGCTGGTCTATATAAGGGGATAGTCCCATCAACTGTTAAAGCTGCACCTGCTGGTGCTGTAACATTTGTTGCATATGAATTGACATCAGATTGGCTGGAGTCTATTTTGACTTGATCTCTTACAAGTTAGAGAAGGGGGAGGGAAAGTTTTTTATAATTTAATTTATCATTCTTTTTTTCACTTGAATTAGTTCCCCGTGATAGGAAGGAAGCACGAGGTTCATGATCATTTATTTTTAATTACAGCGGTAGTTTGATTAGATTCTATTTAAGACAATAAAGGTTAAGATAAAAGCTAAGACCTAGCATAGACCAACTATTTTTCCTTGTAATGAATGGTGCACCTGAAGCCGTTAAGGTGGTTTTGAATTGCAAAGTTATCCCAAATGATTCAAAGCCTGCACTTCTGTATCCTAAAACAATAACCGAGTTTCCGTTATCCTTTCTTATACTATCATTATATTTTGTTCTTTTCTTCTTCTTTATAATTGTTTCCTTTTATTATATACAAATTAGTAGGGGTTGATATGGTGAATGCGATAAACAAAATGGAAGGTTTTGTGGTGGGTTTTATTGAAGCTTGAAGCACATTCTATGACCCTTTATCTCTTCCCCACTATCTTGTGATTGTTGCCATTTGCTGTCACTTTTTTTCAGTGGCAACTCCATTTAACTGATTTTTCTCTTTGGTTAAAATATATTTTTGATCTTCTAACTTATTTTTTCATTTGAAGTTGATCCTCTAATTAATAAATGTTCCGATTGGATCCTCCAACTTGGAAACTTTACTCAACATTTATTCTTTTCGTCAGATTTACTTAAATGATGTTAGATTGCTCAAAGTGTGTACTTATATTAAATAAACTGACTGCGGCTCCTTGCTAATAATTATAATATTATAATATTATATAATATATAATAATATTATATTATAATAATAAAATAATATATTAAGTGAGAAACTGAAAGAGGCAAATAGGAGCACGAGAGCGGGAAATTTTTCAGTGAGATAATGACACGTGTATAGGGAGGGTAAAATAGTCATTAGCAGAGCACCTTCTTTTAGTATAGATATATATACTAGTACGGTATCCGTGCATTCGCACGGGTCACGTTGGTTTCTACATATATTAGTAAACGACATGAATATACTAATAAGGTAATATATATTTTTTTCATTCATTTAGTTCATTGTTGTCAGATACTAATAAGCGGATATGAATATATATGCATAACAATTGTAATCTCGAAAAGTATGAAATTTTATGTGAATAATGGTGTATATAGTAGCAAACTTTGATCAACATATAAAGAAAATATGACCATGAAACAATATATTATACTCACATTATGTCGCGACCGTCCCGTCCGGGAGCCGCGAAGAAAAGAAAGAGGAGTCGCCACCAATTTTATAATTTTGGAAAAAATTGGAAAAATTATAAACTTAAGGAAACTGGTCTTTTTTAAAAGGATTAAGATCGAGCTCGGGAGTCGGTTACGAGTAGGGAAGGTATTAGCACCCTACATCGTCCATTCTAAGAACGGTACCTCAAGTTAATTGTACATATTTTAATAACTTCAAAAATATTTGTTTTACCCCAAAAAAAGAATAAAGAGAAGATATACAACACAAAAAATAGGAAAATTTAATTTTAGCTTGACGAAATGATTAATTTCGCTCCTACGTATTCCCTGGTGCGATGGGAAACTCAAAGCCACGTAGTTCTTCTAGAAAATGCTTGATTGGTTGGATATTTTTTATTTTCTTTTGAATTTTTTTTTTTTTATTTTTGAAAAGATTTTATTTTGGAGATAATTTTAGAAAAAAAGGATTTTATTTCAAAATTTACTTTTGCACAGGATTCAAGATAGCAAAGCTATACGATAAACCCTTACAAGATTATACGACACTTGAGGATGAAAAATCATACATCAACGTCATAAATTGTTGCGAGAATTGAAAACATCTTATTTATTTTTTTCTTTTTTTGTTTATTTATTTTATTTTTGTTCTTTTCTGATTTTATTTTGGTTTAAACCATAAAAATGACTAACCAATTGGACCCTAACCACTACACCTTGAGCCCAAAAAATAAACAACCAAACCCTTTTCAATTAACCCAAAACTAAAAAAAACAAAAACTAACCAAAAATAAATAAATGAAATGGTTTGCCCCTCAGCTATGAAACCTGATTGTGAAACAGAGGAATGAAGCTCGGGACCTTTGAGCTACACGGTGACATGGGAGACGCGACTAGACTAGTTCGTGATGGGCGGCAAAGCGTGGCGCACGCACGGTGGTGCTCTGGATGGATGAGCTGGGGTGGAGTAGGCGCGGCGGGTTCGGAATGGGGCTACCACGATGGAGATAGGGAGTGATGAACGATGTTGCCTGGTGGTGCTATTGGAACGTGGGGTGACTGGTATGGCAGCAGTAACCAAAGTACTCTTGGCTTTTGGAGATAGCAATGTTGGGCCTGTGTGGATAAACAGAGAGGAAGATGGAGACGCTATGCAACAATGGGGGACCTTGGTGTTAGAACGTAAATGCTCTTATGATGGAGGCTTGGGTGAGAGGATATTAGACGCTGATTTGGATTTGGGGAGATGAAGGTCAATGGAAGTATAAGGTGAGTGATGGCTGTGTTGTAAGTGTGGGAAGAACCAAAGGGAAAGGGTCAGAAGCAAAGATGGATGATGATTAGAAAATTCAGTCCCCTCTTTGATGATAAAATAGAATCCAATATATAGAGGAAAAAAGTAACAAACTCTCGTTATCAAATTAGATGAGCTATCAAAAAGAAATCATCATCTATCTCAAATAGATTATGATAATTATATGAAGCAAAATCTATTTTGAGAGTTTGAAATGATGGATATGTGATAACTATCACTATCTTTCCCTATCTACTAAAACAACCTAATCTTCATCTATTAGGTTGCTTTATTATTTTATTATTTTATTTTATTTTATTTTTTTTATATTTTTTTATTTATTAAAACATGATAAGCCTAACTTCTAAGAATTGAGCTAAGATCTAATTAAATTTTTTTTGCGATTTTTTTAGTATTAAAAGGAAAAAGAAAATTGACCCGGACAAAATTGGGTGTTCACAGCTGCCCCTCTTTACTTGTTTCTTATTAGATAAGAGGTGTAACCGTAGTTAACCTTTTATTGTTATAAGATTCGAGTAAAGACATGAACTTCCATTTTGTCCGGGAATGTGAGGTTCCTACAGGTTGGATTGCCCGTTAGAAGTTTGAACAAAAAAAGAAAAGAAACTGCAGGAGACACTATCTACCAGATCTTAATGAAAAGAAACTTCCGAAGACACTATCTATCGGAGCTTGAGAAGAAAAGAAGCTTCCAGAGACACTGTCTGCCGGAGCTTGAAAGCAAAAAAAAACTTCCGGAGACACTATCTGCCGGACCTTGAAAGGAAAAGAAGCTTCCGGAGACACTATCTGCCGGAACTTGAAAGGAAACGAAGCTATCGGAGACACTATTTACCGAGGCTTAAAAAGGAAAGATAAAAGAGACTCATGGAGACACTATTTACCGTAGCAAAAGAAAGAAGCTCACGAAGACACTATCTGTCGTAGCTTGAAAAGAAAAGAAGCTTCCGGAGACACTATCTGTCCGAGCTTAAAAGGAAAGAGCTTTCGGAGACACTATCTTCCGGAGCTTAAAAGGAAAGAAACTCACGGAGACACTATCTGCCGGAGCTTGAAAAGAGAGGAAGCTTCCGGAGACACTATCTGCCGGAGCTTAAAAGGAAAGAAACTTTCGGAGACACTATCTGTCGGAGCTTAAAATGAAAGAAACTCACGGAGACCTTATCTGCCGGAGCTTGAAAAGAGAGGAAGCTTCCGGAGACACTATCTGCCGGAGCTTAAAAGGAAAGAAGCTTCCGGAGACAATATCTGCCGGAGCTTGAAAAGAGAGGAAGCTTCCGGAAACACTATCTGCCGGAGCTTAAAAGGAAAGAAGCTTCCGGAGACACTATCTGCCAGAGCTTAAAAAGAAAAGAAGCTTATAAGGCCTTGTGCTTGCTAAAGCCATCAAAAGTAATGGTATTGACCTTGTCAATGTATGAAATGATGAGAAGCTCACAATGACACTATTTATCGGAGCTTGAAAGAACAGAATGAAGCCTATGAGGTCTTGTGCCTGCTAAAGCCATCAAAAGTAATGGTATTGACCTTGTCGATGCATGAAATGATGAGATGGTGCATGATGACGAGTGTGATATTTTTTAAATGCATGATGCAAGAGATGCTTGATAAAGAGTGTGATTTTTTTTTTAATGCATGATGTATGCAATGCTTTTTACTCTAACATTATTATTTTTTTTTATTTTCTTTTATTTTCTAATGTATGATGCAAGATATGCTTTCAGTGATTGATGAAAATTGTGATCCTATCCTTTTTCGCAAACCATTTTTTTTTATCATCGGCCCCTTAAAGTTTTGATCACAGCCAGATTTTGGATGAACTAGAACAAAGCTCGTTGATTTGATTTGTCATTTGCTTGTTCAACTGATGCCTTGCTTCTTGCCAAGGATATGCTTATTTCATAATGACTAACCCAATGGTAGAGAGTGCTTGATCGCTCTTTCTTTTCAAACATTGCCCCTTGTCAGGAGATCATTGTACTTTATATGACCTTTGAAGTCTTGAGGAAGACTCTAAATGCTTTTATTACTGACACATGTTTCACATTTCAGAATATGCTTATCATGAAAAAATGTATTTTGAGTCTCTGTAGGTGGCAACAAGAAGGGTACCAGATAAATGATGGAGAATGAAAAGGCAATAACAATAGATGGGCAAAACAATGATATATGAATTTGAGATGTCCTTAAAAGCAAACAATGATGGGATGAATTTCGCATTTCTTCAAGTGATGCTCTTTAAGATAATCAGTGCTAGTCTCTCGTGCATATGGTCTCGAGCGCCGCTTTAATCAACTTTCAAGGATATGACTTGCCCCAGTCTTCATGCATTGAGAGCATTTCATGATCTGCCTTTCAAATTCAAACTGCCCCAGTTTGTTGCTTTGATGTGAGTTTTTTTTTTTTTTTTTTTAACTTTTGCGTAGGTCAATCTTCCGACCAGATTGCTCTAATTCTTGCCTGGACCGCTATATCAGATTTTCAGCCCTGCGAGCCTTTTTTTTTTTTTTGCTTCTTTTTTTTTTTTTAGGGGGAAAAGCAATGTTTTTTTAAGAGCACATACTTCTTGTCTCAAAAT
Source organism: Ammopiptanthus mongolicus (assembly GCA_039655645.1). Taxonomy (NCBI): domain Eukaryota; kingdom Viridiplantae; phylum Streptophyta; class Magnoliopsida; order Fabales; family Fabaceae; genus Ammopiptanthus; species Ammopiptanthus mongolicus. Next base: position 91,434,023 of record CM077344.1, on the reverse strand, counting down.
TAAAATTGATGAAAATGATAACAATCTTTCATTGATCAGAATGGACTTTTTAGGCTTGTAACGTGGTCGGGGTTAAGGGGTATGAAAGAAAAGGTATAAGGCCCAAATGCGTGTTTGAGGGTTGAATGGGCCAAGGATCTTTATTCTTACGTCGCATCAATGGTGCTTTTTCTTTGGTTACTTCTTCGCTTTTCTTGCTTTTTCATTCACCCTTGTTGTGAGCTTATTTAATCAGCTCTTTTTTTCTTGTAGGAATTTTTTTTCCTTTTTTTTTTTTTTTTTTTTTTTTTACATTTCTCATTTCTCATATTAGCCCCAAGTGTAGGGGTGATCCTTGTCCAAGGTTCTTTGAGAAAGTTTCAAGTTCAAAAGGGGTAACAAGGGATAATGGAAATATGTGAAGGATAGAGAAAGATGGCCAATCTTCATTTCAAATCATGATTGTTTATTTTCAAAAAGTTTAAATTAAAGACAAAATGATAGTGCTCATTAAAATAATTACTTATTTGCTCCCTTTCAAAATTTTTTTTTTTTTGGGTATCCAGCTTGAATATGAGGGCTTTAAGATTCTCCTTTAGTAGCACCCTTAAAGGAAAGGAATTCTCCTTCACTAAGTATCTCTTATTGGCTACTTTTGATTGCCCCATTCACTTTCAATTGTGAAAAGAGTGCTCGTTTAATGCTTTTGGCTTAGTTGATCTTATATATCCATGGGGAGCTTTCAATTGTTATCAAATCCAACATGATAAATAAGGTGATCAAAACCATATGATGAGATGCTAGCAATTTTTATTTTTTATTTAGAGAATCACTTTCAGATCTTCGTTGTGGTAATTATCAAGGAAAAGATGGAAAGGAAAAAAAAAAAACTCAATGAATTCGTTTATTGATAATTCATACTGAAATGGAAACAAGTAAGCCCATCCCAAAAAGGATTCCTAAAGCCTTGGGCAGAGCTAAAGGATTAGCATTAATGAATTACTCTAAACAGGATTCAAAGGTCTGGGAAAGTTGCCAATCTCCCGATTGTTCTGGATGGTGCTTGAGAAATCATGAACTTCTTGACCATTTTCTACCAGTATCGCATTGATAGCTCACTTGCACGAGTTGCATATCCATTAACTGTTGCAGCATTTGCTTGAACTCGCCACATGCTTCAATTGAATGTCCATCTTTCCCATGGAAGTCAGATCTTATCCCTTCCTCAAAATCTCATTCTCCCTTTTCGGGATTTGTACCAGCTTATATTTATGCATCTCTCTGAAGATCACCCGGACTTAGGAGAGCATGCTCCACAGTGACTTCTATGGCATTGACTCCAGAACCATCATGATTTGGCAAAGAATTCTGACCTATGTTAGAAGCGCTTCCTTGAAAGCTCAACCCCTTCGCATTGATCAAATCTTGCACCTTAGCCTTCAAGGCCTTACAATTCTCAGTAGAATGACCTATTGCTCCCACATGATAATCACATTTTGCATTGGGATCAAACCACTTGGGGTACGGGGGTTCCACTGGTTTTGTCGAGACAAGTGCTAGCATGGACTTCTTTATAAGGTGGGATAGTAATTCTGTGTAAGTCATGGGTATCGGGTCAAACTGCATGGGCTTCTTTTCTGGGTCATAAGGCGGTCTCCTTTGATTCACATTTGGGTTTTGATTCCAAGGTTGAGTTGTTTGAGGTGGCATAGTGGAAAAGGTTTGGTGTTGGGTAGAGTATGATGGCTGATAGGGTTAGAAATTTGGGAATTGTGAGGTGGCAACGATGTATGGATGGTTGGGTTGGTGATATGGAAGTGATGGGTTATATGGTATGTAGGTAGCTTGGAAGGATGGTTGAGGGTTAACTAGCGTTTGGTTTGATACCCATTGATCAGACTTCTTTTGCCCAGATGCCACAACTTATGTCTCTCCTTCCTTCCTTTTCACAAATGGAGATTTCTTTGTGTCAGTCGCCCCTATTGAATTTTCAATAATCTTACCACTTCTCATCCCGCTCTCAATCCTTTCTCCAATGACGACTATATCAGACAAGTTCGATGACACACTTCCAATCATTCTGTCATAGAAGGGTGATTGGAGCGTGTCAATGAACATTGCAACAATTTCCTTTTCAGACAGTGGGGGCTCTACTTGAGAAGCCAATTCTCTCCATCTCTGCGCATATTCTTTGAAAGTCTCTATGTCTTTCTTTGACATATTTTGCAACTGCATTCTATCGGGAGCCATGTCAATGTTGTACTTATACTGCTTCAAGAACGCAGTTGCTAGATCCTTGAAAGATCGGATACGAGTCCTTTCTGGATGCGTGTACCAGCTTGAAGCTGCCCCAGTCAAACTATCCTGGAAGAAGTGTATTAATAACTTTTCATCATGAGCTTGCGACGCCATCTTTCGAACATACATGGTTAAATGGTTCTTTGGACAGGTGGTTCCCTTGTATTTGTCAAAATCAGGCACTTTGAATTTCGGTGGGATCACAACGTTTGGCACAAGACAAAGTTCTGAGGCATCCCGAAGACCATAACTGTTTGCCCCCTCAATAACTCGCAGCCTTTCTTCCAGAATTTCTAACTTTTCTTTGGACTGAGCATTCTCAATAGGAATCTCCCCGTATATTCTTTGAGGAACAGATTGCAGCCCATAGGGAGAAATAAAGTTATGTACCGCCTGGGTTCCCTGAGTACCTATGTGGACAGTACATAGTGGTGGAGTGTGCTGTTTAGCGACAGGTACCACTAAGTTAGTGGTTTGTGCTTGAGGTTCTTTGCCAACATTGATGTGAGGGTTATGATTTGAGTTATTGTCTTGCAAAACAATGGCTACTGGTGGCATAAACCCTCGGGGAAGCCCATATGGGGGATTGTTCAGGTCAAATGCAGAGTGAGCTTGATTATTGGGATACATGGTGAGAGGCACCAGGATTCCTTGCTGATTGAAGCCCTGAAGAGGATTAGCCGGTTGTTCTTCGCTTGAGGCTGAAGGATTCTCATCTGTATTCTTGTCTTTTTGCATTGTTTGCAACATTTCCATCATCTTGGCCATCTGCTCTTTGAGTTGACTCACTTCATCCCTAATCTCTTGAGTTGTTTCTAGGTCAGCCATGATTCTGGCTTGTGATCGGGTCCGATAAGGGTGTAATGGTACTCGTTTCCCGGCTATATTGATTAATATTCCTGATATCACGCATGACAACTATTAATTACTTGAGGATGTATTGTAGACTCATGCGGATATTTTTATTAACTATTCCTAGTCGCTCAAAGGTATTAGTTTTAATGGTGAATATTATACCCAGAACGTCTCGTTCAAAGGTATAATGGTGAATATCACTTAATGGTGAATATCAATTATCTCCAGAACGTCTCGTTCAAAGAAAATAATTTGCGGAATGAAGTTATTGGCGAATATTTCAAACAATGGTGTATATTAATTGTTCCCAAAACGTCTCATTTAAAGGAAAAATTAATGGTGAGTATCTTTGATTAATTAGCGAGTATTAATTATTTATGGAATGCCTCATTCATATAAAACAATTTACTGGTGAATATATTAATTATTTCCAGAACGTCTCATTCAACGGAAATAATTCAATGGTACATATTTTTTATTAACCATTCCCAGAACGTCTCGTTCAAAGGTATTAAAAAAAATACTATCTCCTATTTCAAAAATGTTCACCCTTGGTTTCCTATAACAAGAAGCATTATTAAATTACATGCATGATAAAAAAGAAAATAATTACATGCATGATAAAAAGAAAATAAAAGATAAGGAGAAAGTACGCCCACCTCTGTACCCTAAATCGGGTTACCTTATTAGATTCTATCCTAATGGTCTATGGAATGTTAATTCGTGACCTCCCATTAGGGTGGCTCTACAAATCCAATAATTCTTTAGGCTTCTAGAGCTAAGATCCCAATTCATGATGTTGGCCACAACAGTAGGAGATCTACTAGGTGTGGGACATCATAAAAGGGTCACACTCTAGATGAGGTTTTCATGATACTCAAACAGGACGTACATCCAAAGTGGCTATCATTACACAACCTCTTTCTTAATCTTAGGGTTTACCAGGACCCGGGTATAGAGTCTCACTCATAAGTATGTGCACAATGTGTAGGTGAGGTGTGTGGAGGGAGCATGCAAACCTGAAATCCTAAGACTACCCACATTTATCTGCAAAGGAGATCATGCTAATATGAAAATGTCGTCTATCCTATAGTTAAATCAAAATTATAATTGTACAATATTTACAGAATAAATAAATAAAAAAAAGGGTAAAATAAATAAAAGTTATTAACAAAAGCACAAATAACTATGATAGGCCTGACTCTCAAAAGTCCCCAGTGGGAGTCGCCAGCTGTCGCGACCGTCCCGTCCGGGAGCCGCGAAGAAAAGAAAGAGGAGTCGCCACCAATTTATTTTTGGAAAAAATTGGAAAAATTATAAACTTAAGGAAACTGGTCTCTTTTTAAAAAAAATTGAGATCGAGCTCGGGAGTCGGTTACGAGTAGGGAAGGTGTTAGCACCCTACATCGTCCGTTTTAAGAACGGTACCTCAAGTTAATTGTGCGAATTTAATAACTTTGAAAATATTTATTTTACCCAAAAAAACAAAATAAAGAGAGGATAAACAAACACAAAAATAAGAAAATTTAATTTTAGCTTGACGAAATGATTAATTTCGCTCCTACGTATTCCCTGGTGCGATGGGAAACTCAAAGCCACGTAGTTCTTGTAGAAAATGTTTGATTGGTTGGATGTTTTTTAATTTCTTTTGGAAAAGATTTGTTTTTATTTTTTGAAAAGATTTTATTTTGGAGATAATTTTAGAAAAAGGGATTTTATTTCAAAATTCACTTTTGCATAGGGTTCAAGATAGCAAAGCTATACGATAAACCCTTACAATATTATACGACACCTGAGAATGAAAAATCATACATCAACGTCGAAATTGTCGCGTGAATTAAAGAAAGTAATTTTTATTTTTAAAACAAATTCACCCTCAAATTCAAATTCAATTTTTTTATTGAAAGAGCTTATATTGGGATCTCTTAACTGGCCCATAAATACTTACCCAAGCCCAAGTGTAACACCATACCTACCTTCAAACTTCTTAACTCTCTGATAATAAGCTATAGGGAAGAACAATGAACTGTGATGGAGGTTGGCTTGTGATGAAGAACTGGCGATGTGTGAGGGGTGGCGCGCGGCTGCTTCTGGTTCAATGGCAGCGAGGAGGTTATGCGGATAGTGGCGGTACACGATGGTTGGTATCGAGTTGTTGTGATGGTGGTTCGGTAGAGTTCTAGTTCAACACCGCCATGATGGTGATGAAGTCTTGGCCTTTGATGGCTGCGTGAAGCTTCAATGGTTTTGGAAAGTGGGGGTGTGATCAGTATAATGATAATTTGCTTATTTGAAGAAAATGGTGACTTAGTGGCAAGGAATAAGAATGGTGATTTAGTGAGTGGAGAAGGAAGGAGATGTTTATGGTTTAATAGAAATGGCGTGAAGGTGATTTGGAGGAGGTTGGGTACAGAAAGAGATCGAGTGAGGAGAAAGAGAAGCGTGAGAACAAATGGTAATATAAGAAGCTCTTCAAGTGATGATCAGGAAATTTTTTAGGTCCCCCCTTTTGATGATAGAATAGAATCCAATATATAGGGGAAAAAAAGTAACAAACTCTCGTTATCAAATTAGATGAGCTATCAAAAAGAAATCATCATCTATCTCAAATAGATTATGATAATTATATGAAGCAAAATCTGTTTTGAGAGTTTGAAATGATGGATATGTGATAACTATCACTATCTTTCCCTATCTACTAAAACAACCTAATCTTCATCACATTTTTTTTTATTATTTTATTTTATTTTATTTTTTTATATTTTTTTATTTATTAAAACATGATGAGCCTAACTTCTAAGAATTGAGTTAAGATCTAATTAAATTTTTTTTGCGGTTTTTTTAATATTAAAAGGAAAAAGAAAATTGACCCGGACAAAATTGGGTGTTCACACATTATCAACATTACTTCAAAGCAGTTTTACTTCCAATTGGTAGCTTTCCTAGTCAGGAAATCATGAAGATGAAATTAGAGAACATATTTCCAACAGTCTGCAAATTTGAATGTGAGAGATTAATGTATGTAACAGAAATTAATAAATATTTGATGGTTATTTTATTATTTATTGAAATATTAATAAGTTTTAATACTTTTTCTCTCAATTTAATGTGAGGATTAGTTGTTATTTTTATTATTTATTTAATAATAATATTACTTGCTGAAATATTAAATATACTTTAACGGTTATATCTCTCAATTCGATATAAATTTATTTGGTATAATAGAAATATGTAAAAATGAAGATAATTATTACAAATGAATAATAACAGTATTTCAGTTTTAAAATGATAGTTATTTTTTCCTATCCATAAAAGTATGATAGTCTTCATTATATGACTTATATCGATAAACTAACTTTGTATTATGCATTTTATAAATACGTATAAATGAAAATATAAAACTAAATAAATCGTATGCTATTGTGCATAAAATACACTACAACTTTAGCTCAATTCTTTTCAATCTTGATATACTTCGAGACCTTGCTCTCTGAAGTCCGAATTGCAATTTTCAGCATCAACTTGTCGAATAGCTAAAGACTCATCCCTCGAACCAATAGATAATACAACCTCATTGAATTCAAACATCAAGTCCTATAGAAACAATAAAAAGATCCAATAATAAATAACAAACTAAAGAATAAACAAAGTACACCAAATATAATAATAAGCTATGTATGTAAGCGCAAAAACTTAATTAGAACATATACCAAGGCAACAAAAATGAAGTGCAACAAAGCCAATCACATCTCAAATAAATACAATCATATCTAAAAAAGATATTATTTGAAATGTCTCAAGTTAACCTTTACATATCAAACCTGCAGTCAATATGCAAGAAAACAAACATAAAAAGTCATTCTATACATGATATTTCTACAATGAGTCTCTTAAGATGCATAAATAAAGGAGTGCAATGTTGAATATCAATCATTTAAAAGACTTAAATCACACTAAGAACTTGTTGAAATATTCAAACCTTGTTAAATAAATTGATGATATATGAAATAATCATAAAACAACACATAGTTAGATAAACAACAGACCCCTGCCTAAGATGCTTTTATATGGAGCACCTTGCTTCAATCTCTTTTGGTTGGGTTTTGCAGATTAGTTGCTGAGCTACCATAAAGCTAAAACAGCTTACAAATCAGCAAAACACATGTATAATACATTACTGATTACACATGATTGTTTGTTAATTATGCATGTTTTGTATTAGTTAAGGAATCCTACAGAATGGGGGGGGGGGAAGGAAAGTAAAACACAGTTATTCCCTTTTTGTATCATCTTTCCCCATAAGGAATTAAGAAATAAGTGTAGCAGATATAATTAGGAAGATTCAGAAATATAAATGTTGCAAAAAAACTTAGGCAGAAACATGAATGTCCCTTTAATCACTTACCTAGTAAAAGTTGCAGATAAATGTCCACAAAGAAGACTGGGAAAACCATAGAGAACAATAGAATGGGAAGAACCCCAAATACACAGAGAAGAGCTTGTAAATATAGGAAGTTTCAGAAGGCTGAAATGGAAAACTTCCTATTTGTAAGACAAAAATGATAAATGTTAATGGAAGAATACCTTCTCAAAATGCAATTCTATGCCTTTCCCTTTTTATCAGTTCGATTGTCTTGGTGCCAAGAAAGATAAACCGTTCGAAAGTAAAATTTCTTGAAGATGAAAACAACATTCCAAGTCTAAGAAGGAAAAGCTTTTACAAAATAGGCATTTCAAAAGCTTTTACACTCTATGCCTAAGAAATCATTTTAAAAAATAACTATCTCTTGTGACTAATCTCTTTTTCTAATTCTGCATATATGCGTACTAAACTTCATGTTTAAGGCCATTTAAAATTATGCACATATGCTTGCTTCATTTTTATCATTAAATTATTTCTTAATTCTTCTTACTAATCTCTTTTTACCATTCGATAAAAACCATGTCCAGCAAATTGTTTCTAGCTACAATGAAGTCATGGGTGCAACCGTGCAGGGGTGTGAAAATGACCTTTATGGCCATGCTCCTTTACAGACGGTTTATTGGATCGCTAAGAAAGCTTTCATGGTTTTGTATGCTTTTTTGCTGCAACAGTTCCTTTGGATTTATGCATCCATTAAACATATATGCAAACTTCCACACAAAGTGCATGTAACATGTCCTTAAAGCACAAAACAGATATTCTGTAAAACAATCCATTCAGTCTCCTCATGCTTAAGTATCTATTGATATAAAAGAAAATAATTTTGAAGAAGATATAAATTACTAACAAAGAATATTAAAAAATATTTATACAAATATACACTTGATACTTGTAATTCTGGAGGAAAATGCTTCCATAAATATCCATATATTGCCTTTATAAAGTCTCAGCTTGAGTGCATCATGCTTGCCATTACATTCCAAAGTAAAATTACCTAATCAGTTGGACCCAAGTTCAAAAACTAAATGAAGTATAGATTGTATAGAAGTATAGCACGACAGATAAACCATATGACCTACAGGATAATCAAAAGGTGGATAGATATATTATAGATCCTTCCTTTCAAATTACAACAGGGACATACCAATTTAATGGAGGATGGTGGCTCATTTGATGGTCAGGATAGGATAAGGATTGATAAGATATGAGAGCTGAGTAAAGATAGGATATAAGCATGATAAGCTCTTATCATATCCGATGTTTGATGTGCATCAAATAATGGTAGGATATGATATAAAATATTTACAAATGACAAAATTACTTTTATATCAAAATTACATTTTTTTTCCAAAAATAGATTTTAATATTATTTGGTTTTTTTTTTATAAATTTAGATTAAAAAATATAAAAAATATTTGATAATATATGTTTTTGGCTTTTTAATATATATTAGTCCATTTTTTAAATTATAAAAATTAAATAAAAAATTAACTTGTGATATTTTCACTTTTTATAAAAATTGTTAATTAAATCGCATATTTTAATTAGTAATATGGTTGATTAATTAGGTTTGAAAACATAATTACATAACAATATTAAGGATAAGGGATAAAAGAGAAAACATTTTCTTATCCTATCATGTTGATTCTAACCCAGTTGCCCCTTCCTTATGATAGAATTATAACTAAGTAGGAGAATATGATAAACTAACATGATAAATTTATTCTATCTTATTGGTTCATCAAACTACAGATTAAAATATGATATGATAATTTATCACATCCTTCCTCCCTTATCATGACCACCAAACCATCCAAGATGGGTGACATAGTGAGTGAAATTTGGTACTCTTTGACAATGTACTACTGTTCAAGCACCGTAAAAAGTGCCCCATTGGTCATTACTTTCCCGGCGAAACTCAACTGCCTGGTGCAATAATTTGAGCCACATGGAAAGAGGAAAAAAATAAAATAAAAAGGACTACTAAAAATTATACCTTTACAATTAGGGTGGGCCGGGTCATTGGATTGGATTGATTTCTAAATAAGTAGATCTATATTTTATGGATTGGGTGCTGGGTTCAAAGATTATAAACCCACTCAATCCAACCCAACCCACATATTGAGAGGAATATTATAAGCCCAGCTGTCGGAGCGTGGAGTGACTCTTCTATCTTGAATTTGATGACTCTTCTTTAATACTCAACCGCCTAAATTGGAGTGACCATTTTTTGGTTACATGAGCAGAAATAGTTTGAAGGCATGCAGAAATAGCTTGAAGACATAATCAGTGAAATTATTTAGGAATTGTTTGAAGACATTATTATTTTTTTTATTTCAGTTGTTTGTTTAATTTTGATGGATATTGTGTTCCAAATTGAAGTTATATGCTTCGTTTTGTATTTGGAAGTTTAAATTAATGCATTGGTAGTATTTTTCTTCCATATTTTTGCCCCATTATTTGCTTTTTGATAAAAACAAAATAATTTACTATCAAACCTGGTCACCCGACCCAAACCAACCCATATGAGGTTGGGTTGGGTTACATGAAAATTTTCGAAGAAACCGATCCAATCCAACCCATATTTATTTGATTGGGTTAGGTCTTTAAATACACCAAAATCCACCCAACCCGACTCATGCCCACCTCTATTTACAATCACCACAGCCACAAGCATTTCACTATCACCCGTGCATTTAATTTAGGGAATTGTTACATACATCACCCTACTTAAACATCCACCATCACACTTATTATTTTTTATTGGTAAAATGTCAAAAACCTCCTTTCCGAATGTGTTCTGACAATTAGTTGTCGGAATACATATATGGTTTTTTTTTTTTGTATTCCGGCTTGTGTTCCGACAACTAATTGTCGGTAGATCAAAAAACTTGAAAAATTTCGAAACATAATTTTTTTTTTTGCATTCCGGAAATTAAATGCTGGTAGATCCAAAAAAATGGAAAAATTCCAGAACACTAAATTTTATGCATTTCGGCAACTAATTGCAGGAACACAATTTTTTTGTATTTCGGAAATTAATTGCTGGAACACAATTTCTTTGACGCAGAATGAGGTGGTATAGATAGGGGTATCTTGAGAATAAAAAAATAAAAATAAAAATGTGATGGTGGATATGTAAATAGGATGATGTATGTAGCAATTCCCTTACATTTACACCACGAACATATTGATACACATATTGGGCCAGATGTTGCGAAGGGTGGACCGAAGAGAGCCCAAAAGAAGCCAGCCCGCTTTGTGGATTTTGAGTAATGGGTAGAAATACGTAATTTCCCTACAGAAAGCAGCCAAAATATATGTTAGTTATCAGTTTATGTTTAAAATAAATGTATGTATTGGATCAAAAAAAAAAATGTAAAATGGGTGATGATGACACTTGTCTTTCTGATCCTAACTCTTAGGAAATTAGTTACATTGTAGCTAGCTGTTTTATGTTGATGGAGGATGAATGAGAAAGTAACAAGAAAATTCAGGAATTCTATCTCCCTATTCCCTTCCCTGACTCTTCACTTCTATCTTCCCTCTCTCTCTCTCTATACACTTCTCTTCTCTTACACTTTGTTTGGTTATATGAGAGAAAATGAGAGGAAAGAAAGTGGGAGGAAAGAAAAAGAGTGAAAAATAAGAGGATTGTTTAGTTGTTTGGTTGGAAAGAAAATAAGAGGAAAGAAAATCAAAACTTTTCACTTCTCTTGTTTGGTTGAGAAGAAAGTGAGAGGAAAGAAAAAATATATTTGTGAAATGACAAAAATACCTATATTATATGTGATTTTCATGTGACTTTGTTTTTTAGATATTTTGATGCAACTTAAAAGTATATTTATGTACTTAAAAATAATATATTTTAATAACAACAAAATAATACAATACTTTTCTAAAAAAGATAAGCAACAAATTATATTATAATTAAGTAATATTTATAATAATTATAATAACTAATTAATACTAATAAAAAAAAGTGTCTAGATGAAAGGGTGAATTTGTCATTTGACAAATCATCCCACGGTGGCACCAGTTTTCTTCTCAAGATGGGAAGAAAAAAAAATTGGTGAGACCCACTATCATTTTTTCTCTTCCTTCTATTATCACTCCAAACCAAATGAAGGAAAAAAATCTTGGTTTTTGTGTTTTCTCTCCCTCTAGTTTCTTTCCTTTTGTTTTCAATGCAACCAAACTGATGCTTAGTGACATAGTTCTCTGCTAGTGATATCTTACATTTCTAAGGTCTTCGAACTTAATGAAAATAAAAAATCAATCACATCTTCCTTGATACAAATATAATGGTATATCATATCATAAACTTGATTCCACGAAGAAAAGGATAATTTCGTTAATTTAGAGTTTGATTATTTCCGGCTGTGCCAAGAACAATAGAGGAGAGGAACTTGTGCACTTCTTCAAGGATATGGTGACCAGGGTTTTCAAAAGAGGAAAGGAGATGATGTACAGAGGAGAGAGAAGATAAAGGGGGTTCTTCGACCAGACTTGGAGAGGTTGCAGTTAATAACTGTGAAAATCTAATATTATTATAACAAAGCGGATGGAAATGACACGGAGAGGACAAACACTGACGTAATGTTTGCAAGTTAGAGTACATTGTGAAAGTTTATCAGTTACCAGATCAAGTTAATATCAAAAGATAAGTTAAAGGATTAAAAAATTTATTTTAATATTTCTTTTTTTTTTCCTTCATCTTTTTGGTTTTTCTTGTAACTATATAATATGCCTTTTAGTTATTTTTTTTGACAAAAGCCTTTAGTTATTGTTAACCGCTGTTTGGTTTCCTTCGGTCCCATGCCACCATGTAACTATATAATATGCCTTTTAGTCTTTTTTTTTTTTTTTTGCAAAAAAATGAAGCTCTCTAACAATCTTTCAACCTCGAATTTTAGGTTGAGCTCAATTTGAATACTAAATATGACTTGTAGTTCAAAATACTCTGTCTTATAGTTAGCCATAAAAATTAACCTAAGCAATAAAAGATTCTTTTGTTTTTCCTATACGCAAAAGTTTAAAGAAATAAGGCTACCACAAGCAGTTTCATAAAAATTTAAAGTCGCATATTGATACTTACATATTATCATACTAGAGGAAGATTGGTGGCCATGAAATCAAACCAAAGTTGTGGATAAGAACTGCTTTGATTCTTATCAATTGAACCAACCTATCTGATAACAAGTATTCATATTTTCTTTTTTACTTTGACAAATGTAAAATTGAACTTGTCATTATACATCTAAGCAACATATATTATCCATGCTTTATCATTTTGGTCAATCAATTTTAGGCTTATGCCGGATAAACTATATTGAACCTTTATTTTTCAAGCTGGTTTGGCATGTTTTCTTTTGTGGCTATCAAAACTACATTAAACTACAAACTATTTAGAGTCAAAACTACACTACAATCTAGCATTATTTGAAAAAAGGAAATAATAAAACTTAAAAAAAAGCAATAGAGAAATAAACTGGTGGAAGGCAGGATAGGTGGCTAGTGAATTGCTGGTTGGTGGCCCGTTGGCAGGAGGCTGATGGATAGGTGGTTGCTGGTGGGTGGCGCCATTACTTACATCGTTTGAGTGAAGAAAGAAAAACTTTGAGAGATAGTGAGAGTGAGAGTGAGAGTGAAAGTGAAGGAGAAGGAGGAGGCTTATAATGTCCTTTTGTTAGTGACGACTAAGCCTTCAGTATAGTTACCAACAAATAACCCGTCAATAACCTCCACAATAATGTTTTATCGCACAATGGCACAAAGGTTATTGATGGCTAGGTTGATACTTCACGAATTTTAACAGACAATGAAAAGTAGTGTTATCGACGGCTTTGACTGTCATTAATTCTGACGTTACTGATGGTTTCAGCCTTTCAGGGCCATTGGTAATCAACCTTTTAGGTCCATTGGTGGTAATGACACATTTTCTTATAGTGAATAACCAAAATGAAGCAAAATTGGTTAGTTATGTAAGCTAGTTTGACTTTTTTTTTTTAGTGGTCATCCTAAAATTCATTTGAACACTATGTAATTAATGTTTTGTTGTTGTTTCAATAAAAAATTACAGATTAAGTAATTACTTTTTTCGTTAATTATGCTTATCCTATCCATTATATATGCACTCACACGCATTGTTAATATATTAAAAATATAATTTATTTTATATTATGATTTTCTATAATATAAAATTAAAAGTTTAACCTTTACGAAATTATATTTCTTTTAAATTGTCTTTAAGAAGGCACCTAATAATTGAGCATTAGATATAATTCGTTGAGATTATTAATTTAAACTTTGCCAAAAATAGATTTATAGGACTAATGCTGTCAAAGTAAACTAACTACCACGAGATAAAAAATAATGAATATGACCGAGTTGGCTCATTTCCATAGTTGTAAAAAATTACTTACATCAAAATTGAGTTTAATTAGTTGAATAATTAAGTGATGCAACCAATTTTTTTGTATTCTTCTTCTTCGAATTTTGATTGTCACTCAAGTATAGATCCGAATTTTTATATGTTCCTTTCTAGGATCATATCATGAAGTTTCATTTGATAGTGTAGAAAAACATTTTACTTTTCTTATTCAAATGTTTATATTTGATCAATATTCTGGATATGAAATAAAAAGACTCTATTAAATTTATTGAAGTACTATGATTTAACATTTAAGATACCAAGTCAATAAAATGTATGGCTCAGTGGGTTTGTCAAGAATATACACACCATATACCTAAAATTAATAAGATGAGCGGTCTTAAGTATAAGTTTTTTTTTTTTTTTATAATTTATATATTAATATGTTAAAGTGCCTCTTTTGTTTTGTAGTTCATTGGTTTTTTTCTATGGTCTAGAAAGGTCATACCTTTATTGGTGGGGCCAGGAAAAGAGACCGCGAGCGGGAATTAGGAAATGGGGGAGTGAATTGTGATCCATTGTTTAAAACCTCCTCATACCATTGTCAGTGGGGAAAGGAAAAGGGACGTGAGGGAATTTAGAAATGGGGGAGTGAATTGCGATCCGTTGTTCAAAACCTCCTCATTCCACTACCGGTGGGATCAAGAAAGGATAACGATCTGAAATTAGGAAATGAGAGAATGAATTGCGATCTATATTTCAAAACCCTCTGCTCATGACAACCAATCAAGGTGTCATATGAGTTATAGCTCGTTAGTTCTTTCTGTTTCTAACATGATGAAAGGCGTGAACTATGAAATGCTTGAACATGAAATCGTTTGACACTTCAAAGTTAAAAATTAATAAATTTAAACATTAAAATAAAAAAGCATTTAAGGGTTAAAGTTGTCAACCGTTTCAACTCTTGACTTCTAATTGAAAATAAAATCCTCGGTGAATGCTTTTAAGCTCTCTGAGATATCTGTAACAAATTAATAACAAATTTGATTGACAAAGAAACTTCATTGCATTCGACCAAATTATTCTTAGGAGTTGGTGCAAATTTGAACTTTTTTAATTCTTAGATGTTTCTTAAACAAGAGATATTTTTTATTTATATTATTGAATGTATATCACATTAGCTTTGTTGATCGCGATTGTGTGCCATTTTAACTACACTTGAAATGCTAGCATAAAACATTATTTTTTATTGTTGGTTTTGTACTAAGAAAATAATGAAGGGTAGGAATACTTTCTTTAGGTTCTATATGCTAGAAAGTTAAGACTTGTTTGCTTTGTTTTCAGTTTCCTGTTTTAATTTTCCTTTTTCATTAATAACTGTAAAACTGCCACCTTATTTTTTCGCTGTTCCTGTCCAAGTATTTGAAAATAGAAAATAAAATAAAAACAAGATGCCATTTTTATAATTATTAATGAAAAAAAATGGTAAACAAAACAAATGGACCCTTATGTTCCGAAGTTGGAAAACAATGTAAAATTTCTACTTTGTACCGAACTCTTGGGACAAAAACACAGTATTTGGTATACAAGCTGGGAAAAGGCTTATTGGTTGTCTCTGAAGAAGTATAGCCAAGAAACACACAAGTCTCAAGCCAAGGCTTGTAACCTCTATGAATGCTCAGTTTGCACGTATCTTTGAATTACTTAACATATTGCTGATTCATAGCTCTTATAGTTTGAGCCAAGTGTTTAAGAGTTGTTTTGACATAACCTTTTCAAAAAAGATAGTGGACAAGCTATTTTGAGAATAGAAACTGGCTTTTCACTTTTCAAACTCAATGTTAGCAGTAATCCGTGCCAGAGTACATAAAGTAACCCTCCATGAGCTTTATCTCTCATTCGGTGCTCTACTTTAAATCATTAAACCTTACCAAAGATAAATAAGAATGCCTGATGAAGTTTATGAGCATATTTTGTAAAATTAGTTGTTAGCGGATAAACTAGCTGATAACAGATAGCTTAAAGCGGATAGCGGATGAAATAACGGATAACGGATAAACTAGCTTATTTTCTGTGAAAATGTTTGGTAAAACTAGCGAAAAAGAGAATAAAGATAGAATTAAATAAAGATAATAAGGATAAAAGTGACCAAAAAAATGAAACGCTATAAACTCAAACGCTACTTCAAGTAACGCATAGAAAAAACGTTATAAGCTCGTGAAAAAACATTATAAGCTCGTGACAGATGCGCTTACCAAACGGGACTACTTTCTCATCCGCTATAAATTATCCGCTATAAGCTCGTTGAAATGCCTTACCAAACAGGCTATAAATCAAAACAGCAAAGGCAAGCACCAAATAAACACCAGCTATGATTCTGTGATTGAAAACCATTTTATACATGCATGTGTAATGAATAATTTGAGTCATCATGAAGATATCCAGGAGGACACACTCAAATAGGGAATAGCCTACCAAGTGCTCCATTTTCCTTTCCTCTGTGATCAATTGACAGAACAGAATTGACATGGCTAAAAATCTAATCCTCAAGGATAATTTCTTATTATGATGACAAAAAAAAGTAAATTAGGGACCGCACAAGCACTTATTAATACAGTCACCCCTTCGCATTCACTTTTCTGTTGAATGTAACTACGACTTTTCATATGGGCAAGACTTTGTCCACGCTTTAAATCTATTTAAAACAGTCCTTTGTCAGAAGGAAACCAGTAAGCAATGCTGGTATAGCTATTTATCTTGACGTTTTGTTCTTATCTTTACTGCTATCTTCTGGAGGTTTTGATAGGAATTGCAAGATCCTCTGAATCTGGACAACATCAACCCGGAATTTTTCAGCAATCTGATGGGCATCCATAGGTCCATTGTGATCATCAGCCTTGCCTTCATGCAAGAGGAAGATATGGCGCAACTGTGCTACATTCAAAGTGCCTGCAGGAACCGGCCTTTCCTCATAACTACCAGAATCTGGTTTTGTATTTCGCAGTCTTGGCATGGACCTATTAGACTTTTCAACCAGAAAGGCCTGTAAAAGTATTATCAAACTGTAAGATGAGCTTGTCTCATTAAAATATGCAACACAATGTAAAAAACAAATCTTAGACCATTGAGACTGATACTTTGATAGATCCCGTTGCAGGGATAGGAACGGAAACAGGGAACCTGTCCCTCACATGCACCAGTTAATGATGGGCGCTTGGGTCAGCAAAGGAATGAAAGGAATGCAAACTGTAACCAGTTGTTTACATCACAGGTTAAGCGTGGACGGGGGCTGTGCGTTAGTGGTGAAGCATCAAAAGGGAAAGATGGGAGAGAGGGGGGTTACTCAGTTGGGTAAAGGAAAGGATCAGTGTAGCAGTTGCAGGTCCCTTGAAGCACATGCTGTATCTTTTCTTTTCTGTTCAAGGAGAGGGTGAGAAGCATTGAAAGGAAGTTCACTAAAACTCTACGTATCTTCAGTTTTCTATCACATCATTATGGAGTACAGCATTCCATTAACTATTGCATAATATAGCAGACAAATTGCGTTGGAAAAATTAATCAAATTTGTTAGGTTCCCATGATACCATCCTAGTACCATGAGTAAACAGTGCCAGATACCACGAACCCAGCATTGATGAACAGTGCGACAGGATAGGATTTCTAAAGGTATATAAGTATCTAAACATAAAAGTAAATATTTTAGACAAATATCAATCCATAACATACAAAGGTAAGATTTTTTGGCAGATTTCATTTCATCTGACAAGAGATGAACAAGCCAATAAGCAAAAACGGGATTTCCTTGGTCTTCAATGCCAACAATACCCTCTTGTAAGCCAGCATACAGAGATCGACATTTAATAGTACTCAATATTCAACTCTAATACAGTTTCATTGGCAATGGGTGAAGAACAAAACAAGCTCAAACGTTGGAGTTCTAAGGTCTAAACATTGAAATGGACAAGGAAACGTTACGGCGACATCATAACACTTCTGTATCAACTTCAACTCAACATAAGGAGTAAAAGAAACTTCCATAAACTCACCTCACCCATCTCAGGTTTCCCCCCGGGCTTTGCCGTGATTCTACCAATCATTTCACCAAGCATAGCATCATATTTTGGATCTCTTTCTTCCAGGATGTTGTCAACATTAACTCTAGGATGATCATCTTTAGCCAAGAACAATAACAATGATATCAACTACAAGGAAGTATCGTAGTAGCAGTATAAAACCTCAGACAAACACCAAAATTATTGGCAATTTATATGTAGGGACTAGGTAGTACATTGCAAACTGAGACAAATTAAGATGAAGGAAAGCCTCATAGATAAAAATAATAGCTCCAGCTAGTAAGGCCACAAAATCTAATGGTATGCTTGGTAGAGGGTTGAAATGGGTGAAAATCTACTTTTATCTCAATTTCAAACCATGAAGGAGAGGCCAAAAATGTAGGGTTCGAATAAAACTGTTTGTTTTGCTCTCCACATTGGAAAAGGCTCCTATAAAGTGAGATTGTCCTTACAGTGAGCAACTAAAGGGTATACGGTATACCTACCATCAAATCATTTGGTGGGTTGAAATTTTTGTGCACTTTATCAAATCAATGGTTATTTGCTCACTTTAGATGAGCCTTACCCCTCCAAATTTAACTATCCCCAATTTAATTGTAACAAGCAAAGTATGGGGAAAAAAAAAATTAAAAAAAAAAAAAAAACCTCCAAGCTTTTCACTACCCCATTTTCTAGCTTCTTATTTTCAGCTGAACCAAGAAGCCTTAAGACAAAGATATCAATTCCAAAAGCAAAACTTTCAACTGAATAATGAAATTAACCAACCCCACATTGTTCAGTGCCTTATTTATCAATTCCCGAACATAGTATAACACATTCTCAACATAAACTCATTAGCTACCTCGATTGCTGTGGTACCCACCAACGTTTTCGGTTTTCTTTCTGTCAAAGAAATGAAGTGAAAGGAGCAAAATTTCTCGCAATCGCATAATAACCTAACCTCCCAACCAAAAACCTTAAACCCACAACAGAGACACTTACCAGCATCCGGTGCACCTTGTTCGGCGGCCTTCGAGATCTCTGTCGGCTTATCGGTGGCAACCTTCGGCGGCGGAGGACGGCGCTCGACGGCGGTTTTAGGGTCGGATGCTACTCGGATCCTTCCAGATGCTCGACGAAAGGCCTGACCCATCCTTCCAAAACCCTGAGGCTTGTTTGTCCCTGTAGTGGGGGTTTAGAGAGAAGCATAAATTGAAAATGGAAGATGTAGACAAAAAAATCAAGAAAGTGATATTGTTTATAAATCAACAAATAAAATAATATTCAATTTCAAATCATTAATAAATTAAGACCTAAGAATGGCCAATGATCCTTAAAAAAAAATATTGTGATACTTTTGGTCTTTTAAAAAAAGTAAATTATGTATTTAGTTCGTGAAATTGACTTACACGGGTCTTATTAGTCTCCCGTGTAGATCTAACGTCCGTTTATTGGCTTACATATACTATTAGCCTCCCTGTATGGTCGTCAATGGTCCTGCATGATCTATGACGAATTTTCTCTATGGACAATAAATGAAAGATGAAAAACGGACATAGTTTACATATCTGAGAATTGTGCACATTTTTCTACTTTCTATTCGTTTTCAACGATGAATGTTCATCATAGGTCACACAGTATCACTGACGGGACAGACGAGATGGTTAATAGGATACGTAGGCAAGTAAACTAATGTTGGAATTAGAAAAAGAGACTAACATATTCCGCGTTTGTAAATTTGAGGAACTAATTACAGCCTATTTGTTTTAAATTCCAACAACAAAAAATTCCATTTAAAGTTTAGTTAATGAGAAGCTTCAATTTGAAGCTTTTAGAATAATCATCTCAGGACGGGATTTTTTTTCGTTTGCGTCAGTGTAAATCTGAACCAAACAGGCCATTAGTGGTTAATTTAGTTTTTCAAGAGCAAAAGCATCCCCATGTTTATTTTTAGGACTAGATTGGGCATTTAGTCATAAATTAAAAATAAATGCAATATTATTTATTTAGTTTATAAAGAAGTTTACTTTTTGGTTCCTGCTAACCAATATCTTTAAATTGATATATAAATACAAAATGAACTTGTGTAATTATTATTTGGAGAAGTCATCTCCTTACTTATATAAATACAAGATGGATTTAATTATTGTACAGTGTAAGTATAAAGATCTTTTATATTATCTATCAATCACGAATTATCAAATCAATAAAAAAATGTTCGACTCTTATAATAATACTTAAAAGTCACACATACAGTGATTTATAATTAATTGATAGTATAAAAAAGTTTACAACAAGAATGTATCAAAATTAAACTAATAAAATAAGAGCTTGGTTTGATACACTATTTATGTAAAAAAAAATACACTATTAAAGCATGTTTGAGAAAGCTAAATTATTTGGATTTCAGCTGTTTTTTTGTGAAAAAAAGTTGTTTTTGAAATAATTTTTCTTGTTTGTCACTTTGCTTATCCTCAAAACTCTCTTTCTTATTTACCTTTACAAAACTAACTTCCAAACAAATATTATTAAATTATACAAATAACTTCATACCATTTTTCGTAATTTATTATGTAAAAGTGATTTTTTTACACCATCCAAATGAAATACATTATCTTAAAATCGTTTTTCAGCAAACATACCCAAATAAAAATAGATTCTAATTATAATTGATTATCACAATAATTAATCGATTATACATATAATCGATTATCAGCATAATCTATTTTTTTTTCAACTTTTTCAAACACACTCTTAATCAATCACAAACATTTTATGTGAGACTTTTAAAATAGTTATAACAAGAGTAAAATATTTTTAATAATAATATGATAATTTATAATTGATTGATAGAATATAAAATCTTTATTAAATTTACCAATTAAATTGGTAAGATGATATAAGTTTACCTAGCATTTTTTTTTGGGTGAAAAGTTTAGGTAGCATTTTATTATGTAAAAAGCATTAACAGAATGACGTGCTAAATGGCTGGTTTCCATGCAGTCCACGTCCTCCATCTGTCAGGTCCGTGGCTTCACTGAATTTGGAACTATCGGATTTAAGTTAGCCCCAATTTAGTAAGGATTAATCCCGTCGACTAGGTTAATTAAAGTTTGATTTTTATCGCAGTTTATTAGTGTTAGTGTGAAATAATGTTTTAAAAATTAGATTGATCATTGAATCACTAAAGTACTAATTTACGATTCACTCCAATCGTGATCAAATCAGATTCAATAAAATATATTTTTTATTTTATAAAATACATTCAATAATCAAACAATAAACTAACATACTAACCAAATAATTTATATAATATTAATGAAACTTTTTCAAGAATATTCAAACCATTGTATAATGTATAATAAAATCTCCAAAATAACGACAAAGAATATAACATGTGTAATTACTAACTAAACATGTCAATATCTCTGAAACAATGCTAATTATTGAAAAAAAATAACGATGCTAATAGTCATAGACACTTAGACAACGTCGTGATTGTGCAAGTTTGCATAGTGAAGATAACGGAGGAGGAAGAAAACAAACTTTGCTTTGGGGAAGAGGAATGAGGAATGACTGCGCGGCAGAGATACGGAGAAAGGAGGAAGACGAAGATTGCCTCCTTCGCGCGGATGAGAATGAGAAAGGAAAAAGGAGGAAAGAGATCGAGCCCTAAAGAAATCAAATAAAACAACATCACTTCAAGTTTTTTATAAAAAAAAAAATGATTTTTGGGCAACCGTTGGACTATCACTATCAGTTTTCACCGTTTGGCCAATTTGGTACTAGTTTGACAGGTTCTACACCAATTTCAACACAAGATGTTCATAAGGGCGCCCTATTCGGTGCTAGGATGTTGGGTCCGGTTATGGCATCAGGTCTCTTTTGCTCAGTTCAACCATCGGCTATTACAGGAAAGACTTCTGGTGTGGGAGGAGTGGCTTAGACTGTCTCACCATCGGCAACTGCTGCTGTCTCACTCGAAGTGCAGTCATCACTCTACGCTATTTCCTCTTTTCTTCTTGCTTCGGTTTAGGACATCCTATGATTAGCTCTAGCAGATATCACATGCTGAAAAAGGGAGCAAATCCGTCACTGGACGAGGAAGGAAAGGCAAGGAAGATTTGTACAAGAAAGAAAGTAGATCAGAAAGCTGCCCGAAGTTGCCCTGTCATAACGTCAGAATGTCGCATCGCATGGAGATCTGATCAGAGACTATCCTAGGTCATATCTAGTATTCAGAGTTTGCCTCGATTTGGTATCGCTCTCGCGGCCCGCACCGAAACAGTGCGTCGAGGCGGCGAACAACAACAACACAACTACATTTTGTTCCCTCCATCCATGAGATGAGCCCAGTGCATTGGACCCGATGGATAAGAGAACTGAGCTGGCCTAAATTCCCCAGTACGGTCATTCGGGAAGTCCCTCGGAGGACGACTCCCATAAAATTCTTGCGAGAGCTAGAGAAGCGATACAAGTTGCTAAACAACTTACTATACCATACAAAGGCATATCCGGCTGTTCTCGAATCCCCAACTATTTCACATGAGTAACTATCCAATTCCATAATAGAAAGAGATGGTCGGATAGCTCTACATATTTAAAAAAAGAGGGTATTATATATATATATATATATATATATATATATATATATATATATATATATATATACTAAGGTATCTGCTCTCTTTCACTCTCATCAACTTTCGATGATAAGAGGGAATAATCTTACGATATCCTGTTCTCTCCCCGAGAGGGCTTAGTTGATCTATGATTTATGTTTCGTCTTTCATTTCCTTTTCGTTTGTTTCGAGAGATATATCATCGGTGGAAGCGCTAAGCGAAAAAAGTGAAAAAACTTTGAAGCCGATCGAACCGAGAGTAGCGGATTAGCGGCTGATCTTCTACCTGATCTATCTACCATATTGATGTATTAGAGAGACCGAGGGAGTTACTCAGAGCTGTAGTTAGGGCCTTTGCCAAAGGAATGGAATGAGACCCCTTCTAAGCGAGTCAACAACTTCTTAGGAGAGTAGCTAGACTAAGTTCCACTTCTATACTCCAGTTTACCGAGGGCTAATGGCTGGCTTCTGACAAGAAGAAATTGGGCCAGAAGTTGAAGAATGCCTCTCACACAGATGGACAGCAAAGAAGAGAAGGCCTTCTAATCTAAGGCCGACTCTGGAAGTGACAGCCAAGATAGGGAGTCTGGAACCAGCAAGCACTTAGGAGAGGAAATTAGATTTCGAAGCCCCTCTAGCTGGCGAGCGATCCCAGTTCGCGGCAGAGAACAAGACAGCAAGCGAGCGTACCTTTGTTCCCTTCTTCTCCACGAGAAAAGGGTGACTAGAATACGGTAATTCAACTAGTGAAGTCAGATCCGGGAATTCCACTATTGAAGTTATCCGTTTTTTTGTCCGCTTATGCTATATAGATAGATGCGCTACCTTCTGAAAGAAAACATCATTTGGTAAATTTTTTATACGTTAATTCAACTAATTATATATTGCTATCTTTTTAATTTGTAACTTTTAATGCATGCAATTATATATAACAGTCAATCATTTTTTATTGATGTGTCAATTTCTGATTGGTTGACAATGAAAAAAACTTTGCACTATTAGTACACAGTAATTAAATCCTAATAACATACTACTTCCTCCGTCCCAATATATATGTCACATTTACATCAACAAAAAATTGTTCCAAAATATATGTCATTCTCTATTTTTAATGTAATACTAAATGTTTTCTACCAATTGTATCCTTAAATACTTTATTTTGCATTTATAACAATAGTTAATACATCAATAATTAATAAGATTAATTTGATAAAATTATCATTTTTTTTATTTATTATTTTTTCTTAAGTTGTATTACTATGATGTAGTCAAATATGATCTATATATTAGAACTGGAGGACTATCTTAATTAAACTCTATTTTTTTTATAAAAAAAATCCAGCCTTAAAATTTTAGGTATTTGGTTGGATTTAGCTAATTAATAATAACTGCACTTGCCGGCGGTGGCTTGCAATTTATGTCTGGGACTGAAAGTCAGTTGGAAAGTTGGAATATTAAAAAAATAAAGTCTTGTCAGATGCAAAGACCAAAATTGAAGGTTGAAGTTTCAAAACTATCCCTCAAAAAAAAAAAAAAAAAACGTTTCAAAACTACTACTAGTACTTCGGTAAAATATGATGGCATGCAAGAAAATACCAAATTGAATAATAATAATAAAAATAATAATAATAATAACATCCTCATGATATAATCAAATTGATCATTTAAAAATTATTCAAAAATATATGTCATTTTTTATTTTTAATATAATATTAAATATTTTTTATCAATTTTATCCTTAATTATGTCTTTAAAATTCTGTTATGTGATGCATTAACCGAAATCATCAGTCTTTTATTTTCAAAGTGAAACATTTGAATGATCAATAGTTACATTTTGTTCTATTATCAATGTTTTGAAATACTTATTTTTTCTTGTTGAATGTAGCTTATCATTAATAATAACAGAATTTGTAAAAATAAAAAAAATATAAATAATATTAATTTGGTAAAATTGTTCACTTTCTTTCATTTATTATTTTTTCTTAAACAGTTTGATTTAGTTAAATATGACATATATAATGAGATGGGTGGAGTATTAAATTTATCATACTATTATTTTCCTAATAAATAATCGATACGAGGGGAGAGGGGGACATGGAAGGTTATATAACTTACAAGCCACTACTCACAATGGTAGAATAAAGTGCTAAGAGAGATACATTAAAATAAGATAAATGCATGTTCAAACTCTATAAATGCCACTTGTGTAAGATGTTTTTTTTTTTTTTTTACCAAACTTGTGTAAGATGTTTAATCATATCAATCTATGCCAAATATACACAGCAAAGTTAATTATACCACGCAAGAAACTTTGGGTAATTAGTATCTTAAATGTACCGGTTAAAGAATAAAAAAAATTTTATCATTAGAAAATAATGTATTTATCATTTAAAGGAGTGTATTGCAATTAGTTTTTTGATAAACACTTTCTTTTATTAAAATGTTTAACTAATTCCTCTAAAGCATTAGTTAGCAACATCCTTAGAATAAAAAAAGACTTACAAACCGCTACTTAAAAGTTTTTTATTTCTTGGTAATAATGTTCCTTGTCTGACAGTTACACGGCAAAGTTTTTTTTTTTAAACAGTTACACGGGAAAGTTATGCAAGAAAAATGCATATTACTCAACATGAAAAATTTCAATTATTATTATTTTGTTTTTACCGAGCATTCAGATAGGTAAAATTGTGAGAGTAATGCTTCGTTCAGAGGTAATGTTTATATAAAGGAGAATGTTAACGATCATAAATGTATTTATTAAGAAAATAAGAAAATAAATTTTTCATTAGAAATTAAAATATTTAATATTTGAAGAGATGATATATATAATTATTTAATATAAAATTATTTTTTTTAATTTCTTTAAAAAATATTTTAAAAACACTGGTTAACGTGATTCATATATAAATCCCTCCCTAAAAAAGCAATATCAGGATTAGAACTCCTGATAGCTTTTAGGCAGCGTTCACATGAAGGCACAATCTAATTTTAGTGCGATCAATTACTGTTGAATGCAAAATCTCAATTTAATTACAAAATTACATCACATTTTACTCTAATTATTTTAAAATATAAGAAATTATTTTAAAATTTATTAAAATTTTCGTGTGAGACAACTCGGTTGAGCTTTGACTATATACAAATAATTATGACTTTTCATATATTAAAAAGCGTGTGCACACTGCTCAGCCTGTAGCTGTAAATGTAAATGTAAACGTGAAAAGCAATACTCTTTGTCTGTAATATTTTATCGAAACAAAAATATTAATCTATGACATAGAATCTACGGAAATTTTATGATAGCTACGAAAAAAAAAGGTTAAAAAATCGACCAAGTCAGCTCACATAATTGACGCGGATTTTATTTCTGCCTTTGCGGCTGGGTATCCCAGACTTGGGCTAGCTTTATTGAGAAAATTACTAACTACGCTGTACCATTTATTCACAATAAAAAATATAAGTCAAACGTTAATGGGCCTTTCATAAGTCAAAACTATAAAAGAACTCACAATTATATTCTAAGTTAAATTTCATAAATGTTCACCTTAATGGTAGCTGGAGCAGCTCTGTTTTTTTAGGTTAAACAACAGTTTATTACCCTCACGTGATTTTATCGGTTATTACTTGATTTTCTTTGAAATTTTTTAGTGACACTAAACCTTCTACTTTTTTAGGTTAAAGTAGAAACGTTAACTTTAATATTCTTAAATCTTAAATAAAATGATAAACCGCCACGGTTTTAATGGTAATTAATTAGCTTAAAATGGTGGTTAAATTAGAAGTATATGCTTCACATTTATCGTATAGGTGTTATGTTATCTACGACAGATGAAGGCCATGATTCCCATGAAGGCCAAGGTCCCTGAAATTACGACTGGATGAATGCCATCAAGGCTTAGGACACCTTCCTATAGGAACGAAAAGGAAAACAAAATGTCAAATACAAATTATTACATAATATATAATATAAAGACACATCATTTAAGTTAATTATTTCTCAATTTTTTCCCTCAAGGTAAAATAACAACTCTCCTATCAGCACTGATCATCTCTATATTGTCATTGTTCCTCTATGGTGATTGAGGAGGATTTTGATCTAACGATGCATTCTCATACACTAGGTTATCCATCTTGTAGTCAAGATGTTCATAAGTTCCCACGTCCATCGTGAAGGGAACTAGGTTGCTGATTGGTTGGCCAGTTTTTCGCATGGCCTAACTATAAACTATTGCTTGCATGTTTTTGATACCCCACCTATAGGGTGTGGTGATTTTCTTCTCTATGATCCTGCGGGTGTTTCCTTCGCTCGTTCTGTTAGAGTTTAGGCTTTTGTGGACGTACGTAGTCAGGCCCTATAAACCAAAAAAAAGAAAAAGATGTTTATCAGTTGTGTGTGTGGTCCTGGTCGTGATCATGATGGAGTGGAAATACTAGGATTTGTTTGTAATCTTGGGATAGGAATCATGAGGAATAATAGTGATTGGGGCTAGGGATAGCTAGGCTCGAGTTGGGTCAGGGCTTGATGAAGTGCACGATTAAGAGTCCAGTGGAGGGTAGGGTGACACAACTAGGTAATACGAATTGTTATATAGCTTCTTCGCTCCCACAGTCTGATGAAGGAGAAGCTTCCCCCTCCCTTCATATCACGAGGGTGATCTCCTCTTAATGACATCCTCTAAAACAGAGGTACAAATATGTGTGTACATGTGTATATGTATGTGTGTGACTAGATTAAATAGCATAACTATTTATTTGGGGGGGGGGGGGGGAAATCAAAGAATAAGAATTATATAGTAATAATGTAGATGGCAATAACATTTCCAAATATTGAATACACTAACGGGAAACAAATACACTCAACTAAATAGGATAAAACAAATACAATCTTGCATTATTTGAGTTAGAACTACAATACCTACTCTAAGTAGAAAAACAAATACATTACCCTAAGTAGAAAAAATAAAAACAAACAAATTTGAAAACAATCAAGCATTAGAGTCAAAACTACACTACAATCTAGCATTATTTTAAAAGAGTAGAAATAAATCTCAAAAAAATCAATAGAGAAATAAACTAGTGGAAGGCACGACTAGTGGCTAGTGAAGTGGTGGCACGTTGCCTGGAGGCTGATGGCAAGGCGGTTGTGGCGGGCGGCGTGATTGCTTATAATTTTTGAGTGAAGAAAGAGAGAGTTTTAGTGAGAGTGGAAGTGAAGGAGGAGGAGGGGGCTTATCAATCCTTTTGTTATCGACGACTAAACAAACAATATAGTTACTAACAAATAGCCCGACGATAACCTCCACAATAATGTTTTTAACGTGCAATGGCACAAAGGTTATTGATGGGTAGGTCGTCAAATTACAAATTTTAATAGATAATGAAAAGTAGTGTTACTGACGGCTTTGGCGGTCCGTGATTCTGACATTCCTGATGGTGTCAGGGCCACTAGTAATGACACATTTTCTTATTGTGAATGATCAAAATGAAGCAAAACTGGTTAGTTATGTAATTTGACTTGTTTTCTTTAGTCATCATCCTAAAATTCATGTGAATACTATGTCATTAATGTTGTGCTTTTGCTTCAATTGAAAAAATTACACATTAAATAATTACTTTTTACGTTACTTATGCTTATCCTATCCATTATACATGCAGTTGCACGCATTGTTATTATATTAAAAATATAATTTATTTTATATTATGATTTTCTATAATATAAAATTCAAAGTTTAACCTTTACGGAATTATATTCCTTTTAAATTGTCTTTAAGAAGGCACCTAATAATTAAGCATTAGATATAATTTATTTTGAGATTATATTACTTTCAAAATAAGATTTTCTTTGATTTTGGCTATTATGAACCATTTAGAAAATTAAGGTTTAATATTGAGAAGCCCATCTTCAAATTGAATCTTGACAAATTTGAGTTAATTCTATTAAAATTTTCTACATGTTTAGTATACTCTTATAAAATAGAAAATAATTGATGCTTTAATGCAAAAACTACTTTGATAAAATATGTTGGAAAAAAAATAAAAACTCCAATTGGATAAACATAATAAAAAAAATAAAAATATACATTAACCTCCTAACGATGGATACCAACAAGGGTTGGCATAGGGTAAGTGAACTACATTCTCAAGGTGAGTATCAAATTTCAAACCTTAAAAAATGTAATTGTTATGAGGACTTTTTAGTAGTAGTAGTAGTAGTTGTTCCCAATAAGTTAGATTCATATCAATACTTGTGAGAGAGAAATGCTATTTTAAAGTGAGATTATTTGCAAAGTAGCTAAGTAAGAGTGTATCTAGCTTTAGAACGTTAAATAGGTTAAGATCTTTATACACTTTATCAAATCAGAGGAGGATATACCATTACTTACTTAGTTTAGAAACAAACTTACTTTAGAGATGTAGGAGGGGCAACCTTGGACCCAACTCCTCCCTCCTCCATATATTTTGTTCTTTCTATCTAAGTGTGGTTAATTAATTCCAAAATATTTTTTCTTTCTATGTCGTGCAACCTACCTTGACTTTTGTTTGTAATAGTCGAACAACAAGATCATTTACTTAAGGGTTTGCAGCCTATAAGTATATAAGCAGTATGATCATGATATCTGAGTGGTTCCTTGTGGTAGGATAAACTATTATTATTATTCTAGAAAAGCAATATAATAACTGATAATATATTATTATACATGATATATATGTAAGAGTGAGTTGAAATAACTAAGTTGAAGAGGAATTTGACCCCTACCTTTGATGTTTTATGGATCTATCCTTGATTTAGAGGTGTCATATCTCTTGTGATGACACCATGATCAAAGAAAAAAGAATAATTAATATTGATGGTAACAACTTACAAGCTTCTTGGTAAGGCCACCTACATGGGAATGTAGTTCTACATAATTAACTGCTTTCAAATGTGTAATTCCATTCAATGTTTCTTAAACATTGAAATTTAAGTAGTTGAATAATCAAGTTTCACTTGATAGTGTTGAAAGACATTTTATTTTTCTTATTCAAATGTTATATTTGATCATTATTCTTGATATGAAATAAAAAGACTATTAAATTTATTGAAGTACTATGACATGATATTTAAGCTTACCAAGTCAATAAGATTTATGACTCAATGAATTTGTCAAGAGTATATGCATAACATACTCCTAAAAAAATTAATAAAATGAACGGTCTTAAATATAAGCCTTTTCTATAATTTATTATTAATATGCCAAAGTATCTCTTTTGGTTTTTATTTTATTTTTATAGTTAACAGAGGTCATACCACTGCTAGTGGGGCCAGGAAAAGGGATAGCGAATGGGAATTAGGAAATTGAGAGGTGAATTACGATCCATCGGTCAAAACCTCCTCATAACATTGCCGGCAGGGCCATGAAAAGAGATAGCGAATGGAAATTAGGAAACGAGGGAGTGAATTGCAATCCATAGTTCAAAACCTCATGATCACGACAACTAAGAGAGGTGCCATATGAGTTATAGCTCGTTGGCTCTTTCTGTTTCTAGCATGATGAAAGGCGTGAAATATAAAACGCTTGAACATGAAAACGCTTGACATTTCATAGTAAAAAATTAATTAATTTAAACATTAAAATAAAAAAGCATTTAACGGTTAAAGTTGTCAAACGTTTCAACTCTTGACTTCTTTTGAAAGTAAAATCGGCCTCGGTTAAAAGTATTGTGATTTTAAGGTCTATGCATGTGTTATATGTAAGAAAATAATAACAAATTTGATTGACAAAGGGGTTTCGTTGCATTTGTCCAAATTATTCTCAGGAGTTGGTGCAAATTTAAGCTTTTTTATTAGAGATTCTTAGATGTCTCTTAGGGATTTGAATCCTGAATCCTGTGTATGGAGAAAACCTGGTTGAGAGGAAGAATCCACCTTGTATGCCTAACAGGTTCCTCGACGGAGATTAATCACTGTTAACGGCGGTGGATACTCTGTACCTATAACATGGTTATAAAAAACAAGAAAGTTTTTTTATCTGTATTATTAAATGTGTATCACATTTGCTTTTAGATCATTATTGTCTTGCATTTTAACTACACTTTGAATGCTAGCATTATACATTACTTTTTTTTTTGTGGGTTTTGTACTAACAAAATAATGGAGAGGGTAGGAATATGGACGAGGATCTCCTGTCCCATTTTGGTGTATCACACCATGTCTCAACCAATAATATTTTGGCATGTAAGTTAAAATTTTATTTAATATAGAAAAAATAGAATACATGACAAGATATTATTGGTTGGAACATGGTGTGGTACATCAAGATGAGACAAGAGATCCTCTTCCTAGGAATATACACTTTATTTGTTTAATTAGGTTATCTATGCTAGAAAGTTATATTCCAAAGATGGAAAACAAGGTAAACTCTAAAGTCTTCCACTCTTTTGTGGAGGACCGAATTTCGAGATGCTAAACAACCATTGATTTTTTCATTTTTTTAATATTGTTGGAGAACTGGTCCTCTCCCCTTATACTATACGACTTTAGAATTGCCCAAAAAATAATGTAAAGTTTGTACTTTGTACTGTGCAATATCCAACTCAAAACGTTTAGATTTTAGAAATTAGACCCAATTTATTATCGGGCAAGATTTGAGTTATACATTGGGTCGTCCTAACCCGACACAATGTACCACATTCTTTCAAAATTTATATTTTATCTAATTAGGTAAAATTAATAAAACTTCTTGACTTAAATTAGTAATCTTTTGCATAAAATAATAATATATTGATATTCAATTTATATTTATATTATTTATTTTTTAAATATATTCTATATATCATAGTTTTAGTTTCCTAGTTATTTAGATCTATGATTTAATTATGCATAATGTTCAAATTTATACATTAATATGTTAAAACATCGGTTGACCCAATCCCATCTCGAATATTATTTGATCATGGTTGGAGCCGGTTTTGACAAAGGAAATGACTCAATCAAAATATCGGTTTAAGTTCGTGCCAAGCTATATTCGTCTCATAAACACTATTAAAATCTTCATGAATCTTATCATATCTTCAAACGAAAATAAACCAAAGACAAGGTACCAAAGAAAAATCTTTACTAAAATATCTCATATTTTTTAGTGTGAGAATAATCTTATTTAAGGTACCGAGACAGCTTTGCCCGATAAGGCTTTGTTTGGTTTGGTTATTGTGGATAAGGTTCCAAAGAAAAATCAAGCAACCGATAACAATTACTAAAAGAAAATAAAAACTTGTTGGATGTAATTACCATGCACTAGTAAATAAAATAAGTGACAGCCAAAATTCGTCACTAAAATATTTAATGACGGAACAAAAGTGGCCAAAACATTGACATCGCTAAAATTTAACTAGAGGTGTACACGGGTTGGGTTGGGTCGTATTTCACCCAACCCGGTGCCCGAACCAAACTCTCTTTGACGGGTTAGGTCGGTTCTGTTTTTTTTGGAAATATTTTACGAACCCGACTTAAACCAACCCGACCAAATATGGGTTGGTTGGGTTGGGTCGGGTAGCAGGTTTGCATATACAGCAACTGATTCGCCTCTTCATCAGCTTGCAACAACATAAACCACAAACCATTGACTGTTGCTGCGCACAAGCTGAAAACAATAAAAAAAAACCAAAATTAAGTATCAACAGAAGTAACAATTCAAATCCAAATTATTATAATGAGTTCCAAATATGATATTTGATTTCCCAATAAAATCATCTTTTTATATTATAATGAAATAGAACAGAACTATAACGAGATCCTAATCCAAGGGTTTATAGGAATCATATCATGCAACAAAATCAACCATAGCAAGAGAACCAGATCATGAACGTCGACACCGACAACATCGTTTTCGCCTGGCTTGGCAGTTACGAGAGGTAGAGGTCACAAGTAGCGATGAGGCTTCAGGGAGAGAAGGGAGGTAGAAGTCTAAGGTTTTTTTTAAAAAAATTAAACACAAAGGAACGGGTTCATGGGTTTGCATATAACAAACTCGTTACCCGAACCAATGGGGGCGAGTCTTCAACGGGTCGGGTCGGGTTCTACTCGAACAGAAAAATATCCAACCCAAATGCTTCAATTTGGTTCGGTTTCTCGGGTTCGTCGGGTTGCCCAGACCCGTGTACACCCCTAAATTTAACAACAAAAGTTATATGTCGTCGTAGTTAGCGACATACAAAAATCCGTCGCTAATAATGAAAAAATCGTTGCTAAAAAGGTTAAAAAATGTAAATTAAATTTCGTAATTCCGTCGCTAGTTGCAATAGGTTCATATCCGTCTCTAATTCCAAAAGTAGTTTCAAATGGTATCAATTACAAAGATATTGTAGGAAATAAATAAGGTACTCTTGAATTATGTAGCACAAGCTTCAAGAAAATCACTACATGGGGCTTTACACATACCATCACAATCTACTTACAAAGTTATAATACATCTTATTGTAACTATCATGTAGCCCAAAAATATTTTTAAAATTCTCAAAGTTTCACTCTAAGTAACTCGTTTAACCCATTGGTATTGAAAAAAGTCAACTATACAATATTCATTTTTTAATCTCATGGTAGTTGGTTCATTTTGACAACAGTAACCGTATAAATCTCACTTTATTTGTTTTATGTAAAATTTAAATTCATAATCTCTAGATGAAAAATATCTAATGCTCAATTATTAGAGTCCTTTTTATAAATAATTTAAAAGGAATATAATTCCTCAAAGGTTAAACTTTTAAATTTTTATATTATACGGTTTGTCTGGGTGCATGTATAACAAATAAGATAAATGTTACATAAAAAGTAATAACTTATAATGCAATTTTGTATTGAACAAAAATACATAATTAATGACATAGAGTCCACATGAATTTTAGGATGGCCACTAAATAAAACAAGCCAAACCCGCCAAACCAGCTCACAGAACTAATCAGTTTTGTTTGATTTTAGTTCTTTCATAGGGAGAACAATTTGAATTTTAAGAAAGTGAGAACAATAAATTTTCAGCATACAACTATACATAGTTAAGATTAAAAATTGCTTATGTTGAGTCAAAGACGCTCTCATATTCAATGTTTTAGTGACAACGAACTTTCGAATACAAATTTCAAGTGTTTTGATATTTGTATTACTGATGGTTTATTGTTAAGACTAGTGTTCAGAAAAGATGAACAAGAACCAATCAGGGACAAGATGCATAAAGCTTGAAGCTATAAAGAGTAACCATTTGGTCAATCATTACAAGAACCATCTTACAGATGAATAAGAATGAAGACATACCTAAGAAGATGATTGAAGAATTCAAAAGATAAGATCAAACTCGGCAAATAGAAGACATAAGCTTTATGCGAAGAAGAAGAAGGCTCAAGATCAAGAGCAAACAAGTCATGGTCAAGATCAAGGAAGAACAACAAATTAATACAACCGAAAAAAGCTAGAGACAAGAAGACATATAAGTCTTGATCAATGACAAGAGATTGCAAAGTCAAAGATATGAAGATCAGACGAGTTAAGAAGAGAAAACTTAAGTCAAGATCAACCAAAGGTCAGATCAGATTATACAAGCTCATGATCAAGATAAGACGCTTCATGAACGAAAACTCTTAAAATCATAAGAGTATGAAGACATGAAGCATCGCAAGCTCAAAGCAAAGGTCCTACGACTAAAGTCTACATGTTTGAAGAAGATAGATTAGTGGAATCTTGAAGAAAGAAAAAAATGAAGACAAAAGAAAGCATATAATGAGAGCACTTGTCTCCAAAATTGATCTCAAGATTCAAATACAACTGAACCATACAATCAAAAGGCTCAATTTGAAAAAAGTCAAGTCTCTTGTTGCTTCATGCTGAAACTAAGAAAAGCACCATACCTTGTGCAGGAAGAGCAGAAAGTCAAAGACCATCTATCAACGGTTATAAACGACTACAAGGAGGAGACTTCTATAAACATATGAAGGAGATTCAAATCAGATCAAGTGAGAGAGAGAGAGAGAGAGATCAATAAAAGGGACAAAGTTGTGCCTAGAAGAATGCATCACGTGTATCTAAAGTCCATTCTCTTTCCTTTACTTTCACTCGTAAGTTGTGGGCTATACACGATGTAATAATATAATAGGAGTGTTGGTATAAGCTCAGATCTTGAGAGACTATCCACTCATTGAGTGTTAGACTGAGCACAATGTCATTGTAAACGCAACTTTCGTTTGTAATTTCCTCCTGAGCTGACAAGGTTGAGTTAGTGTCAATTGAGTTGTTGAGTGTAGCCTACAACGGCTATTGTTAACAAAGAATAATGGGGTAAAGAAGCCTGAAAAGGCTGCATGGAACAAAAAATATTGGGTTTTAAAGAAGCATGCATAGGTTGTAGTGAACAAATAATACTGGTTTAAGCCCTAGGAGGTCGGGGGAAAATAATGTGTATTGATGATGAATAGTGAAAAATCTCACGGAGTTTGAGGACTGGATGTAGCTGAAGGATTGTTTGGGTGAATTAGGATAAATCACTGTGCAATATCTTCTTCCCTTATCAAGGTGAGTATCAAATTTCAAACCTTAAAAAAATGTAATTGTTAGGGGGACTTCTTAGTAGTAAATGTTCCTAATAAGTTAGTGTCATAACAATACATGTGAGGGAGAATGGCTATTCTAAAGTGAATTTTTTCTTCAAAGTAGACAAGTAAGGGTGCATCCACCTTTAGATCATTTAGTGGGTCGAGAGTTTATACACTTTATCAATTCAGGAATAGATATACCATTACTTGCTTGGTCTAGAGATAAACTTACTTTAAAGTAATGATAGATGTAGGGAGGGGCAACCATGGACCCTAACTCCTTCCTCCTCCATATATTTTGTTCTTTCCATCTTAGTGTGCTTAGTTAATTCCAAAATATTTATTCTTTTTGTGTCGTGCAACCTACCCTGACTCTTGCTTGTAATAGTTGAACAACAAGATCATTTACTTAAAGGTTTGTAGCCTATAAATATACAAGCAGTAGGGTGATATCTGAGTGATTCTTTATGTTAGAGTAAACTATTATTATTCTATAAAAGCAATATAATAATTGATAATATATTAGAAGGAGACAACCCTAAGAAAATCTCCTCTCTTTCTCTCGTATCCCTTATACTCTCACAGACGGCGGCATGGGTGGTTTTGGGCCATTTTGGTCGGCTAAAACCACCCATTTACTTCGCTTTTTCGCTTCTTTTCTTTTCATAAGTGGGTTTTCCACAAAGATCTAGTTCTTTTGTGTGGGTTTTCCACATAGATCTGGATCTTTTTGTGTTTGTTTCCTTGTTCTTCGTAGTCTTGGTGTGCCTTTGTTTGGTTTCCCGTCTTGGTGCGGTGCTATTTGATTCCCGTCTTGGTGCGGTGTTCGTTTGTTCCAGATTAATAGATTTGCTTCGATCCATCACAGATTTGATCAAGACTTGGGTCTCAATACTACAGATCCGGAAGCATGGGTATTCCGATGACTTTGATAGTGTCACTTTTGTAGGCAATTTGACTTTGCTGTATTATACTTTTAATCTGGGTGCTGTGAGTTTGTTCGCAGTTTCATCCTTTTTGGTTTTTAGCAATTTTGGATCTGTATTGTCATCGATATACTCTATCAATTTGAATGAATGAATGTCTTTCCTTGTTTAAAAAAAAAAACTGATAATATATTATGCGACAAGATATGTAAGAGTGAGTTGAAATAACTAAGTTGAAGACATAATTGACCCCTCCTTATGATGTTTTATGATCCATCCCTCCTTTAGAGGTGCCTTATCTCTTGTGATGATACCTTGATCAAAGACATTTTACTTGATGGTGTAGAAAGACATTTTACTATTCTTGTTCAAATTTATATTTGATCAATATTCTTGATATAAAATAAAAAGAATTTATTAAATTTATTGGAGTACTTTGATATAATATTTAAGCTTACTAGGTCAATAAGATGTATGACTAAATGAATTTGTCAAGAATATATACATACCATACTCCTAAAAAATTAATAAAATGATCACTCTTAAATATAAGTATTTTCTACAATTTATATATTAATATGCTACAATGCCTCTTTTGTTTTATTTTATTTTTATGGTCTAGAAAGGTTGTAGCAATGCAGGTGGGGCTAGGAAAAGGAACAAAGAGTGGGAATTAGGAAACAGAGGCGTGAATTGTGATCCATTGTTCAAAACCTCCTTATACCATCGCAGGTGGGGCCAAGAAAACGAATAGTGAGTGGGAATTAGGAAATGGTGGAGTGAATTGCGATCCATTGTTCAAAACCTCCTGATCACGACAACCAAGGGAGGTGCCATATGAGTTTTAGCTCGTTGGCTCTTTCGGTTTCTAACATGATGAAAGGCATGAACTATAAAACGCTTGAATATGAAAACGGTTGACATTTCATAGTTAAAAGTTAATATATTTAAACATTTTAAACATTAAAATAATTTAAACTTGTCAAGCTTTTCAACTCTTGACTTCATTTGAAAGCAAAATCCTCGGTGAAAAGCATTGTGGCTTTAAGGTCTATGAGATGTTTGTTAGGAAACATGGTTGAACCATAGAAAAAGGAAGAATAATTAAAAGAGAAAATTAGGAAAATATGAAATTGATATAATGAGAAGTTGATTATAAATGAGTACATCAACCCTTTATATAGGCTCATGATCTAACAACTAATTATTAACAAACTAACTAATCTCTTCAACTAACTATATATCTAATAGCCCCCCGCAAGCTGGAAGTGCTAGCACTTCAAGCTTGAGAATTAACAGCAATCAAGAAATGAATAACAGTCAAGAAATGAATTTAAAAAAAAATACAAGCCGGAATTACATCGGCTAATCAAGAAAAAAAATATGAAAATTGTATAGGTAACGGCCGAAGTTCATAGATCTGAAAAGTCTTCGACCTTCTTTTGGGCCTCGTCGATCTTCTTTCAGCGTCTCCACGGTCTCGTTCCAAAATGAAATGAATCTTGCCAGAATGAACGTTGGCAAAAAAATGAATCTTTATATGAAATGAGTCGACTTGCTGGAATTTACATCAATCATAAGTCGCTCCAAAATGGACTCTATAGGCCTCCAAATATCAATGTCAATTTTAGACAAACGCTTAACCACCATCATAGGCAGAAGCAAGAAACAATGCCAATGTAGGCTATAGAAGAATGAAGTCAATCTTCATCATGAATATATGGTAGATGTTATCAAAACTTCAAGAAACCAAAAGAAATGTTGAATTGTGATACTTGCCCCACTAGCACGATGAATGTAGCTGATATTTGATCTTGAAGCTCTAATAATAGCATCTGCATAGGATAGAGGAATTTGCATGTGCCGTGTTTGAAGTTCTACACATATGAGAAATTGAAAATGCATGTTCACGAAGAACATCAAAGTCCATTTTGATGGGCCTTTGGTGCGGAGCTCTAGCTGGATTGTTTGTGTAGACTTTAACATACCCTTTAGATGTTGGTGCTAATGGCCTTGAACAAAGACCAAGAACCATTCTTTACAATTCTCTCTCTCAGCCAGTGAAGCCAAAACCCAGAACCTTGATCACTAAAGGGGTATTGGAATATTCTTGGTAGGAATATGAAAACAAATTGGAAGGAAGCTTTCTTGGGGAAATTGTCCCAGTAGAAAAAGTCACGTAAAAAAGGGAAAGTGACAAGAGAAAAAAAAAATTAAACTAACAAAAGAAAAAGATAATGCAGCGGAAAGAATCCCTCAAGGGGATGATATCTCTCTGATACCATGTTAGGAAACATGGTAGAACCATAGAAGAAGGAAGAATAATTAAAAGAGAAAATTAGGAAAATATGAAATTGATATAATGAGAAGTTGATTATAAATGAGTACATCAACCCTTTATATAGGCTCATGATCTAACAACTAATTATTAACAAACTAACTAATCTCTTCAACTAACTATATATCTAATAATGTTCGTAACAAATTAAGAACAAATTTGATTGACAAAGGGGTTTCATTGCATTCGGACAATTATTTTTAGGAGATGGTGCAAACTTGAGCTTTTTTATTAGAGAAATTCATAGATGTTTCTCAAACAAGAGATTTTTTTATCTGTATTATTAAATGTGTGTCACATTAGCTCACGATTATCTTTCATTTAACTACACTTTAAATGCTAGCATTAAACATTACTTTTATTTTGGGGTTTGGACTAACAAAATAATGGAGAGGGTAGGAATACTTTCTTTAGGTTCTGTATGCTAGAAAGTTAGGGTTCGTTTGCTTTGTTTCCAGTGTTTTTGTTT
This sequence comes from Ammopiptanthus mongolicus, assembly GCA_039655645.1. Taxonomy (NCBI): domain Eukaryota; kingdom Viridiplantae; phylum Streptophyta; class Magnoliopsida; order Fabales; family Fabaceae; genus Ammopiptanthus; species Ammopiptanthus mongolicus. The sequence goes on along the minus strand of CM077344.1, from coordinate 91,395,131 downwards.
TCATTTCACGTTTTTAATAATAATTGCAAAAGTGTCTCTTTGTTTTTTCATTGTTTCTTGTAAAATATATAAAAACAGAAAACAGAATGAAATCAATGTAACATTTTTGTAATTATTAATAAAACGTCAAACTTTAAACAAAGCAAACAGGCCCATATATTCCGAAGTTGGAAAAGAGTGTAAAGCTTGTACTTGATAGTGAACTCTTGGCACAAAAGACAGCTATTTGGTATAAAAGCTGGGAAAAGGCTTATTGGTTGTACTCTGAAGAAGTATAGGCAAGAAACTCACGAGTCTCAAGCCAAGGCTTGTAACCTCTATGAATGCAGTTTGCACGTATCTTCGAGTAACTAAACATTTTGCTGATTCATAGCTTCTATAGTTTTGCACCAAGTGTTTAAGAGTTGTTTTGACATAACCTTGTCAAAAAAGATAGTGGGCAAGCTATTTTGACATAACCTTGTCAAAATGTAAGCAGTACATAAAGTAACTATCCATGAGCTATATTTCTCATTCGGTGCTCTCCATTAAATCATTGAACATTAGCAAAGATAAATAACAATGCCTGAATCCTGATGAAACTTAAACCGAAAGAGCAAAAGGCAAGCACCAAATAACCACCAACTATGATTCTGTTAATGAAAACCATTATCTATAATGAATAATTTGAGTCATCATGAACACATCCAGGAGGACACACCCAAATAGCGGAATAAGCCTACTAAGTGCTCCATTTCCCTTTCCTCTGTGATCAATTGACAGAACAGAATTGACAAGGTTAAAAACTAATCCTCAAGGAAAATCTCTAATTATGATGATAAGAAAAAGTAAACTATGGAACTGTAACTAAGAAATGAGAACAAAACATAAAACTTTAAGATCCAGAAGACAAGATATCTGGTGGCACCAGCAAATCATTGTGAGAAGTCTCGCCAGCCACTTGAAGACGTGCGCGTCGCGAAGTTCTCGGCATTAAATTGTCCTGGAGATCAACCCTTCTTTTCCTCTTCTCATTAGGGTCAAGAAATCCAGCTGCCAAAGCTTCCAGCACTTTTATTGTTGGCTGTCCGTTTCTTCTGCTCATTCTCCTTGAGCTTATGTAAGGAGAATGCATAAAAGGTTCACCAGCACCAACTTCTTGCGAAACTGGTAGGTTAAGGTTAATAGTCATAGAAGTGTTCAGCTGAACATTCTCATATTGATCCTTAAAGCCAGAAGAACTAGTTACAGGAACAGCTTCCCTGCAGATGTTTGAGTTGGCTGGCATATTTTTCTCTTTGGCTGGATTTTCATTTTGAAGCACATTCTCACTGGATTTTGAATTCAAAAGGGGGTTACTGGCCTTCTCTTGTTTTTCTCCTGGAACCATAAAGATGCTAGAACTGTTGATGTTGAAATTCCTATCTGCACGGCTAAAGCTGTTTGATCTCCTCCCTCTTTTCTCAACAGGAAGTACCAGATTTGTGCTATCAGGTACCACTGTCTGGATTGATTGACTCTTCATAGCATCTCTTAGCTGTGCATTACTCAACAAGTCTGTCTTCTTGTGCTTTGAGGCACCAGATGGATTAGTAGAAGTAGAACCAATGCTTCTTGTTGAAAGCACTTTTTTTGAAGGATTGTTTTCTATACCATTCATGTCAGATGAGACTCCCTTACCAATGGTAGATTTACTAGCATTAGTACTAACAGTCTTCCCCTTATCAATGCACATGTTACCAACAATGTCAGCTTCATTTGTTTGCTCCTCTGAAGTATCCTCATTGTCAGAACCACATCCAACAGTAGAAGCCATTACAACTTCATTTGGTAAGCTTCTCAGTTCTCTCACATTTCCACCAGGCAGACTTGTGTCCACAATAGTAAACAGCTTTACATCTGTACTTACATTTGGAATTCGCGGCTTGAGATAGCGACCGCGTTGCTGATCAGGGGAAATTTCGCGGTCCGATTCCGTTTCTTTTGTCACCCCATTTCCTTCCTTGTTTGTGCAATCATTATTTGCAACCGTCTCAAGCTCAATTAGCCCAGGATCTGAAGCAACTTTACTGAGGACATCACTGATGGAATCAAAATATTGATTCCCCTTTACTAGCTTCCTTGAAAACTTTATAACTCCAGGGACCAAGAAAAGTAGAGGTTGCTTAGAAGAAGAAGAAGGACGCTTATCACCATGTAGCTGCTCAGAGTGCCAACCTCTGTCAAGTAAACGAGGCCAAACAGCTTCCCAAAAGATATCAGTTGATCGAGCTTTACTTAATCTGAAATTTCCTGTTAGATAGCTTATTATTTCAGCAGGTGTGAGCTTTGAGAAATCTTTGCCAACTGGTATTTCTGAGCGAAGAGGATGTGCCTGAGTGGACTTCATAGAATCTGCAGTGAAACCTGTAAGATCTTTTTTTCCTTTACCAATTCCAACTGCCTCAACAAGAGCCTTCATCCCAACTGAATCCCTTAAAGTTAAAACATATTCTTCTAGAACCACTTTTCCCTCCACAAATTTCTTGGACACCTGCCATGTAAATTGATTTTGATTTTAGCCATAACACATTCCTAAGTGAATAGTCAGTGAAAGATGACTTACAAGGCAGCAGACCAGATAAGATGGCTTTGATCTACATAACTACTGAGGTCCATGATGCAAAGACTTTTCAAGATAATATAATGGTGCCGCAATTAAGATAATATGGTCATGCATTGAAAATTTCAGTTATGTTAGTCACACAGCAATTGTAGGCAATGAAAAAATTATATTACCAGTTTTCCATATTTTGATGTGGTGATGCAATGGTATTGAGGCAAGAACAATGCATGCAAATACGCTTGGTAGTAAGCTCAGTAAGGTGTCTAGGAGCATGGATTTACCAGTGATGTAGTTCATATTGTTCATGTCATGAAATGATGGTATTAGAAGGACATAAACTTTGGAAGGATTTAAGTCAATACCTTATGTATTTTATTGCGGCATTCCTGCGATACATTGGGTAGCAAACGTGAAAAAAGCTCTTGTTGCCTTGGTCCTGTGAAAATTCTTTGCCCATTAATGCATTTTCTGCTTCTTTTTTTCCTACATTCATACCATCTTCGATATGCATCAGACTTATAAAATTTCCCATAATAGAATGTTTGTATATCATTCATCTCCTTAGTGCCAACAAATTTTTTCACTTGAGCAAGCTTCTTCCCAAATGTATACAAAGCAAGGGTAAAACCTGCCACTTCTATTTCATTCCAGGGGGCACTTGGAGATTCAGGAATTGCACAGTAGCCTATGCCTCTATTCTTCTCATGCATCAAAATCTCTGTTTCTTGTTGCACATTAAAACTTCCAGATTCTATCAAATTAATTCCATTGACCAATGTAGTATCAGGGTCCAGACTATTGGTTACTCCAATTGAGTTGCATGCATGTTTCAGTGCATCATGCTTATTGCTCTCTTCTAATTCCTTGATCCACATTATAGGAATGTACTCTTTTTCTTGATGATCATGGGAAATTCTGTTATAGTCAGATGCTGACATTAAAGTTGGAACTTCAACCTGGTAGCGGATTGGACACACCCGAGGAGAAATTACTGGTTGCTCACCTGCCTGCTCCCCAGAGCAATTCACATGGTTATTAACTTGAAATGCATCCACGTACAGAAAAAAATTGAATAAAATTACACAAACCATTAATAAAAAATTATTATTTCTGGTGGGACAGTACAGCAAAAGTTTGGACAATCTGGTGCAGATTTTTAAAGCATTTGTATATGGCCTTTAACCATAGTATATATCTTCTCATTGGATAGAGACTAAATGTATAATTACAAATCAGTGTCCAATTGGTTTAGATTTTGATAAAAGCAAACGAAAAAAAAAAAACGCTTCACAATGCACATTTTGCCAAAACATACCCTTGATTAAAGTGGCTGTGAAAGCGTTTTTTTCCGGTCTGCTTCCATCGGAATCTTAACCAAATATGCTCTACTCCCAATAATAGTTTATTTGGGTTGGAACTCCAACAACATTTAGTATAACAATGCAATACATTCACAATTCTGAGCAGCACACTTTGTAGTCAACAAAAATGGAGAAATTAGAAGTAAGAAAAAAAAAAAAGAACAATTTTCAGGGAAAAAAAATTTCTAGACAATCTTACGAGATATACAAATATATAATAGTTTCGCAAAAAATAATAAAAACAAAGAAAAATGACTCCCAAGAGTTAAAAGTCCCGAATTAAACAACGTCAGGAATAAATAATAATCGAAAAACATTTTCTCCAGTTTAAGCCAACCAACTTGAGTCAACAAACTTTGGTATTAAAAAAATTCATAAATATTGAGTTGATATAATTCTGGGAACGGGAGGAGCAGAAAAAAAACTCAGACCGGAAAATCGAACCAGATCCATTTCTAAACCGGAAAAATCAAACCCGAGCCCCCGATATCCAAAGTTGAAGACTTTGATTTGGTATGAGATGTCCTCCCCGATTTTGATATGTTATACTATATCATAATCAATAATATCTTATCATATATTTTATTTTTTTAATATTAAATAAAATTTTAATTTATATATAAAATATTATTATTTAGAATATAATGTGATACACCAAAACGGGATATGTGATCTTCATCTTTGATACAGATGCATCAAAACCCAATAAACACATTACTCTCCAATGCTAAAATTAAGCAAAAACAACCGCTACGAAAACCAGCAGTAACATTCAAAGCTGAAACCACACTCAACCAACCAACAAAGAAGAAAGGAAAAAAAAAAAGTAATAAAAAAACAAATAATAAATATTAAACGACAAAAAATAAATAAAAAATAAAAATAAAAGCAGCGAGAAACAGACAAGCAGAGCCACCACCGGGTTTTTTCCCAGTGAGTATAGAAAATCCAACATGATCCAAGAAAATTCGAGTTGTTCATTCGATAAAGAACAACGAGAAAACATACACAAGTACATTCAAATCCAAAAAAAAACAAGCAAAACACGATGGCGATGCCCGTTAGTAAAAAGCAGATACAAAAGAGAGAAAAAAAACAAGGAGATTCTCAGCGTTACCATTGATGAAGAAGAAGATGAAGATGAAGAAGGAGAAGGATAAGAGCCTTGAAACCACATGAAGAAGCTAGCCTGCAAAAAAAGGGTGCTCATGGTTACACACCAATTGACAAGTTTGCAGATTGAAAACCAAAGAAAACGTGAAACAAAAGCTGAGTTTTTGAGGAACTAAAGCTAGCAAACACACACACATGTACAAAGTTTTGCATACATGGGTACACAGAGAGAAGGAGAGAGGGTGGTACCTGTGTTGAGAAAGCTAAGCTTTCATGGACACGAAGGTTGAATTGGAGAGAGTGAGAGAGTCTGGGGTGAGAAGGGTCAGAGAGAGGAAGAAAGTATACGAGTGAAAAAAAAAACGGACTTGACGGGTAGAAAGTGAGAAAACATACATGATATTTATAATAAGAAGAAAAAAAATATAATAATAAGATTAAGATATTGCTATCGAGTGCCCTTAAAATATTAATTAAAAAATAAAAAATAAAAAGATAAGATTTTATCGAAAAACAAAAAAATCTCACTTATACGTTAACTTCACAAAATTTACCTTTTAAATTTCTTAATTAGTGTTTTTAAAATACTCGTTAACATTTCTCATAAAATAATATCTAATGAGTGTCAGTCAGTTGTGCAAATTAAGATCATGGGAAGGACCTCAATTCTATTCCGCAAAACATATATTAGAAAAGGATAAATTTTTTTAATTATAATTGAATATCCGAGCGAAAATAGTCTTATAATGATTTCAAAAGATATAAGGTTGTGTGACAATTCGGTGGATCACTGAAGAGTCTAATATCTTAATTTCATTTTATTTTAACACCAAAAAAAAAACGAATGAATAATAATTATAAAATAGAATGAATAATAATTATAAAATAGAATGAATAATAATTATAATATAATATAATATAATATAATACAATACAATACGAGGTTAGGGAGAGAGAGTGTGTGTTGTGTAGTGAGATAGATGGGGCTATGGTCAGTTCAGGGTCTGGGAGGTGATATACCCACGCGCAATCACCTGCGCGTGTAAAAATTATCGACACGGGGCTTCCAACATTACCAACCAACTATATGTATAGAGAGAATTTTCCACAATTAGCAAGCTAATGAAGGCTTGGCTCCTTGATTAGTCAGTAAGCTAGATTCAGGAACTCAAGTTGTGTTAAAAATTTTAAAAATAGCTATCTCATACTAAATTTTTTACATTACTTTTTATATTGGTTTATTAACTATAAATTCATATATTATTTATGAAAAACAATGAAATAAATAGTGTGAGAAAGTTAACACTTTTTCATATGATATAAGCATCTTATGCGGATAACGACTTAATAATTAAGGCACTTTAGTTTAGTTAATTGAGTTTAAAAGGCTCGATGGATACAAATTTTAAGTTTCCTTCATCAAGCTCTAACGACTTATAAACATGTGAACCTAATTTGATGCAGAGAATCAACTACTATCTTTTTTATATCGAAGTTAAGTTGATGTTGTTAATATGAGTGAGTTAGTATTTTCCTCAATAATATTTAAATGAGATAACTTGGTTTGATTTATCCTTTTCAACTCATCGTAGTTGACTCACTTTAGTTGCATTATTCTTATAAATAAAATTATTTAATTTTGAAAAAATTTAAATTGATAATAAATGCATTATACCTAATGCTTGATTAATATGTCCATTCTTAAAAATAATGTATAAGGAATAAAATTCTACAAGGATATGCTTTTATAATTTTAAATATAGAAAATTAATAATAATTTCAATGTACTGAAGCGCGTGAACATGTAATTGATTGATAGTGTAAACATAATGTAAATGTAAAAAATAATACTCTTAATTTGTAATTTTTGTTTAAACAAAAACAACATTTACGATATAGAATGCACTAGGGATATTCAAGACATGTCTCATATCGCTAACTCGTTCCAACTCATAATAATTGGTCGGATATATTTACCACGCACTACTAGAAAAATTGAAACCAACACGATCAATATTTTAAGTTATAATACATCTTATTGTAACTATTTTATAGCACAAAAATATTTTTAAAATTTTTAAAGTTTCACTCTAAGCTAATTCGTTTACCTTGTCGCTATTGAAATGTTGCTATTGAAATGAGTCAACTCGGCCATATTCATTTCTTTAATCTCGTGGTAGTTGGTTCATTTTGACAGCATTAATCGTATAAATCTCACTTTATTTGTTTTTGGTAAATTTTAAATTCATAATCTTGAGATGAATTATATCTAATTCTCAATTATTAGGTGCCTTTTTAAAAATAATTTAAAAGGAATATAATTCCGCAAAGGTTAAACTTTTGAATTTTTATATTATACAGTTTGTCTAGATGCATGTATAACAGATAAGATAAATGTAACGCAAAAAGGAAAAATTTAATATGCAATTTTTTATTGAAAAAAAATATAAAATTAATATCATAGAGTCCACATGAATTTTAGGATGGCCACTAAGGATAACCCGTCAAACCAGCTCACGTAATTGATTAGTTTTGTTTTATTTCAATTATTGTGCAGTGAGAATAATTTTCATTTTAAGAAAGTGAAAACAATAAATTTTCACCATACGGTCGTACATGGATGATCAAGATTAAAAGTTGTTTATGCTGAGTCAAGGACCCTCTCATATTCAATGTTTTAATGACAACAAACTTTCAAATACAAATTGCAAGTTTTCTGATATTTGTATCTGTGTTATACAACTCGGATTGGTCATTGACTCAACGGGGCATTGCGTTAATGGGTTACTGGACCAACCAGTGAGTCACTAGAGTGGCACACTTCCTATCAATCAACTTCTAGGACTTGGGTTGGAAGATTACTCTTGTATTTCAGTAAAACTTTACTAATTGAATTTTTAATTATAATTTCTAAAATGGCCCAATACAGCATGGCCCAAAAGCGAGGTGATCTTTGAAACCCTGAAACCTAAACCACATTAAGTCTTTCTCTATTCGCATAACTCTTATTTCTCAGTCATCGCATGACCCTCTTTTTTCTCAACATTTTCTTTTCAATCTTTATCTTTTTAAGTTGTTTCTTCTTTCTCAATCGTTTAATTTCAATCTTAGTTCCTAAAACCTCTTCTTCTGTCTTTCTCCTCCTTTTCTTCCTTTTTTTGTTTTTGTTTTTCAACTTATGTGGTGGTCGGATTTGACCGCGTCTGGTGTGGTGGGGAAGTTGAACGCCTGAACAGAGAAGAGGACTGCAACAACAAGGGGACTGCAATGGCAATGCGATAGTCGGAAGGGGAAGCTGAACCGTCTGGTCCTTGATTAGTATATGAGCTAGATTCAGGAACTGAAGTTGTGTTAAAAACTTTAAAAGTAATTATCTCATACTAAATTTTTACATTACTTTTCATATTGGTTAATGATATGTATAATTAATTAATATTTCGTATACAATGTAGTTCTAATAAACTTTTTAGTCACTATATTTAGGGCATTTTTTCGTTTTACTCCCTCTTCTTTTTCCGATGGTTTTGGTATAAGTTCAAATTTGTTGGGTTCAATCCTTGTTATCAATGTCCCATCGTTAACTGCTGGCATAGCTAACAGAATGTCATGTCAACACCGTCACTTGGATTATTTTATTATTTTTAATGCCACACATCACCTGCCATGTAGGAAAATATTATATTTTTTATTTTCTAATAATAAATTTAATATTTATTTTATATAATGACTAAATTATTTTAATTTTTAATTTTAATTTTATTAAACTTTATTTTAGATTATAAAATTGTCTCATTTTTCGTCTTCTTCATTTTCTTAGTCTCCTTGATGCATCCATGGTGCTCTGACCACCACTCTCAGCCAAAAGCTTCACCCTTTCTCTACCCTAACTCCCCGCCAGGCCGCCACCCACAACTCACGACCGCTATCAATGGTACAAAAACGATGGGTTATGGCAGCAATTGCATTAGCGAGAATTGATCCTCACCATAGCGAACAAAACAACACCAACAAAAGCAACACAAATCACACTAGAAATAAAGCCACCAAGTTTCAGATCTATTAAAAATGGAGAAGATCAAACCATCCAATCAGAAATCGGAAACAAAATGAAGGCCTTGAGGGTGGACGGAATCAAAGGGCTGCGACCAGAGTTGAGGGGCTTGGGGGTGGCTTGTGCAAACCCAGATGAGATGACTCATTGTCGCATCCATCTTTAAGCTTCGAATCGTCTGCGGCTTCATCTTCAAGCCTCAAATTAGTCGTTGCATCCGAGATCATAGTGATATTCAAGATTTGCCACCTCATCTTCAAGCTAGCTCCACTCCACCCCTTACATTACTTCGCCACCAACAAGGACGTCCCTCCTCTGTGAGCCACCAAGGCCACCATCATCTTCTGCACGCATTGTCGTAAGTTTTTGCAGGAGCAAGGTGGTTTTGGATGCGAGGATCAGTGGTGTTGACAGATGTACTACCTTCGCCTCACCTCCTTTGACCACCACCGCGAGTTTTGGTAGGAGTCAAGAGGTTTCAGATTCGACAAGGGATGAGATCGGAAACCACTATTGGAGGTGGAGCAGAGATACCTTGGAACTACAATGGGATTGAAATGAGAAAGCACATGTTTGGAAACACGTTTTCACCCTCATTGACGCGTGTTTGCAAAAGCTACTCCAAGTAGCTTTGAGTAGCTTTTGCCTTTGCAAACGTGATTCTCTCGCTTTTTGGGTGTGGACCAAACATGCAAAAAGAGATGAGAAAGAAGAGATGGATGGGTTGATGCCCATGAAGATGTCAAGTGTTGTGTGCAAAAAATTTGGGTGACGTGAAAGGTTTATTAAATTTAAAATTAAAAAATATAATATAATAATCATATATAAATAAATATTAATTTTATAAAAATAAAATATTTTACAACGTGGTAAGTGATGTGGCATTAAAAAATAATAAAATAATCCAGGTGACGGTGTTGATGTAGCATTCCTTTAGTCACGTCAGCAGTTAACGGTGATACATTGACAGTAGGAACTGAAACCAACAAATTTGAACTGACAGATACCAAAACCATTGAGGGAACTATGAGAGACTAAAACCAAAACACACCCTAAATGTAGGATCTAAAAAGTTTATTACACCTATAATTTATTAATCAGTTGGGTAACTAATACAAATTATTAACTATAAGCTTATATATTATATATAAAAAATGGCTCAATCAACTTTTTAGTCCGTAGAAATGTAGGCATTTTTTGTTTCGGTCCCTGTACTTTTTTCTCCTTAGGTTTTGGTCCCTGCAAGTTCTAAAACATTGGAATAGGTCCTTATCGTTAGTTCTCATATGTTCAATGCTAATGTGGCTAACGGTCACCACGTCAACACTATCACGTGGAATAAATTAATAATTTTGTATGTCAACTTAGATTAAAAAAACATATGTTATTTTATTTAGGGACTAAAAAGATACAACTTGACATATGTTGTTTTAGTCCAACTTGACAAATCATGATAAAAAAAGAATCCAACTTGACAAACAAAATTATTCATTTATTCTACATGACAATGTTGATGTGGGGACCGTTAGCCACATTAGTATAGAACGGACGGGAACTAACGGCAAATGCCAATTTCAACGTTTCTGAACTTGCAGGGACCAAAATCTAAGGATAAAGAAATATAGGGGCTGACACCAAAATTATATATATATATATAAATGCCACGTGGCATTAAAAAGTTATATTTAATCTCACGTGACAGTGCTAATGTGGTAATCCGTTAGTCACATCAACACTTAACGGTGCATCTTAACAGCAAGGACCAATTCCAAAATTTTAAAAATTAAAAACACCAAAGCATAAGAAAGAAAGATAAGGACCAAAACAGAAAATGCCTATATTTATACGGTCTACAAATTTGAATAAGCCTTATTGTTTAAACAAAAACAACATATATGATATAGAGTTCACTAGGGATATTCAAGACCTGTCCCATATCACTAACTCGTTCTAGCTCAAAGCTGATTGCGAAGGGGAGATCAAATTTTAGAATCTAGACCCAATTTGTTTTGGGGAAGAATTTGAGCTATACATTGAGTCATCCCAGCTCAACACAATGTACCACTCTCTTTCAAAATTTATATTTTTTCTAATTAGGTAAAATTAATAAAACTTCTCGATTTGAATTAGTAACCTTTTGCATAACGTGATGATATATTGATATTTGTATTATTTGTTTTGAAATACATTATAAAATATATCTTAGTTTTAGTTTCCTACTTTTTTCATTCAATGATTGAACTATGTATAATACTAAAATTTATACATTAATATGTCAATACATCAATTGAGTCGATCCTATCTCGAACATTATTGGAATCATGGATGGGGCGGGTTCAGACCAAGCAAATGACTCCATCAACATATCGGTTTAAGTTCGGGCCAACCAAAATTTGTCTCATAAACACTCCTAAAATCTTCATGAATCTTATCATATCTACAAACAAAAATAAATCGAATTTTTGCGTTCAAAACACACTTAGGACAGTGTATCCTGTCGCAGAAGTAATATAGGACGGAAGTTCAAATATCGTACCCAAGAGATTAATTTAGATAATTAAGTGATAAAACAAGTATTGGAATAGGGAAATCCTTATGCTATTTAGACTAATCAAGAACTCAAAAGGAATAAAAAATAATAAAGTAATAGTAAAAGATAATGAAAGAAGAATAAAAAGAGAGTTTAAAAATCAAGAGCAAAAGAGTCTAGAGTCGTGGTTTCCCTTGTGCTTCCGATACCCCCCAAATCCTAATTTATACAAAGGGTGCACAATCCTAGTATGGAATGAAGAATAACAGAATAACACTATTCAAATTATAATATTGAAACCAAATGAAATTGAATTAAAGCTAAGACATAGCGAAAATGGTTTCTACTAACACAAGATCCACCACAACTCTAGTGGTGAATTTAGATACTCATAGTAATGGAGAAAACCAAGTTCAATAATGGAAAACACATCCTGGATAATTGAAGAGGGAGAAGTTGTCTCCAACTTAATCTTCAAGTGTCAAATCCTACTCTAGAAATCAAAACTATAAACTAAAAGACTAAAGCTAGAGTATAGTACTCAAAGAAATAAAGAGATGTAAGAATAATAAGATATGCAAAAGATGTTTCTAAAGTGGTACAGAGGGCCTCTATTTAGAACAAAATTTGTGAGTCGGGAATTAGGTCTTCTTTGCCCTTAGCACGGGCATGATAATCAGGTGGCACAAGCGTGCTCTTCAGCATATCAGGCCGTGCTCAAATATGTCAGGACGTATTAACTTTGTAGCACAATGTTGTAGTGCATGGGTTGCAGCACGAACGTGCTCTCCTAATGGCACAGGTGTGCTCTTTGCTATTAGGACCGTGCTAACTTCTGTCAGGCCTTGCTTCTCTGAGTCAAGCCTTTCTTCAATGTGATACGGGCATGCTCTCGCATGGCACAACCGTGTTAAGTCTCCAAAGGTTAGTTTAAAGTATTTTGTAAGGCTTTGTTTAGATAAATGGATTTGGAAGGTTGGCACGACGTGCTCTCTCATGGCACGCCGTGCTAGCCTCAAAACTTCAGTATTCTGTCAATTTACGCTCTAAAACCTTCACTTTTCTTCAAAAGTTCGTCATGCTGTCTCTGAACGTCAATTCTGTCAAAACTTAAGTAAAAAGGTGAAATACAATAATATTTATCCTTAAATGCAACGAAATTCGACCCAAATACCCCCTATAAAATGCACAGAATTGAGGTTCGTCAGACTTCCCACACTTAGACATTGTTTGTAATTAAGCAATTATCTGGCTTAAAATTTTTTTTCAAAAGAAGCTTCAGACTTAAATCAAGGAAACCCAAAACAAATAGAGTTTTTCAAAATTGCAAAGATATTCAAACAAGTATAATCCTCAAAAGAAAGTCAAGAGATTACCCCATTGGAAATTTTAAATTCCTTGAAATCAAACTTTTTTTTAAAAGACCAAAAGTCGCTCTACTCACAACTCTCAGTGTATTGGGTAAATAAATTTAAAGCATTCAAGATTCTCAAATAAATACGTTACCATAAGCTTGTTCATCGACCAATATCTCCACAATTATGAACCACATGCATGCAGAAGAAGGTTGGGGTCTTACATGTGTTGTAACGGGACCAAGGTTTTAATGTCAGGTGAGATACAGAAAGAAAAGGGATAATCAAAGGACTAAATCAATAAAACAAAGTAATGACCTTAGAAGCATAAAGGAACATCAAGTGCATTGGCACATTTTTTCACAAAATATTTCAAGGATCTATTTTTTCTTTAACTTTTCCTTTCTATCCTTTCCTTTGTTATAAGCTCTTTCTTTTTCTTGCGTTCTCTCGAATATTTATTTTTCTATATTCATATATATTTTTCCTTTTCCTCTTTCTTTTTCTTTTTGAGAGGAGAGAAGCAATTTTCTTTTCTTGCTACTGCCAGCTTATTTTTAACATTATTCTTGGAAAAGGGATCCACTATCACACATTCCTATTGCTGCTCCATTGTACTTCCAAGGGATCAACAATTTTTTTTTTTTAATTTTCAGAAAAGGGACCAAGGAAGAGAATTCATAAAGGCTCAAAATTGGGCAACTAGGGGGAAGTGTTTAACAAAACAAATGCGGCAACAAAGAATACCTAATAGTGCCCCAACCACAGTTCCACATGCATAAGTCAAATTTGCCTCGAGATGGTATCAGGACAAGTTCTAGAATATATTCACTTGAGAATCACACTTATCAAAGAGAAAGGGTTAATATCAAAATATTTAGCATTGTGACTTAACCCCATAAAAGCTCAAATCTCACATTTAGAAACTAAGTCTAATGAAAAGTTTTCTATCAAAGAATTTTCTGTCAATTATTAATTTTAAAAAGGCTAACTTTTTCAAACATACTTATGAGACTATTAAAGAAATTTGTCAACTTTTTTTTGTAAGGGGTTTCCTTAATTTTAAAAGAAAGATAAGCCAAATAATTGGATAAAACAATATGAAAAATATGAATACATTTTTCCTTCCTACACTTGATTTATGCAGTGTCCTCAATGCAACACAATTAATTATGAAATACAAGTGGAGAGGGAAAGAAGAAGAGAGATTTTTATATTTATTATCCTAAAAATAAATAAAATAAACTATCCTAAAAATAAATAAAATAATTCGGGTTGCCTCATGCAGAGCGCTTGTTTAACGTCATGAGCCTGACGACATGTTTTAGGAGAATCAATCACGGGACTCTCCAAGTGCAGCTTTACCTTTTAATGCCTTGCCCCAATTTATCCTTCCAACTTTGCTCTTTTTCCAAGTTTCCTGTGATTGATGAGCTTGATAAAGTAACGAATCATGGTCCTCTAACGTAGGAAATTTCTTCAAGTCATCTTTAACTTTAAAATCATGAAACTTGTTAGAAATAACCATATCAAAAATATCTTGAATAAAGTGACAGGGAGTAAAAGAAAGGGAATTTTTAGGTGAGTTAAGAACTTTAAAAATAGCCTCTTCATTACCCATCCTCAAAGTCAACTTCCCTTGTCGGACCTTAATTTGGCATCTCCAATAGCTAAGAAAGGTCACCCTAAAATAATGGGGACATCCTCATCTTCCTCTATATCCAAAATAACAAAATCTGCGGGGAAATAAAATTGCCCACTTTGACTAAGACATCTTCCACTATCCCACATGGGTGAGCAATTGTTCTATCTACTAACTGCAAGGATATGTCAGTCGGCTGAGGTTCCTGCATGCCAAGTTTTATCAAAACAGATAGAGGCATTAAATTTATACTGGCACCTAAATCACATAATGCTTTTTCAAAATAAGAATTAATTACCAATAGAGTAAGGAATTGTAAAACTCTCTGGATCTTTTAATTTTGGTGGCGGTTTCTTAAGAGCAATAGATGAACATTCCTCATGTAGTTTCACTATTTCAAAGCCCTCTAGTTTCTTTTAATTAGCAGTTATTTATTTCAAAAATGTTGCATATTTAGGCATTTGAGCAATGACTTCAACAAAGAGAATATTGATATGCAATTTTTTGAATATTTCTAAAAAAAATTTAAATTGCCTATCATTATCCTCATCTTTCAATCTTTGAGGGTAAGAGATTTTTACCTTTTTTGGCCCACTGATGGTTGTTACTTGTTTCTGCTCACTGGGCAAGTTGCACGACTATGCTAAGGATGTTGCATGACCGTGCTCGTCTTTAGATTCAATTTCTTCAGCAGGAACATCTGCTTCCATGGGTGCAGTGTCTTCCTTCTTGTGATTTTGATTCAATTCCTTGTCTCTCTTAGTAGTGATGACATCAACCCATTCACCTGGGTTAGATTCAATTTGATTCTGTGATACACTCTGCAGTGTCTGAGTTAACAATTGAGCAATATTAGACATATGAGCTTCCATGGCATCTTCCCTTTTATCAATCTTCTCTATGTACTTCATCAAAGGATCCTCGGATTTTGGCCGCCTCTCCTCTTGGTTAGCCTGGTTTTGAAAATAAGGGGGCTTACAGACATTCTGATCTGAACCTTGACTATTTTGATGAGCATTCCATGATAAATCAAGACAATTATTCAACCTTGAATTGTATGGTTCTTTCTGCCTCTTGGGGATGCTCCCTATGTAATTCACCTCCTCAACTTTCTCAACTTTAGATTTGGCTTGTGATTGAGCTTGCATTAAGATCTCCATTTGTTTTGAAAGAGCTTCCAATTTGGACTCCATTGCAGTGTTGGCATTAACTTGATAAATTTCAATTGGCTTCTTGACAATATGACTCTCTCCTTGAGGCCACTGGTAATGGTTAGTTGACATTTCTTCAATCAAGGTGTGAGCATTTTTAGGTGTTTTCTTCAAATCAAGTCCTGGTATCACTCTCATGCTTCAAATAAGGATTCATTCTCAAGCTACACAAAATTAGTGATGTCAACTCTAAATTTAGTAGATTTAGGAGGGAAATACCTAGCCAAAAAATGGTGAGTCAGTTGGTTCCAAGCAGTGGTGGAATTAGCAGGTAGAGATGATAGCCATTGGTCGGCTTTGTCTGAAAGAGAGAATGGGAACAGCCTCAATCTAATAGCATCTATGGCAACGCCACAGTATTTGATCAAATCTGTGACCCTCAAAATTTTCTTCAAGTGAGCGAGGGTCTTCATTGGATAGCCCAGTAAATTGTCCAGAGCTTTGGACCATAGACACCATCGCAGGTTGGATTTCAAAGTTATCGGCATCTATCGTAGGATTGATGATGTTGTCTGTCACCTCAGCAAAAGGGGTAAAATAGTCTAGCAACGTCATTCTTTCCCTTATAGTGTTCTCCTCTCTTGCTTGCCTCCGCAACCTGTGAAAAGTCATTTCAACTTCACTGTCAAAAGCTAGATTAGGATCTTGAGAACGCGTTGGCATACAAAGAGAGAGAATAAAAAGAAAATTAAATGTCTAAATTAATTAGAATTTCTTTTCTTCCAATATTACCAAAATCACAAAATATCAAAAATTAATCCCCGGCAACGGCGCTAAAAACTTGTTGCATTCAAAACACACTTAAGGGCAATATACCATGTCGCAGAAGTAATATAGGATGGAAGTCCAGATATCGTAACCAAGATATTAATTTAGATAACTAAGTGATAAACCAAGTACTGGAATAGGGAAATCCTTATTCTATTCAGACTAATCATAAACTCAAAAGGAATAAAATATAATAATGTAATTGTAAAAGATAATGAAAGAAGAATAAAGAGAGAGTTTAGAAATCAAGAGTAAAAGAGTTTAGAGCTGTGGTTTCAGTTGTGCTTCCGATACCCCCCAAATCCTAGTTCTATTCAATTTCGTCATTGCTTTTCGAATATCGATCCCTCTACGAAAACTGTTAATTGTTTGTCATACAATTAATACTCTTTTCGTCAGATGAACCAAATGGCCGTCAGGCAAAAAATTTAAATGATTATAAAGCATAAAGATCAAAGAGATTAAATGACTGAAAGGAGTAAATCACGTTTTCTTAAATCTAGATATTAAACATCGGTTATCCTATAGATCTACCAATTTAATTGGGCTTGATAGTGAAAATATCAATCAATTGATTAAGGGCATGCAAAGGTTGTGCAATCCTAGTATGGAATGAAGAACAACATAATAACACTATTCAAATTGCAACATTGAAACCAAATAGAATTCAATGAAAGCTAAGACATAGCGAAAAAGGTTTTTACTAACACAAGATCCACCACAACTCTAGTGGTGAATTTAGCTACTCATAGTAATGGAGAAAATCAAGTTCAACACTGAAAATGCATCCAGGATAATTGAAGAGGGAGAAGTTGTCTCAAACTTAATCTTCAGGTGCCAAATCGTACTCTAGAAATAAAAAATATAAACTAAAAGACTAAAAAAAACTAAAGTATAGTGCTCAAAGCAATAAAGAGATGAAAGAATAATAAGATGTGCAAAAGATGTTTCTAAAGTGGCACAAAAGGCCTCTATTTATAACAAAATTTGTGAGCCGGACCTTGAATTATTCTGCACCGTTAGCACGGGCGTACCAATCAGGTGGCACGACCGTGCTCTTCATTCAGCACATGCGTGCTTGTCAGCATATCAGGTCGTGCTCAAATATATCAGGGCGTGCTAACTTCGTAGAACAACGTTGTAGTGCACGGGCTGCAGCACGGACGTGCTCTTTGCTATTGGGACCGTGCTAACTTCTGTCAGGCCTTGCATTTCTGAGTCATGCATTTCTTCAATGTGGCACGGCCATGCTAAGTCTCCAGAGGTCAGCTTAAAGTAATTTTGTAAGGCTTTGTATGGATGAATGGATTTGGAAGGTTGTCACGAGCGTGTTTTCGCATGGCACAACCGTGCTAGCCTCAGAACTTCAGTATTCTGTCAATTTACGCTCTAAAACCTTCACTTTTCTTCAAAAGTCTGTCAATCTGCCTCTAATGTCAAAACTTAAGTAAAAGGGTGAAATACAATAATATTTATCCTTAATACATCGAAATTCGACCTAAATACCCCCTATAAAATGCACAAAATTGAGGTTTATCACAAATTCATCAGACTAACACACATAATTGATACAATTTAATTTCGGTCTTTACTAAAAATATCTCATATTTTGTAGAGTTTGAGACTAATTTCATTTAAGGTATTGAGATAGTTTTGCCCTGTAAGGTTTTGTTTGGTTATTGTGAATAAGGCACTAAAGATAAATCAAACATCTGATAACAATAACTAAAAGAAAATAAAATCTCATTTGGATGTAATTACCATGCACTACTAGAAAAATTGAAAACAGCGACGGCCATAATTCCTCGCTAAAAAGAAAAAAACCAATCACTAAAATAATTAATGAAGGAACAAAAATCACCTAAAAAATGGCATCACTAAAATTTAAAGGTGGAACTTATGTGCCGTCCCTGTTAGCGATGGAAAAAAAATATGTCGCCAATAATAAAAAATCCGTCGCTACAAAATTTAAAAAACGTAAGTTAAAATGTCGTAATTCCGTCGCTAGTTATGACGAATTCTGATCCGTCAATTTTTAAAAATTAGTGGCAAATGGTAACAATTACAAAGATATCGTAAGAAATAGAGAAAGTACTCTTGAATATGTATTACAAGTTTCAAGCAAATCACTACATCAGGCTTACACATATCATTACAACTACTTACAAAGTTATTATACATCTTATTGTAACTATTATGATGTACAAAAATATTTTTAAATTCTCAAAGTTTCACTCTAGGCTTGCTCATTTAACCCATTGGTATTGAAACGCGTCAATTCGGCCATATTTGTTTTTTTAATATCGTGGTAGTTGGTTCATTTTGACAATAGTAATTGTATAAATATCACTTTATTTGTTTTTGGTAAAATTTAAATTCATATTCTCGAGATGAATTATATCTAATGCTTAATTATTAGGTGCCTTTTTAAAAATAATTTAAAAGGGATATAATTCCGCAAAGGTTAAACTTTTAAAGTTTTATATTATACGGTTTGGTTTGTCCAAGTGCATGTATAACAGCTAGGATAAATGTAACATAAAAAGTAATAACTTAATATGCAATTTTTTAATGAAAAAAAAATACAAAATTAATGACATAGAGTCTACATGAATTTTAGGATGGCCACTAAAGAAAACAAGCCCAAATCACCAAACCAGCTCACATAATTGATTAGTTTTGTTTGATTTTAGTTATTGTGTAGTCAGAATAATTTACATTTTAAGAAAGTGAGAACAATTAATCTTCACCACACACCCATATATGGATGGTCGAGATTAAAAGTTGCTTATGTTGAATCAAAGACCTTCTCGTACTCAATGTTTTAAAGAGAACAAACTTTCGAATACAAATTTCAAGTGTTCTAATATTTGTATTACTAATAATTTAAAAGGGATATAATTCCGCAAAGGTTAAACTTTTAAAGTTTTATATTATACGGTTTGGTTTGTCCAGGTGCATGTATAACAGCTACGATAAATGTAACATAAAAAGTAATAACTTAATATGCAATTTTTTAATGAAAAAAATACAAAATTAATGACAAAGTCCACATGAATTTTAGGATGGACACTAAATAAAACAAGCCCAAATCGTCGAAACAGCTCACATAATTGATTAGTTTTGTTTGATTTTAGTTATTGTGTAGTCAGAATAGTTTACATTTTAAGAAAGTGAGAACAATTAGTCTTCACCACACACCCATATATGGATGGTTCAGATTAAAAGTTGCTTATGTTGAATCAAAGACCTTCTCATACTCAATATTTTAAAGAGAACAAACTTTTGACTACAAATTTCAATTGTTCTAATATTTGTATGAGGAGAATGATTCTGGAAGAAGGACATAAGAGCAAGTTGAGCATTCACCCTGAATCAACCAAGATGTATCAAGATCTGAAATAGAAGTTTTGGTGGCCAGGAATGAAGAAGCAAGTGGCTGAGTACGTAGCATCATGTTTGACCTATCAGAAAGCAAAGGCAGAACATCAACGACCTGGTGGAATGCTTCAATCCTTGGGTGTACCCGAATGGAAATTGGAGAGCATCTCAATGGATTTCGTGGTAGGTTTATCGAGGACTTCTAAGAGTTTTGATTCAATCTGGGTGATCATTGATAGGTTAACGAAGTCAGCACACTTCTTACCTGTTAAGATCAACTAATGGTTTCTTATTAAGAGTGTTCAAAGAAGATAAACAGGAACCAATCAGGAAGAAGACACATAAAGCTTGGAGCTATAAAGAGAAACCATCTCATATAAGGCTGTTCACAGGTTGGTTTGGTTCGAATCGAACTATCAAAATCGATTGGTTTGGTTCGGTTCGGATTTGCAGTTTTTTTCAAGAAATCTAAACCAAAACAACTTGTTCATGAACGGGTGGGTTCAATTCAGTTTGGTTCAGACCCAAAAAGTATTAAAACATTAAAAAAAGAGGAAGCTTGAAGAAAATGAGAGAAAAGTGAAGATGGAGGAGAAAGAGTTGATGGCCGAAGGCCTTGGGTGAGTGGGGGTGAAGTAGAAATTTTTTTACTTCAGTGGCAAACTTGTAAATAAGTGAAAGGGTATTTTGATAATTTTGCATAACGACCAAGGGCAATTTGGTCATTTCGCGTCCAGATATTTTGAAAATCATCATGACACTGGCACGAGTCCCGAGATGACTTGACACTGACTTGACATGAAGATTATTCGTTCGTGGGTCTTGTAAAACCCTTATACAGCTCCAATTGTCACCCAGTTCGATTCTTGGCCAGAATATAATATATTATTTTTATTTTTGAACGTCAGGACGCATTTTAGCAAAATTGTAGATGATTGAATTCTAAAACTAATGGTTCTGACCGTTAGTCAAAATAGGTCTTTATAGTAGTAAAACTATTATCCGTAAAACGTAGACCAGACTCCATTTGAGTTTTCGGCTTAAAATTTAACCGTAGGCTCCTATGATTATATGGAGCATGAATATGATTTTAGTTTTCCCAAAATCATTTTCTAAAACACAGATAAAAATATAAACTCATTAATAGAGTTTATTGTTATTAGAAAGTACGAAAAATCGGGGTGTTACAGTAACACCGTTAGGGAGGGTAGAAATTAAAAAACAAAAAGTGTTGTTTGAGTTTGGAGTGGAATAGTGAGTTAGGGAATAAAAGAATGAAGAGTTCAAAAGGCCCAAAAGGCCTATGCCCAATAAATAGTTGTCATCAAAAGTTCAAACCCTAAAAAACATTACCTAGATGTTGTTGGATCAAGCGCTTACCACTAGGCCAAAAGCTATAGCTGTTAGTCAGGGTGCAACGCTTTCTACTTAACCGTAACAGCCCAAGCGTCATGTGTAGACTGTGACTTGACCCCACTTGGACATCCGCCACGGGACAATTGATGCCACAACCCGGCAACAATCTCCCCCTCAGCAATTGCTCCTGCTAGGAATTGAACACGTGACCTTAGCTCTGATATCAATTGTTGGATCGAGCGCTTACCACTAGGTCAAAAGCTATAGCTGTTAGTTAGGGCACAACCCTTTTTACTTAACCGTAACAGCCCAAGCGCCACGTGTCGACTGTGACTTGACCCCACTTGGGCCTCCGCCACGGGACAATTGATGCCACAGCCCGACAACAGATGTGAAAGAAACTCTTCTGCACATAGGCGCCATTCTCACTTCTCAAGTACACAGAGATGTAGAAGCAGCACCTACGCCATTCCAAAACTTGGTTGATGGTTCATCAGCGTTCCTTCATCTGCTCGTCCGCCATTTCTCCTTCTAATATCGAGCATTGCTTCATCTGAAACCTTGTCCATTTAAGATCTCTTTCTGCACCTGCGTGTTTCTTCCTTTCTTAATCCTTATGCTTCTCTTCCTCCCTTCATCCATCCGGTTCACATGACCCACCTGATTCACCGATTTTTTCCAAAACCGTCCTAGTTGATGAGGTTCTTTCCGAGTCGTTTGTATGTCCGGTCCAATCAGTCACTTGGATCGGATGTATGGTCGGTTTCTAGGTTAACTGGTCGGACCAAGCCGGTTTTTATAACACGGATAGTAACAACCCGATGAATAGGTTAAACAAGTCTTTTGACATCATATTCTTTCATTTTACGGTTCTATTCTCCTCTCAAGAAGATTTTATTCATGCAGGACTCACCCTTAATTTTTTCTCTCTCCCCTAAGTCTGATGTTCCCATACAAGTGAACTTACTATTTTCTTCTTTATTTCTCTCTCTGCCAGTTCTTTCCTATCAAAATCCACCTTTTCAAACTATGTGTAAATCTATTCAATAGGCTGTTCTTGGTTTTAGTAGTAGAGGTTATGATTTTTTTTCTTCTTATTCATCGTTACATGACTTCTTTCAAAAATAGATCTGTGAGACTTAAGAGTGTGGGTTCTTTCAAAGGATTAGCTAAGGATGGTAGATTGGCATTTGAGATAAGATTTGTAGCTTCTTTGGTGTCGTGCATTACTTATTCATGCAGATTGCAGTACTTCGTAGTATTTTTTTCCGATAAAATACTTCTTAGTTCATAGTTCCACTATATTTTGAATACAATCAGGATGTCCATTTTTTCTTGTGAAGTTTTGGTATTGATATCTCATCTAGATGTTTAACTGTGAAATCTACCTTGAACAAGCAAAGCTGTACTATCCAGTTTAGAGTGTT
This sequence comes from Ammopiptanthus mongolicus, assembly GCA_039655645.1. NCBI lineage: Eukaryota > Viridiplantae > Streptophyta > Magnoliopsida > Fabales > Fabaceae > Ammopiptanthus > Ammopiptanthus mongolicus. Next base: position 91,372,352 of record CM077344.1, on the reverse strand, counting down.
CAATTTCACATTTGACCATTTTCATTTGTAAGTTTCCTCCTGTTTAAGAAGTAAAAAAGAAAATGAATGGGGCAACTTGAATGATTTTCACATCCATTTGCACGGGTTCTCATGTAGCTTGTAGCTCTGGATAATTAGAGTCTTGAAATACTTCCATTGTTTTTGTTAGAAGATCAAAGGAAAGTAATAAGTGATGACTAAAGACAATGCTGACAGAATTAGTTGTACATGGATACCATGTGCATATCCTAGTATCTTTTTCCAGAGAATTCTAGTTGTCCAGTTTTATGAAATATGTTGTAGTATTGTTTGACTCCACATATTATCACATTTTTATTATGAAAATCACTAGTTAAAGATTCAATCACAGAGGCTATATAAGCTGCAAGATTGCAAGATTCTCTGTTGCGACTTCCGTGAGAACTGAGAGCGCAGAGTGCGTGTAGGAGATTGGAGAGTGCTGTGTTGGTGTTGTGTTTCCGCCTCTACGCATGAGAACCTCTGAGAAGTGAGAAGTGAGTTTTCTAAAATTTTCTGCCCTAGGATTAGGAACACTGCGAACAGGGAGAGTATTGAGTGAGAGTAAGGATATTGGGTTGTGTTGCGCGTTGGAGATTGTTTTCACTGTTTACCGTACAAATATTTGAAAACAGGAAACAAACTCAAAATAAAATGACATTTTTGCAATTATTAATAAAAACAAGAAATGAAAAACAAGAAGCTGAAAACAAAACAAGCGAGACCTAAACTTTTTTTTTTTTCCCAATCCTCCCACCATAGTAACCACTCGAAGGAACGTGATCAACCGAGAACTCAGGCAAAAGGAGGTTGAGGGGGTAGAAGCCTCCATCACCTCTAGCAACCCCAGCTTCCCCATCATAGAAAACGAGCATTAACGAGAAGCACAATTTCCCCGACCTCTCAACCAGGGACACAAATGTTGATGAATGGGGAGATTTCCCGCCCATATCACACGAAGGGCTAGGCGAGACTGGCTCTTAACCCACCAATAGGGAGCTGCTAGAACACATCATAAGGTAGGAGCACCTCACCTGTGAACAATCGCGCTACCTATCTACACTTCAAAGAGCAGTTACCACCAAGGTTGTTAAACTCGAGATCTTACTCATGATTGGAAAGAGGAGTCCGGATCGTAAATCGTGGGATCGTAACATTCGAAGGGGTGGAAATAGGTGTAGGTAAATGTGTAATGAACAATCTACATTGTAACATAAAAAGCATATAAAAATTACAATAAAAAGTGAAGGCAAAAAAGAAAACGGTCCCATTATTTGAACATAAAAATTTGACAACAAAATTGACATCAATTTATATGATTAATGCAGTTCAAAAATGTGGTTAATGAAGTTTTGAGTTTGATTGATGGATATACCAAGATGTCGCAACTCATTAACCATCAAATGGACTTCATTAACCACGATTTTGAACGTCATTAACCACGATTTTCAGGTGTTCAAATATGCATGTAGTATGTATAGAGTTGAGATCCTCTCTATTTCACAAAAAAAAAAAAATGGAAGGATCCATTACTATAGTTTTGGGTATATAATGCACATAAAAATCTAATAAATGTCACCCATTTTAAAAATATATGTCTTTACACACCAAAAATTATAGTAATGGAACCTTTCATTTCTTTTGAAAAATGGAGAGGATCTTTACTCGTATGTATAATGAAGTTCATATTCAAACCCAAAAATGGTAAATGTATGTATAATTTAGCCCACGATTTTTTGGGTAATTTGAACACCTGAAAATCGTGGTTAATAGGAGTGGCAAAAAAATTCAATTATCCACCATCCATCCGGTCTATCCAAATGAAAATCCATCCATTGTAAAAAAAAAAAAAAGTAACAATGGATTGGATGGATTGGATTGGATTGTTTTATTTTATGGATGGTTGTGATCCATCCATCATTATTCTAAAATCCATTGGACCACTTCATAAAACAAAAAAATAATCCATTGGATAAAAATGAAAAAAATAAATAAATGATAAAAAATCATAACTTCAAAAATTAAATCAATTTGCTGCTATTATAAGTCGAACAATATATTTTTTGGTGTTTTGCTACCATGATTTGCATTTCTTGTAGTGGATTTGTGATGAATTGTTAATCACAAAAAAAGTAGGCAAAAATATTTATTTTGGAATTTTTTTTTGTGGATGGATGAGAGATATTATTTGGAAATAGTCATAAAAATTATTTAATTTTTTAAAATATTTTCCATGGATGGATTGGATATCCATCCGTAAAAATATTGTTAATGAATGGATTGGATGGATTTTTTTTAAATGGATCATGGATGGATTGGATTTTTTTAATGAAATTTTAATGGATCATAATGGATTAATGGATTGTTTTTAATCCATTCATTATAATCCGAATAAAAATTTATCCAATCCATTTATTTGTCACCCTTGGTGATTAATGACATTTAAAATCGTGGTTAACAAAGTTTGATTGATGATTAATGAGTTACGATATCTTGATATATCCATTAATCATACTCAAAAATTTCATTAACCACGTCGTCTTTGAACTGCAAACAACCATGAAATTGTTGTTTGAATTTTCTTGATTGATTTGATTTACAAATAACATTCCTTAAAAGAAATGAATAAAACTCTCAGTACACAATCGTTTGATAGTCCAGTTAGGAGGGGAGAATGAGATCATGTGAAGAAGGGGCTGCTTTCCTTTCCTTTGATTTGATGGAAGCAACAGGGTTTTGGTTTTGGCTATGAATGATGATAATGATGATGTTCAGATCACTTTGAAACATTCAGCCCGGTTGCAAAGCTCACTATTCAGGCCACAGCTGACCACTCTCTCTCTGTGAAGTCTGCCTCTCATTCCTTCACAGCCTTATTGATTTATGTGGATAACATCATCTTAGTAGGCAATTCCTCCACTGAACTTGATCACTCCAAGGGCTTTGGTTGTCCAGTATCTACTCGCAAAAAGTTTGATAAAGAAGAATGCCAGCTTAAAGTACACCTTTTGTCATGTCTGAAAAGTTGTTTCTTGAAAAGTATGTGAAAATTTTCAAGGAGGAAACTTTTCAGCTGTTAAAGCTATACCAGGGAGGGAAAAAAATTGAATTTTCAAGATAAGAGGGGTTTTGATGACGAAAGATTGTTGGACTGGGTTAAGCATGCAACTTATAACCCATTATACCATTCATGAGGCCTTAGTTGGATTATTGTATTTAACTAGACTTTAGGTTGTGCTTGTGTTAGGCTAACCATTAATGACTTATATAGGTACTGCTTATTTCTACTTATATTGTAAGACTGGGATATACTTTGTCTGGTTCTTTTGTTGTAGTTCAAACTTTGATCTATTACTGTTACATGTACTGCAGCTTAAATTGTCAGTTCAAATGTGGAGAGTTACAGTTCAAATGTCAGTTTAAACTAGTTAAGTTTTAGGGATTTAGGTTCCTCACAACATATAATTTACCTCAGTGTCACCCCTCCAACAAAAAAGATCCACGTCTAGCTCCAGGTTCCTTCGTTTTTTTTCCATCCATGGCTTTACCCAATCATAAATGGACTGAAAATTATTAAACCTGTCAACACTACTGCAGTCAAAAACCATGACACTTCCCAACCAGTTACCAATTGTAATCATGTAGAGAAAAATAAAAGTAAGTTCCATTTCCATGTATCTCTATTTGACATTGAAAGAAAACTAGCAATCAACTGAAACTTATCGAATCCCAAGGCCTCTTCAGTTTGTTATGCTCAAATTCGATCTGCTGGGCAGTCTGGAGATGCTTGTTACCTTTTTAGGGACAGATTGAGTCCTATTCAAAGATCAGCCACTTTAGAAGGCAAACTTTTTAACCTCGAACAATCCTCTTTGAATCTCTAGCTTAGGAGTTAATAGGACGTTAAGGTGGCGTTTGATTCATGGAATGTTTTATTACCAATAAAATTATATTCCCGGGAACGTTTCTTTCCCACCTTCACACTTGAAAATAGAGTTTTCCACTTTCATTCACTAATTGTATTCCTGACATTCTTTTATGTCTAAGAATAGTTTTTTAAAACTAGCACCAAGCATGAGAAACTTTTATTCCCATGCTTATATCCCTGGGAATATCAAAATAAAACTTATACCAAATGCTACCTAAATATCATCTTTCCATCTTGGCAATGGTTTTGTAATAGGCAGGGTTGGTGACTGATCTGTCACTATTTTTGTAGTGCTCTATAAATCTGTCATTATTTTTGTGATCTATATTATCCTGAATCATCCAGAAGCTGCACTTATTTTATTTGCATCCAAGCATTTTGGCTTCTAATGTACTGTTAGGCACCCCCTTGTTACTAGAGGTAAGGAAAATGGAACGGGTAGAAGAGGGATTTGAGTTTTTGAGTGATGGTTTTGGGAGATCATCCAGAAATTGAGTGATGGTTTTGGGGCCCTTTGGGCAGGGAGGTTGGCAGACACTAAAAGTTCTGCAGGTTTTTCTACCTTCTTTTTCTATTTTTCTGTGTTGGTAGATTGTATGAGCATGATATCAAAACTAATGCTCTGTGATCATGATAAGCAAAGTTAATAACTGGTTGATATAATGTTCCAAATTGTTTGGTGATGCAGCATCAATTATATTTATAGTTGATTAATTGGTTTCTATTTACTCTTGGTTTTTACTCTGGTAGTGGCTGGTATTAGATCTGCTTAAGATTCATGAGAATCATTGTTGGACATCATTTTGCAGATAATTAACTTATATAGAATGAAAAATCCTTCGATACAAATGGTGTACCACTTTGTAGTTTGTACAGTGGACCAATAAAAAAATTGGTAATTGATTGGACTTTTCATGTTGGGTTCTCACTATTCAATATTTGTCATATCTATGATCCACCATGATTCTGACTACCAGATAAATGAATGGTGCACCATGATTCTTTCATTCTTTCATTTTTGTCCTATCGATCACAAATAATAAGCATTTCGGTTTAGAGTTGTGTATTCTGGTATAAGAAACTGATGAAATTGCAATTTTAAAACATTAATAGAGGGTTGGACTGAAGAATTGGTGGAGGATCAAAATGAAGAATCTACCTTATTTTTCATTTTACAAGATGATATAAAGGAGGTTGAAGAGGTTGGCGCATTAATTCGTGAGTATGCAGTAAAATAGTTATGCAAGGATCCACATAGAACTAGTGACCAAACAGGTCATTCATGGGTGCAAGAAATTTTGCAAGGGCATCATATTCGTTGTTATGAGATGTTTTGAATGGAAAGCGAGTATTTTATCGATTTTGCATTGAATTGGTTGAACATGGTTTAAAAGGAACTAAAAAAATGGGGGGTCAAGAAATGGTTACAATGTTCTTAAACATGGTTGGTCATGGAGTAGGCAATAGGATAATACAAGAAAGGTTTCAACACTTATGAGAGACGTAAGTAGGCATTTTCATAAAGTACTAGTTGTTTGTCTTTGTTCCACGAGATCCCAGGTTTCGTGATATCCATAAAAAAATTCGAAATGATCGACGATATTGACCACATTTCAAGAATGCTATAGAAGCAATTGATGGTTAGTCCTAGGGAAGAACCCAAATTTATTGGAAGAAAGAGACATTCAACACAAAATGTAATGGTTGTATGTGATTGGAGCACATGCTTTATTTTTGCATTGTCGGGATGAGAAGACACTGCACACGATGCTCGTGTATTAGAGAATGCCCTCTTAACTCCCACAATGAATTACCCACACCCATCTCCTGGTATGCTTCTTATAGCTATAATTTATTAATGTATGCAATAAAATCACAATATGCATGACAATATTTTCATTGTTTATTAGGTAAATATTATTTGGTGGATGTTGACTATCCAACACCAGTTGGATGTGTTGGTCCATATAGATGTGAATGTTATCACCTTCCAGATTTTAGGCGTTCATATGGATTTGCAAACTACAACGAGGTGTTCTATCATTATTATTCAGGTTTGAGGTGCACAATAGAAAGGACTTTTGGGGTATGGAAGAACCGGTTTTCAATTTTACATCGTATGCCCAAGTTCAAATTTGATACGCAAGGTCAAATAGTTAGTGCAACAATGACTATACATAACTTTACTAGAAGAAAATCTGAAATTGATTATGAATTCAAGCGTTATGAAGATGAAAATATAGCCGAACATGAGGATGACAATCATGTTGTTGAGGATCCATCCTTAAATTTAACTGCAGTCTCTTAAACAGAGATGGATTTTGTGCTGGACACGATCAGATATCAAATTATAGAGCATATGTAGCTTAATTAGTTGTGTACTTATATTTCAAAATTGTCTTCCATTTTCCGCTATGTATCTTACTCTTGTTTTGTACTTTAATTTGGATCGCTCAATTTGGCTTTGTAGCTTATTGCTTATTTGCCTTTGTTATTAGTTTTATGCTCACATATTTCTTTTTTTTTTTTTTTTGGTCCTTAGAAAGCATATTTAAGTCTTATATGGGAAAGGAGAAAATTGGAGCCATTGCAGGATCGAATCCGTGACTCACCAGTCATCAAATGACCCTACAGCCTTACCATTGAGCTGCTGAAGCGGGACTATGCTCACATATTTCAATTGCTTATGTGAGGGATAATGAAATAAAAATCATATAACCAATGCTTCAAGAACTAAGATTTCCGATGGGTAGATGTTTTACAAATTTTATTCAATTTTTTTTAATAATTTAATTCTATCACCAACAATTTTTTTTTAAAAATAATGCCATTTAAATCATTACTTTAAATATAATGATGGGAGCAAATATTTTGCGGAGGTTTAAAGCACACACTTATAATTCATGTACTAAGTTGATTTAAGAGATCAAACATTACTAATTTTAATTGGGAAATTGATCAAATCTTTCCATCCAAGGTTTTGTTTGGTTTGAGTCATTATGAACTAATGAATTATCGATGAAGGTGTAATCGTCAATCTACAAACGGAGGAGAGTTACCAATATACTTTTTAACACTCTCTTGTTATTATATTTTTTATTGGTTAAAATTTAAATGGATTTCGTTAATTCATGTGGGTCTTACTTCAATTATGTAGGATCCACATGAATTTCAATCAATATACAAAAATATGTTAAAAAGAGAGTATCAGAGCGTGTGTTAGAGGCATTTCACTCCTTCTACATTGTAACATCAAAATAATGTAAAAATTGCATTAAAAAGTGAACGGAAAAAGAAAAGAAAAAACTCAATACACAAGCGCATGCGAAGAAGGGTTTTGGTTTTGGCTATGAATGATGATGATGATGTTCAGATCCCACCCTCACCAACCCCTTCTCCGCCTCATCTCTGTCATATTCCAAACAACATCACCATTTTCTCTCAAATTCTGCACAACCACTTCACATTCACACTCTTTTACGGTTTCCTACCTCATCAACAATCTTGGGTTCACTCCACAAACTGCTCTTAAAGCTTCCCAACGACTTCGTTTCGAGACCTCACAGAAGCCTGACACAGTTCTCGCCTTCTTCAGGAGCCATGGCTTTTCAGATTCCCAGGTCTGTAGTATTCTTACAAGGTCACCGCAGTTGATTTCATGCAATCCCCACAAATCTGTTTTACCCAAGTTTGAATTTTTAGCCTCTAAAGGTGTTTCGAGCTCTGAAATTGTGCTGGCAGTTATTAAGAGCCCTAAATTCCTATGTTCAAGCCTCAAGAATAACATAATCCCTATGTATGAATTGATGAGAACATTCTTTCAATCTGATAAGAAAACCCTTGATAGTTTAATTAGTGTGCCTCGTTTATTAGAAAAGAAGAACCTTGTGAAGCAAAATTTGAAATTGTTGCGTGACGAAGGTGTGAGTGACTCAAACATTGCCTATATGTTTCGGATGAGAGGTTTTGTATTCCATGATAATGGCTTCAGGAAAGCCGTTGATGAAGTCAAGGAATTGGGGTTTGATCCTTCAAAAGTTATTTTTGTTGTAGCATTGGTAGCCAAATGGAGTGTGCCCAAACCCAAATGGAATGCAAAAGTTGATGCCTTTAAGAGCTGGGGCTGGTCTGAAGAAGCAATTTTTGCTGCCTTCAGGAGGCATCCGCATTGTATGTTGGCATCTAAGGATAAAATTAATGCGATCATGAGCTTTTGGGTCAATCAGCTAGGGTGGAATTCTTTGGACCTTGTCATTTATCCAGGGCTTTTTGGATACAGTTTGGAGAAAAGGATCATTCCAAGGTCTTCCGTTGTCCAGTATCTACTCACAAAAGGTTTGATGAAGAAGAATGCCAGCTTAAGTTCACCTTTTGTCATGTCTGAAAAGTTGTTTCTTGAAAAGTATGTGAAAATTTTCAAGGAAGAAACTTTTCAGCTGTTAAAGCTATACCAGGGAGAAAAAAAATTGAATTTTCAAGATAAGAGGAGGATTAGCATCCCTTAGTTATCAAATTGTTAGCTAGTGAATACAAGTTTTTGTGTAAAACTGTAATTCATTCATGATATGTTTCTTGATGCCAGTTGAAGTACTAGTTCTATACTTCTATCCTGACCCAGCAAGGATTTCAACTATTTTAAGTGACATGTTTGCTTTGCTAAGTTGTGTCTAATTTGACTATTTTGAAATAAAAGCTTTCGTATACAATACATTACACAGCACATTTCTGTATCTTTGGTGCTTGTCAATGGCCAACACTTCTATGAGTTTGGTTTAAAAGATTTTTCAACAACTTAAAGCTGTGCAGCCTGTGCTGTTTCTTCTATCGAAAGGTCTAGTTGATAATATTGCTTGCTTCTTCACACCATGTGTTTTTTTTTTTTCATGAGGAGTTGTTCCTCTTGAAGTTTGTTAAAGTATGTCAAGGTAGAAACTCTTAGTTGATGGAAAAAAGTATATTTTAAGAATAACCTGGTCATAGTCATAGTGGCATGTGCTTTCCTCAAGTAGTTAACTCGTGAATTAAAATATGTGTGATTAAGTATTATTAATTTACTGGAGCTGATTAAATAACAGTATTGCTCAAATGAAAGTTAACTTAGAACCATGGGTTCTTTTTGTAGTTTGACTTTACAAGAAAACCATTTAATGTTGGACTTAGATTTGATTGCGGATAAATGATACAATGCGTAGATAATCATTATCTCAAAAAGTTAGCCACAAATATATCCTTATTTTATTGACAAATTGTGATATATTCTTACCTTATTCTCTTTTAGACAGATTTATTCATCTTTATGCTAATGTGTATTTGAATAAGAAAATAAAAATGTCTTCCAATAGTATAAAATGAAGTTTAATTATTCAACTAATTAAAGCTCAATTTTGAAGTAAAGTGGAATGGTATCACACATTTAAAGGTTGTTAATGATTCAAAATTTCTTTGCCATGTAAGTTGCATAACAAAGAAGGTTGTAAAAGCATCAAGTTTATTCCCCTCTGGTTGACTGCTTTTCCTGTTTTACTAGTCCAGCTAGGTATATCCCTTGTGGTATATTGGCTCTGTTTCTTGTCCCAAGCATTGGTTTTCATTTTGTCAAGTATCATTTTTGTTGTGGAGGTTGCAAGTTAGTCATTTTGGCTGTATCTCTATGTTAGTTTTTGGTTTGGCTAATCTTGTCTCTGCGGGTTCTGTGAAGTCTGTTGATCCAAAATGTTTTTCACTTCTGGTTCATGTTTCAGTCTCTGAGAGAGTGAAACACTTGTGAAGGAGAGAAATTATGGTGAAGGAGAGGTTGACGTATCTGTTTTGTCTGCTAAAAAAGGGATGATGCCTCTTTTTTCTGATTTGTTTGGCTAGTTTTTCTCTTTCTTCTGTTTCTGCAGGTTTGGGATTATGAGATGCAGACTCAGATCCCTTCCTTAAGGCTAAGGAGGTGTTGAAAGCGTAGGTGTGAAACTCTTGACAAAAGAGCTTTTTGGTGAGTGACTGTTCTGAGAGAAACAGTTTGAGTCTGAGTTGGAGAGAAACACTTGTCAGGAAGAAGTTTTCTGGAGAGGGTGAGAAAGAGATACCGTGTGAGGAATGTTAATGCTTAGTCTTGGCTGCCCTTGGTCCTGCAGTTTCTGTGAAATCTTCGCTAGAGGAAGTTTTCAAACTTGGTTCATGATCAAATCTGAGTGAGAGAGTGAAACACATGTGAGGGAGAGAAACACTGGTGACGACGAGACACTTGTCAGGAAGAAATTTTCTGGTGAGTGGAATTATGAGAGATACACTGAGCCACTGAGGCATGTTGTGGCTGTATAATCTCTTTTTGGTAACCTGTTTTGGGCTCCGTGATTACTCTTGGACAAAGACTGTTTAGTATGGCTTTTTCTGCTGTGGTTCTGGTATGGATTTTTTTCAATCTGTTAAATCATAAGGTTCTGGTACTTTGTGCGCTCCATCGAGAAGATACTATACTATGCAAGGGAAAGGAATTAAAAATAGGGAAGCACTCCCTGATACATGTTTGCAGGAAGTGCATTTTTTCTTCAATGATTGCAGAAGAGATACTAGAAAGGTGTCCAGTATGCAAAACTGATTGGAGCAATAACCCGTTACAAATAACGAGGATGCAGTTTCTATGGTTTAAAAGAGAAAAGGGTTAATTCATCACTTTATCAAAGGATGGAGATTGGAAGCATGATCAGTTGGGAGATTTACAGTGTCAAAATCTGTGTTTCTGCTGAACATGGATGTTGGTATGCAGAGGTTTATCTTCAGAATAGTGGTGACTGTTATTGGTCTTTTTTTTGTTAAAAAAGCAAATGGCTTCTTGTAGGTTTAGATGTTGACCTCTAACAATGGGGCTGAAATAGATGGAGGAGCTTTTTGGAATTATGGCTGGTTCTGGTATGGGAACAATTGTACCTTTGTGGCTATCTTGGTTCTGAACTGCAGAATCTGTTGGTTTTTGCTCTCTGTATCGGTTTAGCCTTTCACTCGAGTGGCTGAGTTTATTTTATTTCTCTTTATTGTTGGTGTTTCGTTATAGCCTGGTTTGTTTCATCAGATCGGTGGGCTGCTGTTTTGTTAATTTTTCTCTTTTTTTAATGTGTTCTTTTATATGGGGTTAAGCATCTTTGTGCTTTAATCAATATATTTCTTTGCCTATAAAAAAAAGTTGTATGCATCATATTTTTTTTTACTAGAAGCGCAAATTGGACCCTAAAAAACACAACGACATTTTTAGTCTCCAAAAAAAAAAAATCTAATCATTTTGTCCCTCACCTATACAAACGTAAGACATGTTACTCCTTTCATAATATTCTGTTTGTTAGGGTTGGTTAGAGTTAACGTTTTTTTCCTATATGCTTGTTATCTCTCATATGTGATACTGGCAACATTTCCGTGGAATTTAATTTAAAAAACTCTGAAAAATATCAAAACGATGTTTCATGTAAGAGGTTATCTTCTTCCAAATTCTTTACAGTCCTCTCTCTCCTTCATTTCTGTTACTCCCCACCACGTCTATTGTTGTCGCGCTTGTTGTTCAGTTTCTATGCCCAAATGCAGTCGTGCCACTTCTATCATGCCATCATCGGCGCCTATGTTCAGGGTGAGTATATGCTTTTCTAATGTTTCTCCATTTTTTTCCTATGCCCCCTGATAAACACAAAGAAATTTTTAGTTTTTGACGTTTTCTCAAAATTGAGCTTATTTTAGATTTTAATATTTTTCAATTTTTGATGTTTACTCTCCCCTGCACCACTGCATTCATTCTCACCCATTCAATTTAATCTTGATTAGTTTTAAATGGGGTGTTATGTTTTTTATGAAATGTCTCACTGATGAACACAATTGAGGAATTACCGAATTAGTGACTAAGCAGAAGCATGGACACTAAAGAATTAGTGACAAAGTATAGGAGAATGCTAACAGTGCCCTTAAGACATTGATTAAGGAATCAAGAAAGGAAATTTTGCATTGAAAGATGTGTATTTTATATTTTAAAAAGTACAACACTTAGTTTTCCAATAAAACATTTCTTTTTATTGATTCCTTAATCAATGTCCTTAAGATAGGGGAGTGGTGTTATCTAGAAATTTGCAAGTTTCCACTGAAAATTTGCAAACTATTTTTTGACAGGTTTCACATACATAGAGCATATTGCAAAAGTTTCACATATCACAACATCGTTGTCTATCTTAGCATTTTCTTCTTGTATGTTAAAATAAGGCAAAGTAAATGGTTTGGTGACAGTGATGATCAAGTATGAAAAAGCAACTATTCTATTCATAAACTTTGCATTCTTCATCAACTGGGTTTGTCTTGGAGAAAACTTTCAATGGATTCTGATGCAAACCAGAACACACACAATATAATAGTAGTAGAAATGTATGGAAAGAAGATCAGTATCGTAGTATTAACTGAAGAAATTAAGAGTAAATGCAGAAGGGAACAAGGCTCCCTACTACCCCAGAGCTAGGCTCCACAGAGAAATACAACTCTCTGCCAAAACAGAAAAATGATACTGTCCTCATCCTTCTCTCTCCCACTCACAACTCATATAACAGAATTCCACCCACATTCTCATGACCCACACCCTCTCTCTGCCACCTCACCTTTCTATTCTTACTTCCTACCTTTCCTCACGTATACCCTCCATATTTTGGGCTCCCTCTGACTTGCATTTCCCGTGACATCATCCAGGGGTCTATCAATACCTCCTCCTTGAAAAAGAGACTTGTCCTCAAGTCTAAGTGTGGGGAACTGATTGCGTATGTTGAACTCATCCTCCCATGTCGCCTCCTCAACTGGTTTCTCTTTCCATTGTATCAGCCATTGTTGGACAGATTCATCACCGTGAGTGATAGTACGAGTAGCTAGGACTTGCAGGGGCTCCCAAGAAGCGGAACTGTCGCCCTCCATACCCTGTGGGAGCTCTTGCTCTACCCTGTAATCTCCAGTAGCCTTCTTGAGCAAAGATATGTGAAAAACGGGGTGAATCTTAGCAGATACTGGCAGCTGCAGCTTATATGCAACCTGGCCGACACGCTCGAGCACCTGATAAGGCCCATAATATCTAGGAGCCAGCTTGGGATTAATCCGCACCTCCATAGACCTCTGTACATGGGGTCTTAACTTCAGAAAAACCCAATCTCCTACCTCAAAATGTACCTCCTTCCTATGCAGGTCAGCCTGGGTCTTCATTCTCACTTGGGAGCGGCTCAAATGGTACTTGAGCTGTCTCAAACATTCATCTCTATCTACTAAATCCCTCCTAACAGCCTCAACCTTAGTTTCCCCAGGCAAGAAACGGGTAAGCAGAGGGGGCTGCCTTCCATACACCACTTCAAATGGGGTCGTGCTCGTGGAAGCATGGTATGTAGTGTTATACCAATATTCGGCCCAAGGGATCCAAATTACCCAATTTTTGGGTTGATCCGCTATAAAACACCGTAAGTAAGTCTCCAAACAACGGTTAACAACCTCCGTTTGTCCGTCCGTTTGCGGATGATAAGCCGTGCTCATCTTCAACTGGGTACCTTGCAACTTAAAGAGCTCTTGCCAGAAATTACTAACAAATATCGGATCCCTGTCACTAACAATAGACAAAGGAATACCATGCAGCCTTATAATCTCCTTAGTAAATATTTCAGCAAGTGTCTTAGCAGAATAAGGGTGCTTCAATGGTATAAAGTGGCTATACTTCGAGAGACGGTCCACCACTACCATGACAGCTTCGAACCCTCTAGATTTAGGAAGGCTTGTGATGAAGTCCATGGAAACATCATCCCATATCTGTGAGGGAACTGGTAGGGGCTGCAGAAGACCCCCAGGTGAAGTTGCTACATATTTTTGCCTTTGACACACATCACATTCCTGCACAAATTGCTGAATTTGCTTCTTCATCCCAACCCAATACAGATTGGCTGCCATGCGACGGTATGTACGATAAAATCCCGAGTGACCTCCTTGAGGAGTGGAATGAAATTCCTTTAACAAAATCGGAATCCAACTTGAACTTGCAGTTAACACCAGTTTATCCTCATAAAATAAAACACCATTTTTATAGGAAAAACCTGGTTTAGTAATGTGACCCTGCTGCAACGCCGCAATGATTTCCTTCAAAACAGGGTCTTGATGGACCTCCAATATGGCCTCCTTACTGCCCAACCACTCGGGATAGTGCACCATAGCTTGAAATTCAGCAATGTCATGCATGCGGGAGAGGGCATCAGCCCCTTTGTTCTCCAAACCCGGTTTATAAACAATGTTAAAACGGTACCCAAGTAGCTTAGCAGCCCAATTCTGCTGATCCATGGTTGTTATTCGCTGCATTAGTAGCTGTTTTAAGCTCTTTTGATCAGTACAAACCGTAAATTTCCGGCCCAACAAGTACGGCCTCCAGTGTTGGATGGCAAGAGCAACTGCCATCAATTCTTTTTCATAGGCAGATTTTATTAAATTTCTGTCACCTAATGCCTTGCTGAAATAAGCAATAGGACGTCGCTGCTGTAATAAGATGGCTCCTAAGCCATTACCCGATGCATCGCTTTCAATGACGAATTCTTGATTGAAATCCGGAAGAGCCAAAACAGGGGCTGTAGTGACCTTCCTTTTAAGCACCTCAAATGCTTCTTGCTCCCTGACAGTCCACTTGAATCCTTCTTTCTTGGTAAGATCGGTTAAGGGCTTAGCAAGCTTGCCATAATCCCTAATAAATTTTCTATAATACCCGGTGAGACCGAGGAAGCCCCTCACCCCTTTGACATGTTTAGGCACAGGCCATTGGAGAACACATTGCACCTTTGCCGGATCCATAGCCACCCCTTCCTGAGAAATTATGTGCCCCAAATATTCTACTGACTTTTGAGCAAAATGACACTTCTTCTTGTTGGCTACCAATTTCTGATTTAACAACACTTGCAAAACAGATTGCAAGTGCTGAAGATGCTCCTCCCAAGTGGAACTGTATACCAATATGTCATCAAAGAAGACAAGCACAAACTTACGCAATAAAGGCTTGAAAACATCATTCATCAAGGCTTGGAAGGTTGAGGGAGCATTCATCATTCCGAAGGGCATTACCAAGCATTCATAATGCCCCTCATGTGTGCGAAAAGCAGTCTTGTGCACATCTTCACTCCGCATTCTAACTTGGTGGTATCCGGACTTGAGGTCAATTTTGGAGAAAAACTTGGCGCCATGCAACTCATCCAATAATTCTTCAATTACCGGAATGGGAAACTTATCAGGTATGGTAGCTCTATTCAAAGCTCTATAGTCGACACACATACGCCACGCACCATCCTTCTTCTTAACTAGGATCACTGGACTTGAAAAAGCGCTTTGACTGGGCCTAATAATACCTGTTGCCAACATTTCCTGAACTTGCCTCTCAATTTCATTCTTATGGTGGTGTGGATAACGATACGGGCGCACATTAACCGGTCCTTGGCCCTCCTCCAAATGAATGACATGCTCTTGCTTTCTCTTGGGTGGCATCCCTCGAGGTTCTTGGAATATTTCAGCAAACTGAGCCAGCAAAACCTCCACTTCTTGTTGTTGTTTTGGAGACATCTCTCCTACTTCCTTCACACTCCCCATTAATGACATGAACATGCCACCTACTGCATGCTTGGGCCTGGTCAACATACTCTGCAAAGCCCTCTGTTGTTGTGCCTCCTCATGAACTCCCCTTAATTCCACCCAATCACCTTTGTGCTTGAAACTCATCCTCTGTTTAACCCCAATCAACCCACATTCCACCAATATTGGTCAACCAAGCCATTCCCAGAACTAAATCGATTCCTTTCAAGTCAAATAGCCAAGCACTGATAGTAATGTTCACGCCATTCACATCAATCTCTACATTCTTACATTCACCTTGGGTTTTGACTTTGAAGCCATCCCCCATTTTAACTGGTAAAGGGGCTGTTTCCTCTACTTTCCATCCCATGGCTTGTACTAACTTTCTTGATATAAAATTATGAGTGGCACCACTGTCCACTAGCATAAGAATGGGCACTCCGTGAACCTTGCCTTGTAACTTCAATGTGCGCAACTGCTGTTTCTTCTCTGTCATACTTCCACAGAAACTCATCACACTCAGTTTACCTCCCTCGTCCTCATTATCACCTGAATCAGCCTCCATTTCCTGTATGTCTGCTTCCTCTTCGTCATCCTCCTCTGTAATCATGATTCGCAACTGACGGTCAGGGCATTGATGGCGGGGGTGGTAATTTCCTCCGCAGCGGAAACAGAGTCCCTTCTGCTTTCTGTCGGCGATTTCCGGCGCTGATAGGTGGCGGATCCCTCGCTCCCTCGTGCCTTGGCTCCTCTTATCAAACCGGGTCTCAGTTTTAGAGTTAGGCCCCGTCCCTGCCTTGTCCGGGCTCTCCTTTGCTCCACGCACATACACCCAGTCACCATGAGTAGCGCGACCCGAATTGTTGGACCCGGATCCCTCGGCTCCACCCGATCTATAATTTGAAGCCCATCCACTGTGTCCCTTAGGCCCATTTAGACGAGGCCCAGTCCACCCAACCTTCGTCTCCTTCAGCTCGAACTCCACCGCCCTGGCCAAATTCATCAGTCGCGAACGCGAAATTGGTCCCAAAGCCTTCATGCTTCTTACTCTTCCCCTGATGCCTTCCTTCAATCCATGAACAAAATACCCCATATACTGTTCATCCGGAAGTTTCGACACCTGATCTACCAAGCGCTCAAACTCTCGTATATATTCCTCCACACTCCCCCTCTGCTGTAACGCGGACAGTTGTTCAAAGATGTTGCCATCACCAATTCCACCATACCGCTCGAGCAACGCATCCTTCAATCTCGCCCACGTGAGATCGGTTTCTTCATCGGTCAACGATTTGAAGAAATGAATGGTAGCACCGTCCATACACAGTTGTGCCAAGTTCACCTTCACGTCAGGGCGAGTATCCTGCACACGAAAATAGACTTCGGCGCGAGCAATCCACCCCGCGGGATCTTCGCCGGTGAACATAGGCATCTCTACCTTCTTGATAGATCTGCGAAATTCATCTAGAGCGTCACCGTGGAGCAGTTTGAGCACCGGCGAAGATTCATCGGGGCTCCCATTGTTCCGGGATCCTTTGAGTAGCGTTACGATCTCGAGCAGTTGCTGCTGGTTTCCTACTGCCGTAGCTTGCATTTCCTCCATCTTTAGTTCAAGATTCTCCATCTTGTTCTCCAATGCCGCTACCTTAGCATCCATCTTCTTCGGTGGCATCAAACACTGGTTCTCGGTGAATATAGAATATGATCCGGCAGGTCGGACCAATTTGATGCAAACCAGAACACACACAATATAATAGTAGTAGAAATGTATGGAAAGAAGATCAGTATCGTAGTATTAACTGAAGAAATTAAGAGTAAATGCAGAAGGGAACAAGGCTCCCTACTACCCCAGAGCTAGGCTCCACAGAGAAATACAACTCTCTGCCAAAACAGAAAAATGATACTGTCCTCATCCTTCTCTCTCCCACTCACAACTCATATAACAGAATTCCACCCACATTCTCATGACCCACACCCTCTCTCTACCACCTCACCTTTCTATTCTTACTTCCTACCTTTCCTCACGTATACCCTCCATATTTTGGGCTCCCTCTGACTTGCATTTCCCGTGACATCATCCAGGGGTCTATCAGATTCCATTTCCTGCTGCTGGTGCGCCTAGCCACTTGGCTGCTACTAGATGTGCCTAATGCACAACTCTTTGGCTATAGCTTCATTCATTGTCATACCAAGTTACCACCTTCACCATATCATATCCCAATGACCATAGGGACCATATCCACAACCCTTTTGCTTGGCATTTTTTTTGCACATTGTGCACTATCAATTTGCTTGTTACATTGAAATTAAAGGACTAATTATGCAGACAAGGAGTCAAAAATTAAAAGAAAGGATTATAAAAATGAAGACGCCACTAGCTTATTGCAACATTTGCAAATGATCAAGAAAAACAAGGATAAATCTCGAAACAAAATGCCTCAGCATGATGGCATTCTATATTATAAGAATATTCAACACAACATCATAGCCAAATCAGAACATGCAAATAAGGAGTAAATCCAGAATGATTGTCTAAGATATTCCAAAATATTTCATGATATGATAAGGCAATTTAATATATGGATGTTTCTTTTTCCTATCGGAAAATTCCGGTCACCGGAGAGGATCTTATTCCATGATAAGGATGGTTCGTTTTATGATAGGCAAGGAATGTTAGTGCGTATCCGTGTGCAGTGTTGGTCTGACGGATATTATGGAAAGTGAAATAAAAAAAAACAAATGAATAGCCGAGATGTGATACTTGCAAATGGATGTGCTTGTAAAAATGTGACGATGGTGAATTGCGAATGGGTGATGTTTTATCAACTCTCGTCAACGATGCTCCGAGGAAGAGACGATATACAAGTCAAAAGTCCATTTGCTCTCCAAGGCAACGTGGCCATGCCGTTGGGTTTATGTGCATATAAAAGCCAATGATGATTGTGATCAAGCATGCAATGGTTCACTTGACCAGCACCTATCAAGTAAGGACTAATACCTCATACCAGACCTGTTTCTTCACTATCGCCGGCACCACCACCAGCGCCCCCTCCTGCACCAAACACAGCGCCACCTTCAAAGCCACCACCAGCGCCCCCACCCGCACCACCACCACCCTACATGCACCATCACCAGCACCACCTCCGAAACCACCAGCAAGCTTATTACTTCAATGGTGGTGAACCAAGTTCGACAATATATATGAAGAAGCTTGGGATTGTGTTTGCTTCTAAAAATATTCTTTGGTGGGTCAATATGAAAAGGAAGCAGAAGTGGAAAACTAATATCAAATAAGGCAACTTGATATAACCGGCAAGTGTAGGTAATTGAACCTGAGTATCGGTGCTCACCAACTCATATATGATGCCTAGTGTAAAATGAACCCATAAGGATATTATGTGATACTTCTTCAAATTAAGATAGTCATCACCACATGCTAAAATTTTATCTACAAATTTATCTTTACAACACATTAATAATTGGCAAAATGAGTACTATCGTCGCTTAAGTTAATTTAATTTTTCAAATTGATCCCTTAAGTTTTTTTGTGACAAACCGGTTCCTTAAATTTTTTTAGTGATAAACAGGTCCCTTAAGTTGTTATGATAGTATATGGTTTTGCTATTAAATTAGTGAATTATGATATCATAAAAAAAACTTAAGGAAGCTGTTTGTCAAAAAAAACTTAAGGGACCTGTTTGACACAAAAAAATCTTAAAGGACTAATTTGATAAATTAAATTAACTTAAGGGATGAAAGCACTAATTTTGCTTTTATAATTTTAAATATTTTTATAATTCCTTTTATTTTCTTTCTTTATTTATTTTTTAGATTTAATGATACAAGTTAAATATACAGAAACTTGCTATTTACATTAAAAACAGAAAATTGCTCTTTGGTACGAAACGAAATTCGTCTACCCAAAGACAAGGGTGATTTCCACGTAACAGTAAATTTTGGCTTTATCCAATATTTAATCCTTGTCTTAAAGAATCAAGTAACTGATCATGGGGACGTGACTTCCCCTAATCCAAACTTTTCTTTAAAAAAAAAAAAAAGAATCAAGTAATTGACTGCCACGTAAGTTCGTCTACATTTCACACAAACCAGATTCACACTATATAGCAATGTTGTTAAAAACATGTTACAGAAAAGTGAAGGGAGAAAAGAAACAAACGCGTCAAGGTTGATCCGAGTGGTGATGAGCTCGTATCCCTTAAGTAAATGTCGAGGGATTTGATTCTTGGCTATTACGTATGGGGAAAAAAACCTGATCTGGAGAGGGCATCTAACCTTGAGTACCTTCAAATCCCTCAAAGAAGATTAGTCTCAGTAAATGACCGGAGATACTCTTTGTGGCCATATGCGAATCCAAAAAAACAAACGCGTCAAAAATATCTAAACAATATAGAAAAGGATTAATTCCGAAAGCACACATCTTTTCCAATTAATTCTCAAATTACACAATTTAGGGTTGAGCCCCAACACACAAACCGGACTGGCCCAATTAATTCTCGAATTTCCTTTGTGGAAAACGAATAAAAAGTGAAAAAATATGCATAATTTTAAAACCTAAAATACCTGCAAATTATGCATTTTTTTCACTTTTCATTCATTTTTCACAGTAGAAATTCATCATAGGCCGAGCAGGACTATTAACGGGCCAAGTAAGATAGTTAATGAGACACGTACGTAAGTAAATGGACATCAGAACTAAACCTATTAACTAATGTTTCCCGCGTTTGTAAATTTGAGGGATTAAATGGTTAGTATATTTTTTTCCGAGATCAAAAGTGGATCCCTGACAATTTTAAGGGACTAATTTGGACCTTCATTCTTTATTTTAATTTTAAAATTAACTTCACTAACTTGTTATGAAACATTGAGTGTTTTTTATGTTCAAGCGTTTCTTATCAGATGTGTTTTACCAATCCAATTTACTAAGTTATCAAAAACATAAAAAGGAAACGAGCTATATCTCATATCGGATGAGGATTCCCTGCATTCACTATTTCTATCTCTCTTCTACTCATATTTTTCAACATTTTTTTTTGATAAAACAATCAAGGGATGAGATTACAAGAGAAACATATCCAATGACTCCCATTGTTTTGACTGTAGGGACCGGAGGATTCAGTAACCGCAGGTCCATCTCATATGGTATCTCTCATGGTCATTGTCATCAAGAGGTTGTTGATGAAACAGGGTATGTCGTCCCTTAAAAAAAACAAAAGGAGAACGTATTAACATATAAGTTATAAGAAAAGCATATTCCAAATCGATCATTTTACTAAAGAATGAGAAATATGATATCTATTAATTCTTGAGACATTTATTGAATCATACTTCCTATCAATGTTTCAAAAATAGGACCGACCATTGAATCGGTAAAGACATTGATTCAAGGTTCAATGGTCCAATCATAATTAAATCGTGGTCGAACCGATGATAATTAAATACATATTTTTTTAATATTATATATTATATTAAGTAATAAACTTAGGATTTAATTGGTATATACTATCAGTATAAAGATTTTTTACACTGTCAACCAATTTAAAATTGTCACATAAACTAAAATGTTTGACTCTTACCTTATCTACCTTAAAAGCCACTCATTTCATGATTTCTGATTGATTGATAGTGTAAAAAACTTTATACTAATAATGTATAACAATAAAACTCATAAATTTAAGACACGTCAAATTTTAAATTAATATTAAATAATTATATTATATATTTCATAAGATAAAAATCAACAAAGAAGGATAAATAATAAAAACTCACGTATATATTTTTATAACTTGTTATTGAACCTTTATTTGACTAATAAATATATTTTTATAATTTAAAAATAAAAATTTTAAAAAAAAATTGAAAAATAGAAAAATAAATGGTTTAAACCGGTTCTCACCACCAATTTTAGACAGAGTCTTGACCGGCTGGCACAGGTTCTGAAAACCAACCGATTTTTTGGGTGAAACGAATCGAATACCTGATCGATTCCCGATCCAACCAGTCCAATCGACCAGATCGGTCTGATTTTCAAAAACAATGCTTCCTATTGACCACTTCTGAACATATTTGGATTAAACAACTCCTTCAAGAATTTAAGTTTGGAGATACCCAACAAATGAGGCTACGTTAGGATAATCAAGCAGCTCTTCATATAAATTCTAATCTGAAATTCATGAAAGAACTAAGCATATTTTCTTAATCTGGTGTCCATGAAAGAACTAAGCATATTTTCATAGTAATACTTACTAGTTTGGTATGATGTAAATTTCTATTATTTTTAATGTTCCAAATATAAAATTGATACTTATTAGTTGGTAATGTTTAAATTGAAGCTTAGTTTTTAGTTATTGTGTTAGTAAAACCTGATCACCAAATTCAAATCAAACCACTTTTAATCGAATTAAATTGATTCATATTTAATATAGAAATCAATCAGGCAAAAACTCGTCCTTAACACCAGTCCGGTCACCTCGATCACTAGCGAAAAATAAGGATGAGGAGGCTGGGGAAGAGGAATGGGACAGGTAGAGAGACCAGAAATGAAAACATGAAAAAGGAGAGACGGAAGAAAAAAAAAAGAAGAAAAAAGGATGCATATTTTATGAGTAAATCCACAATTTAATCCTTGAAATTATAAGATCATATCAATTTGGTCCTCATGTCAATTTGGTGCTAATTTGATTCCTGAAATTATAAAATTTGTATCAACTTGATCCCTGACAGAGGGACTAAATTGATTAACATTTGATAACTTCAACGATGTTTCTGAAATTTTAAAAATATGAGGGATTAAGTTAATACAACCTTACAATTTTAGGACTAAATTGAGGATTTACTCCACATTTTATAGAAGAAAAATACAAACTACAAAATAAACAACTACGATACTAATGGCGCTGACCCTATGTCCCAAGCATCCCCACAAATGAGGTAGGATAGATGCAAGTCGATGAGTCTGCTTGATTTGTAAGTTCAGTAACTCGATGAGATGAACGGAAGTCATAAACAAAAGTTAAACAATTGCACAGTAAGGTAGAACATGTTACATTGTCAGAGCTAAGCATGGACATCTTTGCCTTGCCCATCCATGTTTATTGAGAAAGATCCAGATATTGGTTTTCACAGTCCTTGCAGGGACCTCAGGTTTAACTGATTCCAGATGCTGACAGATGATAGTTCATAGCAACAAACTGACTAGTAATGCTACAAGTAGTGGCTCATCTGTCTGCTGACAAGTACGCATTACCAATAGCACTCAACACTGAAATTAAACTGAAAAACTGAAAAATATAATAACAGGATTAAACAGAACTTTGTCATGATTCTTCAGCCACAAAAACTTGTGTTTTTGAGGGATTACTACATGCAGGTTGCACCAATTAATTTTATAAATTCCAGAGAGTAAAATACCACGACAAAAGGGGCTTTGATAACTTCAACTATCTCACCAAATCCACAAACCAATGTGGTGAAAATTTTAACTTACAATTTCATTTAACAAGCCAATACGATAAAATTTTAAAGATTATACACTAAAACTAAATACATAAAGAACAAATCAATGTGTCATATAACTCTAAATACCTTATAAGTGAAACTATACTAGTCACCCAACAAAACTAACATACAGAAGCAGAAGAGATCCGGAGAGCTGAAAAACTATGCAATGAAAGTATTAATAAATTATTGTATAATATAGGGCATATATTAAAATAAAATTGTTGTCCAGATATATGATAACAAGAAGCAAACTAGCATTCCTACCAGCATGTGCAGTGAAGAATTTTAATAAGTAGCCATTTTCATTTGAACAATATTGTTGTTTAAATCAGCTCAAGTAAACTAATAATACTGAATCACACATTTTAATTCACAAGTTAAATACATGAGTAAAGCACATCCACTATCACCAGGTTATTCTTAAATATAATACTCATTTTCTTTCAACTAAGAGTTTCTACCTTTACATACCTTAACAAACTTCAAGAGGAACAATTCCTCAGAAAAAACACATTGTGAAGAAGCAAGCAACATTATCAACTAAACATTTGATAGAAGAAACAGCACAGCTTTACGTCCTTGAAAAATCTTTTAATCCAAACTCATTACAGAAGTGTTAGTCATTGGCAAGCACCAAAAATACAGAAATGTGCTGGGTACCGTATTGTATACGAAAGCGTTTATATCAAAATAGTCCTAGTCGACACAATTTAGCAAAGAAAACATGTCACTTAAAATAGTTGAAATCCTTGCTGAGACAGGAGTAGAACTAGTACTTCAACTGGCATCAAGAAACATAATATGGATGAATTAGAGTGTTACCCAAAAACATAACCTGTATTCAGTAGCTAACAATTTGATAACTAACAGATGCTAATCCTCCCTCTTATCTTGAAAATTCAATTATTTTTCCTCCCTGGTATAGCTTTAACAGCTGAAAAGTTTCCTCCTCGAAAATTTTCACATACTTTTCAAGAAACAACTTTTCAGACATGACAAAAGGTGTACTTAAGCTGGCATTCTTCTTTATCAAATCTTTTGCTAGTAGATACTGGACAACAAAAGCCCTTGGAATGATCCTTTTCTCCAAACTAAATCCAAAAAGCACTGGACACATGACAAGGTCCAAAGAATTCCAACCTAGCTGATTGACCCAAAAGCTCATGATGGCATTAATTTTATCCTTAGATGCCAACATACAATGCGGATGCCTCCTGAATGCAGCAGCAATTGCTTCTTCAGACCAGCCCCAGGTTTTAAAGGCATCAACTTTTGCATTCCATTTGGGTTTGGGCACACTCACTTTGGCTACCAATGCTACAACAAAACTTACTTTTGAAGGATCAAATCCCAATTCCTTGACTTCATCCACGTCCTTCTTCAAGCCATGATTACAGAATACCAAACCTCTCATCCGAATCAAATAGCCAATGTTTGAGTCCCTAACTCCTTCGTCACGCAACAATTTCAAATTTTCCATTACAAGCTTCTTTTTTTCTAAAAAAAAAGGATACCTAACGAAAAAATTTGGGAGTTCCTTATCAGATTGAAAGAATGTTCTCATCAATTCATACATAGGGATGATGTTATTATCGAGGCTTGAATTTAGGAAATGAGGGCTCTTAGTCACTGCCAGCACAATGTCAGAGCTCGAAACACCTTTGGAGGCTAAAAATTCAAACTTTGGCAAAAGAGATTTGTGGGGATTGCATAAAAGCAAATGCGGGGACCTTGTAAGAATACTACTAACCTGGGAATCTGAAAAGCCATGGCTTCTGAAGAAGGCAAGAACTGTGTCTGGCTTTTGTGAGGTCTCGAAACGAAGTCGTTTGGAAGTTTTAAGAGCAATTTGTGGAGTGAAGCCAAGATTGTTGATGAGGTAGGAGACCGTGAAAGAGTGTGATTGTGAAGTGGTTGTGCAGAATTTGAGAGAAAATGGGAATACGACTGAGATGAGGCGGCGAAGGGGTTGGTGAGGGTGGGATCTGAACATCATCATCATCATCATTCATAGCCAAAACCAAAACCCTGTTGCTTCCATCAAATCAAAGCAAAGCAGCGCCCTTCTTCACGTGATTTCCTATTTGACCCGAATTTTACATTCTAAAGGATCAAATTGATATTTTTCATTTCTCATGTACCAAATTATCATCGTGTATTTTTGTCAAAGACCAATTTGGGTCTTTACTCTTTTATTTTTAGTTTTGATTTCTTATTTATTATTATTTTTTTTGATTTGGACACTTATTTTACAAAGTCATATTAATATGATCACTCTTTTATTTTTTTTATTTCGAAATGATTTCCTATTTTGTAAAAATTTAATCTATGTGATTCTTTTTTTTGTTTCGATATGATCCCTCTTTTACTTTTTTATTTCGAAATGGTCTCTTATTTTACAAAAGTTATATCAATGTGATCCTCTCCATATCACAATTTAAAGGAAAAATACCATATTAAAACAAAAAATAAAAATAAGGGACCAAATGGAAAAAATAATAAAAGAGGAACCAAAAATGTAAAATGCGGGTCAAAATAGTCTCTGTCAGGGACTAAAATGTTCCTAAAAATTACCCTAAAAAGGATCAATTTGACTCGTATTTTACATTCTTGAGGACCAAATTGGTATTTTCTATTTCTCAGGGACCAAAATGTCACCGTGTTTTTCTGTCAAGGTCCAATTTGGGACTTTACTTTAATCTTAATTGGCTAAAATTTAATATTTAATTAACCCATAATAACTGATTTATTTTTAATTATGATACCGGTAAAAAAACGTTTTTTGGGTGAGAGACCAATTGTTTCCGGTCATTTTGTTGGAGTATGGAAACTCAACTCCTCCGTTGGAGTATCGTAGATTTGTCATTTGTCCTCTATTACTATACACTCCACTCCATTTCCTTCAAACTCCGGAACATAGCCATAGCATTCCGCTCCGATCCATCCCTTTCATTGATTTAATCCAATCCAAGCATAGCCAAAAATTCAAGAAATTAACCATTGTCTCATTTTTCATTGTTTGTCATAATGTCATCGACACTTCTAAATCACAACACACTCCCTTCTTCAACTTCGTTCAAATCTAAAGGTCATGTTGAGTTCCCAATGAATCAAAACCCTACTCTATCTGAAGGGTTTTACAAGAATACTGCCAACAGCCCCAAATTTAAATCATATTTTTCCAAATTTAAAATTGTGCATATTATTATTTTCATTTTTTATTCATTTTTCACAAAGAAAATTTGTCATAGGACACATACGATCACTAACGAGTCAGATAGGATGGTTAATGAGACATGTATGCAAGTAAGCGGATGTTGAAACTGGACTGGGAGACTAAAGTGTCCCGCATTTATAAACTTAAGGAACAAAATAATTAATTTATTTTTTAAAAAAACTACAAATGGATCCCAAAAAATTTCAAGAGTCAATTTGTACTTTCACTCTAATTGTATGATTTCATAAAAGATCTCCTCGAATGAGTGTGAGTGTGTGACAATATATAAGTGATGCATCTGATTTCATCCTCATCTATACAATTAAACCAATGCAACATTATACCTTTCCCCTCAATATTATGCTCTCCTTGTATATCCAATCATAGTCAAACTTTCAAGAAATTAACCATTGTCTCATTTTTCATAGTTTTCAGTAGGTTTGACACTTCTAAATCAAAGCACATTCCCTTCTTCAACTTGGCTCAAATCTGAAATCATGTTGAGTTCCCAACGCATCAAAACCCAACTCTATCTGAAGGGTTTCATAAGAATACTACCAACAACCCCAAATTTAAATCCTATTTTCCCAAACTTCCTATCAACAATCACTCACAACCACATCACAATCCCTGCAGATCAACCCTCATTTACGGTTTCCTACCTCATAAACAATTGTGGGTTCTCACTTGAAACCGCTCTCACTGCTTCCAAGCAAGTCCATTTTGACACAACACAAAAACCCGATTCTGTTATCCTTTCTTCAGAAACCACGGTTTCTCTAACTCTCAGATATACAGTATTTTCAGAAGGGCACCAAACGTGCTTACTTGTAATCCCCACAAAAGAGTTTTGCCAAAGTTTGAATTTTTACGATCCACTGGTGCTTCAACCGCTGACATTGTGCTATTGGTGACTAGGTGCCCCAAATTTTTATATTCAAGCCTCGAGAAAAGCATAATCCCTAAGTATGAAATGGTAAGAAGGTTTTTTCAATCTGATAAGAAAGCCATTGATTGTATAGTTATTTGTCCCAGTTTCCTTCCTAATATTAGGGAAAAAAATATCAAATTGTTGCTTGATGTTAGAGTGACAGAGTCAAACATTACTCATTTGTTACATACTAGGCCTTCTATACTTTTGTCAAATTGTAATGACATGAGGGAGGCAGTGAATGGAGTAAAGGAAATGGGGTTTGATCCATCAAAGAATAATTTTGTTGTAGCATTGCTAGCCAAAAGGGCTATGGCGAAGTCGCAGTGGGATGCAAAAGTTGAGGCTTTTAAGAGCTGGGGGTGGTCAGAAGAAAAAATTATGGAAGCATTTATGAAGAAGCCAAGCTGCATGTTATCATCCAAGGATAAAATTAATGAGGTGATGAGATTTTGGGTCAGTCAGCTTGGTTGGGACTCTTCGTTTCCTGTCAAAAGGCCTGAGATTTTGGATTTAGTTTGGAGAAAAGGATCATTCCAAGGGCTTTTGTTGTCCAGTATCTACTCACAAAAGGTTTGAGAAAAAAGAATGCCAACTTATTTACACTATTTACTATTTCTATAAAGTGTTTCTTGACAAGTATGTGAAATGTTTTAAGGAGGAAAGATCTCAACTATTAAAGTTATACCAGGAAAAAATGAATATTCAAGATAGTAAGAAGATGGTGTAGCATCTGGCAGCTAGCAAACGGTTAACTCACTGGTACAATTTTGTGTTAATTCAACCTTATTATGATTCTTCATCCCATTGAAGTACTTGTGCTAATCCAGTCTCGGTCACACTATCCTATCCCGAAGTGAACTTTGGGTAGATAAATGCGTGGTTTTGAAAATTTTCGGGAGCATAAATGGGTCATCATGTAGCTGAATGTGTGCGTATGATTGAATTCTCCAAACATCTATATCATGTGGGAGTAAGGAAACTTGTATGGAGTAGGATAGAATTCCCTTTTGAAGTATTTAACTGATTTTTCATTTTGGTTTGCTAGGTTGAAACCATTGTTAATTGTTGATCATCAATTACAATCATAATTGTGACCGTCATAATTGTGATCTATCTCAGTTGATGCTTCATACATAAATAATTGATTCAAGACTACAAATAGACAGTCCTGATTAGAAAAAAATGTTCAAAAAAATTATTATACTGGTTTAGCCTATCTTCTTTTATAAAAAACTCTCACCGTGTCACAATATATATTATCTCTGAGGTGTTTTATCTCTTGAAGCACTTATTATGTGTTTAGGTGAGAAGTGTTACGTTGGTGGTAATAATTGAAAAAATAAATGTTAAGATGACACAAACATGGTCTCATTTGGTTATTAAACATAATTGAGGTGAATGAAGTAGTT
Source organism: Ammopiptanthus mongolicus (assembly GCA_039655645.1). Taxonomy (NCBI): domain Eukaryota; kingdom Viridiplantae; phylum Streptophyta; class Magnoliopsida; order Fabales; family Fabaceae; genus Ammopiptanthus; species Ammopiptanthus mongolicus. The sequence continues at coordinate 91,343,751 of CM077344.1, read as the reverse complement.
TTTTTAGTCAACCCCAAGATGGCAAGTGAAGTTCTTTGATATGTGAATACTATTTTGCTTGTTGTTGTCTCATATCTTGTTGGTAGTTTGATGTCTGTGTATATGCTTTATCCGCACTTAACTGACATGTATTGCATCAATTTGTTATTTTATTTTTTGTGTGTGTTTGTGTTTGTGTTTTTTTTTTTTTTTTTGTCTTTAGATAGATTAGATTTTTGCCTTGGGAAGGATCCTTGTTTTAATTGGTTCTGGTGCATAGTCTCAAATATAGGTGAGGTTGTTGCTTGAAAATTTAAAGCTTTTTTTTTGTCCATTGGGCTTGGGTATGAATGAGAGGTAGGTGAAGATAGCAAAGCTCCTTTACAAACATATTGTTTTCAAGATATCAAGGTTCATGTTTCGCAGAAAACTCTATCCATGTCATAGTTTGATTTGCAGTTCTTTGGCTGGGAAATACCGACCATAATAACTAAGGACCTCCTACTAATTTGTTGGTATCTTGATTAGTAGCTTATTTCCTGCTTCAGTTTTGCAGTTGCTTTTGTTAGGTTTGATTAAGAAGAAATTTAGTGGCCTTAGAGCGTGTTTCACTCTGAAATGGTGTTCCCAAATAAGATTTGATCTATAGGAGAGAAGCTTCTCTGTGCTTTAAGTAATATGAATTATAAAGAAAGGTTGTGTTCTTATTTTGCAATCTGCAAAATGGGATAAATGAGTCACAACTGACAAGTTCTTCTCATTGAAAAGATGTGTAAAACTGAATTGTGGATGTTGTGCTCATGGAAGCCATACGGATTTTGACTGAACTGTATAAGCTTTATTATTTCAGCATTGCATATTTCCTTAATTGAAAATTGAACTCCGCATTGTTATGTAGAGCTACATTGTATATTAAGTTGCTTTAACTGAACATTCTTAATAGAATTGAAGAATTATTGATATTTATTGTTTAATTCTGCACTTGCTTTTCTGAGTTTTACTGGTTGTTGTTGTTGTTGTTGATTAACACTCTATCTGCTGGTACAATTTTGGAACTACATACTCGTGTCAACTTTTGGAAAACATGGTAAATTTGGTAGTCTGCAAAAATACTTCGTCTGTCCCCTTCAAGTTTGCATGTCATTTATTGTGGCCCTTCCTCACCCAACTTCTTCCATGACAGAGATAATCCACAACAATTGAGTTAGCCAATGGAGAGTTATGAGGATTTGGCTTCTTTCTTGCAATGTGGCTTTAAAATGTTAGTACTATAGGTGGCTTTTATGGTTGTCTTCATGATGGTGATGCCTAATAGTTACCTCTTATCATGGGTAAATTTTGAACCATTGGAGAAATATAACAGGTTATGGGGTTTTATTGCAATTATGTCTGTTCTTTTTTCTTTTCATATATCTCTTTCTCTCTTCTCTTCCCCTTCTCAGTTTTTCTATCGAAGGTGCCGCAAAGTTCAAAGTATAAACAATTATGTATAACTCAAAAAACTGTAATGTCGTTCCCTTTTTTTTTAAAAAAAAAACCTTTATGGTGGATCAATGTTCGATAGTAGCGACAGTGAGATGGAGGGGGACCAGTAGTGGCGACGGCCACGGGCAGATGTGAAGAAGAAAAGGAAAGGGAGAGACATGAGAGGAGATAAGAAAAAAAGGAGAAGTTTAACAAAACAAATATACAATACAACACTATAAGAGTTAGGATGTTCATATTCAAACCGATTCAAAAGAAAATCGTAAACTGATCCCAAAAAATCGAAAATTGAACAAAATTGATGTTTATTGGATTTTTTTAGATCTGGTTTTGTGAAAACTGATTAGTTCGGATTTTGGATTCCTTTTTTTAAACCGAATCAATCCGCATATATAAAGTTTAATATATGTTTATTCTAATTTTTGCATTATTGATTTTTTATTTGTTGATTTTTTCCTAATAATACTTACTAGTTTGATTTGATGTAGTTTTCTACTATTTTTAATGTTTCAAACATAAAAAACAAAAGATATTGTGGAACTAGATGATGATGATATTTATTTATTTTAGACATATTTTATGAAATATTACACGAATGTATCAACAAATATACATGTTTAAGATTTTGTTCAATTTAGCTTGTAATCTTGATTCTTTGATGTAATATAAACATGTGTTGATGTGTCGGTAAAAATCGAAGGCATTTACTTTTCATACCTCAATATTTACATTTCCTTCTTCTTTTCCCAATTTTTTTCCAATTAAATCCCATGAATATCCTTATCCTTTCCCACCCGTATACCAACCCCTTTTCCACAAATAATTTTCCCACCTCCCATCAACATCGTCATCTTTAACTTCATCGTCATCACTTACGGTATTTTCAGTGCATAGTTGGTTCTCATAATCACCATCATCGATACTCATTTGATCATTTTCCTGGCCATTGTCAGTGCCACTGCATATAGATCACCACTCTCTTATTCGTCATCATTGTCACCTGTGATCAGCCCAAAAGAATGCTTTATCCAATTCAGAGACTATAAGCATGACATTTAAATATCTTCTAATGGCTACCATGTCACATATATGTACAATTATATAAGAGAATCAAATAAGCTAATTATAGGGCATGAAGAAAATTAGGTTCTAGAAAAGGAAAAAAAAAAGGGTCAAGGATGAAGAAACCAAATAATTGAAGTTTGTTAACAAATTAAATTAAGTTATGATACTCTAAAAAGAAAGAATAAGGAGGCCATGATAATAAATAGATCGAAAGAAGAAGGGGTAAAATAGAAATACTACTTTTGGGAGGAAGAAGAATGGAAGGTGGAGAAAGCAGTGCGGTAACGGCAGCAGAGTCGTAAGTGAATCAAGAAGGTCATCCTTTCAATATCGAAAGTGATGACAATGTTGGTGGGAAGCAAGAAAATTATTTATGAAAAAAGGGTTGGTATAGGGGTGAGAAGAGATAAGGGTATTTATGGGATTTAATTGAAAAAAAATGGGGAAAGGAGGTGGGAAATGTTAATGATGAGGTATGAAAAGCAAATGCCATAACTGAATCGATCGATCCAATCCAAATCGCATTTAATCGGATCAGATCAGATTTTTTTAAGGAAACAATCCAAACTGAATCGAACCACATGTTGTTTTAATCTTTCGATCTTATGACTTTCTGCCTTAAAATCGATCCAAACCGATCCGCGAACACCCCTAATAAGAGCATGAATATTAAGAGGGACTAATAGATAAGTATTAACTTCTCAATGTCATTTGCTATCCAATTTTTAGGTAGTAATCTTTTCACCGCTGATTAGATTTCACATCAAATCGATGGTGTATAGATTGGATACCAGTGCCACCAATGCACTCTAGTTTCCGAGATGCACCATAAACGTTAGGGGTGGACAACAGTCGGTTTCGGTCGGATTCGGACCAAAAAATCCCAATCCGACCAAAACCGAATAGGATTATATGCAGCCCGTTTTCGTCCGTTTTGGGAATGGTTAGGTCTAATGGCGGGTTTAGCGGGTGATGGATGGGTAATGAGCAGGTGACGGCGGGTTTCATCAAACAGAAAAAGTGTAAAAAGAAGAAGCAGAAAAGCAACGATAAACGCAGAAAAGCTTCAAACTTGAAAACACTTGAATTTCTAGAAACATAATAACACATCAAACTATCAGCAAAATCCCAATTTTTTTTTTCAAGAACAACAATATACAAACGCAGAAAAGCTTCAAACTTGAAAAAGAAAAAGAAGTAGAGAAGTTTCCAGAACCAAAGACGGATCTTCTTCCTTGAAGCAAAGGCGGCAAAGGAGATCTTTGGAAGTTTTGCAACGAACCAAAGTAAGGCAGATCTGCAACGAACCAAGAAGATCTTCGCCTCAGGACTCGAAAGCTTCTTCAAGTCTGGTTGTTGTGCTTGCAGATCTGGTACCGTGAAGCGGAATCACCATCGCAAGAAGAAGGTCAACGACGAACGCGAGATGCAGAGAGATTGAAAGAAAGGCAGAGCCGCAGAGAGAGAAGGAGGCAGAGTGAGAGTCACATAGTTGTCGACGGGCGGTGGAGACGATGCCTTGGAGGAGCAGTGAAGAATCCAGATAATGATAGTGAAGGTGGGATCTACAAAGGAATAAAAAAAATGTTGGCTTTTCAAATGAAACAGAAGAGAGAAAAGAGATAGAGAGAGAGAAGAAAAGGAGAAAAAAAAAAGAGGCTTTTCAGTGTGATAGAAAGTGGAGCATTGTGCAGTGTGAATAATAGATAGATGATTAGACGGGACATTACAACACACAACACGCATTATGCTTCGGACGGGTTTGGGCACCGATGGGTTTATTTTTGCAAAACCGAACCCGTCCGAAAAAGTCCATTCTTAACTCTTTCTTCTCACCCTGGGTACCCGACACCCACTCCAATCCGACCGCCACACCAACATTTGTCTCGGACGGTTCGGGTTTCGGGCGGGTCAATAATTTCAGTCCAGCCCTAATAAATGTCATCTGTACTATAAATTTGAGTCTTATGTGAGTTTATCGTTGTGGGCTTTTTTAGCAAGAAGTAAAGGGACGAACAATTTATAGAAGGAAGGATTGAAGTTGAGACAAATTGGACCAATTTGAATTAATTTAGGGTTTTAAGTTATTTAATATTAATTTAGTTTTAGAAAAACTTTAAGTACAATATTAATTAAGTTTAGATGATACAATTAATTTTTTAAAATTTATAAAAAAATTGTAAGGATGATTATGTAAAATAAAAATAAGAGAGGAATTAATATAAAATATGATTTGACACATATGTCAATAACTAGGACAAAACACTAACATCTATTAGTCCAAGTGAAAAAGAGTTTGTTTCAGCTTAAAAAAGATCTCGGATACAACTTTTGTTAATGAAGAAAAATAGATATCGGAAGAGTTTTGTCTTTTTAAACGAGTCTTCCCAACTCGATTCGATTAGTCGAACTCGAATACCAAAAAAAAAATAAGTAGGACCAAACCCTTTTATCCCTTTTATCCATATCAGTCACAAAACCCTACTCAACCTGAAGGGTGAAGAGCATTCTCATTTTGCCACAAAACCCACCATTGGTTCTCTCAGCCCATGAATCCCCGTTCCATGTTCAAAGCGCTTCTCACCCTCAATGCTATTCGTATTTCAACAACTTCACCAACCCCAAAATTCTACCCTCTTTTGCAGCACTACTACTCATTCCCCTTCTCTCTCAAATTCTGCACAACCACTCCGGATCCATACTCATTTGGGGTCTCCTACCTCATCAACAATTTTGGGTTCTCCCCAGAATTTTCTCTCAAATCTTCCAAGCATGTTCGTTTCAAGACCTCACAAAAGCCCGATTCAGTTCTCACCTTCTTCAGAAACCACGGTTTCTCAGACTCAGATATGTATCGTATCATCAGAAGGGAACTATGGCTCCTTTCATGCGATACCCACAAAAGGGTTTTACCGAAGTTTCGATTTTTAACCTTCAAAGGGGCTTCTAGCTCTGACATTGTTCGCATCGTAACAAGGAACCCTAGATTCCTAAATTCATCTTTGGAGAATCGTATAATCCCTGCTTATGCATTGGTGAATAGATTCCTTCAATCTGATAAAAAAACAATTGCTTCTATAATTCATTGTCCATCTTTGCTTGCTAGTGATTCTGTGGCACTTAATGTCAAATTGTTGGTTGATAATGGTGTGTCCAATTCCAACATTTATAGAATCCTTCGCCTCAGGCCTAATATACTCATCTCTAGTAACTTGTGGAAGACGGTGCAGGAGTTAACAAGTATGGGATTTGATCCTTCCAAATCATACTTTGCTGGTGCATTGCTTGCAATAAGAGCTACAAGCAAATCCAAGTGGAGTGAGAAAATTGATACCTTTAAGAGTTGGGGTTGGTCTGAAGAAACAATTTTGAAAGCATTTAGGAAGCAACCCAATTGTATGGTAGCATCCAGTGACAAAATCAATAGGGTGATGGGATTTTGGGTTAATCAGTTATGCTGGAATTCTTCTCATCTTGTCAAAGCACCGGGGATTTTTGGGTATAGTTTGGAGAAAAGGATCATTCCAAGGGCTTCAGTTGTCCACTATCTTCTATCCAAAGGTTTGAGAAATGAAAGTGCCAGCTTACTTACACCATTTTCTATGTCTGAGAAGTTGTTCCTGCAAAAGTTTGTGACATGTTCTGCAGGGGAGGAAGCTTCTCAGCTATTCAAGCTATATCAGGAAAAAATGAATCTTAAAGATAAAAGGGGGAATATTTGCATGTCGCATTCCTCAAATATTTGACTTGTGAAAAGTTTTACAGAAGAGTCTTTTCATTTATTTAATCTTGATGATGAAGTAATGAATCTGAATCCAGCGTATACTTGGCAGAACACTGGTATGTTGTGTTCATTATTTAATATTTAATCAAAATTTTATTTATTACTTCAAAATACTTGTCCTGCACTGGTTGGACTAGGATTGAAACAAGTTTGTAAGTTTTAGGAGTAAAAACTTATTTTCTCCATTAATCTTCAACAGAAAGGATTACACTTGAATAGAAGACAAAAGGCTGAAGTTAGGAAATCCATCAAAGATGGTGGCATATGCTGTTTCTGAAGTATTTGACTTCTGAATCAAAAAATTTGTAATTCAACCTTGTTATTTTACTTGTGCTGATTAAGGTAGTTGCCTTGTTCAACCTTGCTGTCTGGTGCCTAACCTTATCACTTGGAATGTGAAATTTTGAACTAGCAGAGTGCTCTATTTTTTACATGCAGGTCTTTGAGCATCATTTAGTGCGAGGAAATTTCAAGAGTGATGCTGACATAGAAGGGAAATGGATTATGTACGAAAATCGGGGGTCATGAAATTTATCTCTGTTAACAAAGAAACAAATCAAGACAGTAATTATGCAAAACCAAATAATGCACAATACAAACAAGATATAAATGCAGCAAAAATAAAACGATAAAAGAGATGAACACCGGATTTACGTGGTTCGGTCAATGCGACCTACATCCACGGGAGAGAACAGTCAATCTTCACTATCATGAACAAAGAGATACAAAGCTTTACAATAGAAATCTAAGCCTATCTTGCCTATTCTTGTACTTCCATGTGATTCCCATCATGCCTCCAAAAAATACCCCAAGATAGCTATTTCTATTCCTATGCACTTTCTCAATCTCTTACAAATCACTCTATGATTCTCTCAAGATAGAATTGCTATCCAAGAACTCTCTTACTCATAAATCCTCTCAAAATCTCCTTTCAATCTCACTTCTGGAAGTTACTCAAGTCTAAGCATGTATTCTCTTTCACTCTCTTCGAAATCATCACATCTTCCAAGTCCTTTTATTTATAGATGCTTCAATCACTTGTTCTGTTTCTGAATCTACATTTCGCTTAGCGCAATATCGTCCGCTTAGCGAAATTGACACAGTGATGACCCGTCGGTGCTTCGCGACTTGTCTGTACTTCGCGCGACCCGTTTGTGCTTCAGAAAAACTTCAGTTTCGCTTAGCGAGTTCACAGTCGCTTAGCGAAATTAATACATAGATGCATTACTTGAAAATTCCTCTCTCTCGCTTAGCGATATCACATTCGCTCAACGAATTCTGCAGAATTGATTATAAGGCAGATTTACTGATTTTGAGTCATTCTCAACAATCACTTTTTTGACGGCAGATGATCTTGACAGTTAATTAATTATTGTGTATGATAAATATATTAATAAAAAAATAAGTATATAAGAACTTGATCATAAATTAAGGTGAATGTATGAAGGTTGGGATTTTGTGACCGTAGGAAATCCGGGATCAGAGGGCTCGAGCTTGGCGAAGACAATTTGAGAAATAAGGAATTACAGGTGGTCCAGTTAATTGTCGCCTGTCAACAAGTATAAACAAAATAGTGGCGTAGTGATAGCATGAAACCAAGCTAGCTTTTATATTTTGTTTAACCAGTCAGACTGGAAAAAAAAAAACAGAACATCTTTCATGTCTGTTTCGAATAAATGTTTGGCCTTCGATTACCCTTGCTCCACTCTTAAATGTGTTCACAGTGCATTAAACTAAAGTTGTACGTTTGACGTTTACGAGGATGTTTGGATAAGAATTAATGTGTGTTTGGATCAGTTGTGAAATTTCAATTATTGTAATAATCCATTATTCATATAATCGATTATTATTATAATTAATTCTTATAGAATCAGTTTTATGTTTGGATGTGTTTGTTGAAAAGCGATTATAAGATAATTTATTTCGTTTGAGTTGTATAAAAAAAATCACTTATATATAGTAAATTACTAAAAAAATATATGAAGTTATTTATATAATTTAATAATATTTGTTTGGTAGGGATAAAATAGGAAGAATGTTATTAATCTCAAAATATCTAATAATTTTTTAAATAAGTTTCAAACTTCTAGTTTCTTTAAAAAATAATTTTTTTCTCATAACAAGTGATTTCATCAAAATGTGTAATTAATTAAAGAAAGAGTATTTAACCTAAATTATTTTATTGGAATAAACAGAACTTAGTCCTCCCCTAAATAGCTATTTTTGTTTAGCGACTTAGCATTCCAGAATTGTCTCTTCAGACCTCCCCAGCTAGTAGGTATCAATTTTTTTTTACTTCATTGCGATTTGTTTAAAGATGTTTTTTTAGCAAGCAATGTATCACCAACGTATGATTTAGGTGGATCAAATTTCATATTTTTTTTTAATTCCTGCACCATTTTCCCCCAATTCATCGGAAAAGGTTATATCATGCTCGATCAATAGGTTCGAGTAGTAAGAGATTCAGATATCTTGAACAAGTGGTAAGGGGTTTGAATCTTAACTCTTGTGTATGAAAAAAAACTGGTTGGGAGGGAAGAATCCATCTTATGTGCCAAACTGATTTTTCGATGGAGATTAGTCACTGTTAACGGTGATAGATATTTCGTAATTATATCATGGTTATAAAAAAAAAAAAAGAATATATCAGCCTTGAGACAAATAATTCTGTACATGTTGCCACTGATCAAACCATTATCTAAGAAGAATTTGACATTAACGGTGTGTTTGGGTAATGAGAGAAGTAGAGAAGAGAGAAGTAGGGAGGAGAGAAATATGAGAGAAGGAGAATAGAAAAAAAGAATGAGTAGATTTTTGAATTGTTTAGATTGAAAGAAGTAGGAGAGAAGTAGAAATGAAAGAAAATTTAAATTTTTTGTAAAGACATATTTATCCTTAATAATATATTTGCATATTTTAAAACAAAAGAGATAAAGTTGATAATTCATTTTTTTTTCTCCTTTTCCACCCATTCTCTCGGCTAAGGGGGAGAGAAAACTTTTTGTCAAGGGTCCCACACCTTATTTTCTCTCTTCCCTATTTTCTCTCCTTTGCCAAACAAGTGAGAGCTCACTTCTCTTCTACACTTCTCTCTTTCCAAAATCTACTCAACCAAACGATGGCTAAGTACCACATAATTGCGAGCAAGCAAAGATTGACAATAAATTATAACAAAGAGAAGGATCACTTATATCAGTGTAAGACTTAACACTGTCACACTATCCAATAACTTTTTATGCAATATAGTTTTTATCGATCCAATCCTTGAATTATATCATCTAGATCATTTTTCTCAAATTTTGGAAATTTTGAACATTAATTTAAAAGGTAATCAAATAGCTCATATTATCATATATTTTAGGTTAGACTAATTCTTTGATTCCTATACATGACATTGATCTTGAATTTGATCCCTATACGTGAAATTTTGTGGAACCGGTCATTATAGATACAATTATTTTTAATTTGGTAATTGTCGTTTATTGGTGTTGGAACGTTGTTTGTTGGAGTTAAAATATAGAGACCAAATTGAAAATGATTGTCACATGACCAAATTCAATTTTTTTGGGTCCCTATACTTTAATCTTTGTACGTGATAATCATTTTTACTTTAGTCCTTATACGTGACAATCATTTTCAATTTGATCCCTATACTTTAACTCCAACAAATGGCGTTATAACATCTATAAACGACGATGGCCAAATTAAAATTAATTGTACATATAGAGATTGATTTCAAAAAATTTCATTTATAGAGACCAAATTCACAATCAGCGTCATGCATAAGGATCAAATGATTAGTTTAACCTATATTTTAAAACTATATATTAAGTTATTTTTGAATTAATATGAAATTTAAATATATGATCTATATAATACGACTTTCGGATCAAACTATTTATTTTGTAAGAAAGTTAATAAAAATTTATTCACTGTGTCTAAGAACACTCTTGACTTACATCTGTATAAACTGATAGGGATGTTCATATTCAAACCGATCCAAAAAAAATCGAAAATTGATAAAAAAACTCAAAATCTAAAAAAAACAATATTCATTGGATTTTTTTAGACCTTGTTTTGTGAAAACTGGTTGGATTTTAGATTCTTTATTTGAAACCGAACCAAACCGCGTTACATATATAAAATTTAATATATATCTGTTCTACTTTTTGCATTGTTGATTTTTTATTTGTTGGTTTTTTTTTCCAATAATACTTATTAATTTGGTGTAACGTAATTTTTTACTATTTTTAATGTCACAAGCATAAAATTAATACTTGTTAGCTCGTAAAATTTTAAATTTTAGTATGTTATATGTTATATCTACTTATGTTATTTGGACTTATTTTTTAATTATTATGTTGATAAAAACCGAATTATCCAATCCAATCTAAACTGCATTTAATCGGATAGGATCAGATAAGATTTTTTTAAGGAAACAATCCAAACCGAAATAAACCACATGTTATTTTATTCTTTTGATCGAATGACGTTTTATGCCTCAATACCGATTCAAACCAATACACGAACATCCCTAAAAACTAATTCCTCCTCTCTTTATTTAATTATATACTTTTTTTCTTCTTGTAAATTTAAAAATTCAAAAATATCACGTACAATCCACCGTTTGTTTGTCAGTATTTATATTTATTTTCAATTTTTGGTGCATGATTTCCTTTTCCTTTTCAATTTGGTTGCTCTCTCTCTGTTCTGGAAGCTCGCTTGTCTTCTTTGTCCTTCTGGATTTCCCCTGTTTCCTTCACCAACCAACCATTTCTAGGGTTTCATTTCGTCCAGGATCGTGCACGGTTTCGTCATCTCTCTACGGTACGCACTTTTTATTCATTCAATCACTTGTTACACCTCGATCTCTTCCTCTTTTTCTCTGATGCTCAATCTTCCTTTTTTTCTTGGTTCAACGTCGTTTCTTATCTTCTGGTTTGCTTGATCAGTAGCCAATTTCTGAATTAAGTTGTTGCGTCAATTTGATTGGGGAAATTTGGCAATGATTTTGAAATTAACACTATTAGGTTTTTAGTTCAGGGGAATTGCGTGCTGTTTACTGTGCTTTCATTCCACGAGAGTTGAAATTGTTTGGTAGAAATTTTGTGTTGTTTTTATTGTTTGATTGTAATTTTGGATTTTGATTGCAGATTTTGGTATCTGAGCTTGAAATTTAGTTTGCAGACATGTCTATGAGTGAGCGCAAGACTATCGACCTAGAACAAGGATGGGATTTTATGCAGAAGGGAATAATGAAGCTGAAGAACATTCTAGAAGGGTTGCCTGAGCCTCAGTTCAGCTCTGAGGACTATATGATGCTATATACGTATCCTTCTCAAATTTGTTTAGTTGTTTACGTGTTCAGTCCTTAAGGGTTTTATGTGTTTATTGCTTTTTGGAACTGCTTTTCCTTAAATCGTATTGCAGGACCATATACAATATGTGCACTCAAAAGCCTCCTCATGACTATTCCCAACAACTGTATGACAAGTACAGGGAATCATTTGCAGAGTACATCGTATCAACAGTGAGTAATGCTACTATTTGGATATCATATGGTTAATTGTTTGAATAAATTTGAAATTCTTTTTGGTGCATTGTTAGTGATTGCTGTTTTACTACTTTTCTACAAGAGTAAATACTTGATTATACTAGTATTATCATATAATATTCTTAACTGTGTTGCATTGCTACTGACATATGTGGAATAAGCACAATGTAATTAGTATATGATTGTGTCCAAAACTCCAGGAACACTAGGAGGACATGATACCAGTGTCTGCATCTTTTCTTCCTTTTAGGAGAATTTTATCATCAAACATATAGCTCTTGGACTGTAGTTGTAAAATATCCAAAACAAAAGTACATAAAATGTAGCTTAATCAGTGTTACCTAACACTTGTGAACCCCTTCCCCCCCTAAAATCATTTTTTTGCAACATTCAATCCTCAATGCGACCAGCGAATCATAGTATTGAGTATGTATTGACATAGAGTGAAAGTTTTGGAATTGAATCAAACCTGCAACACTACTAGGAGTGCAGCCTCTCTTTTGGAAGTGAAGGATGCAGCACAGCAGCAGCCACGACACCAAGCACATTGCATAGTCAGACAATAGAGAGATAAGAAGTATCTGCATAGGTATCTTGCTCAAGAACAAGAAGTGGTAGGTATCAGCAGTGGTGGCAGGCGCAGATCCGCAGTCAAGGGGGGATTAGACTGAGAGATGACCGAGAGCATCATAAACTTGAAGAAGAAAATACATGAAAGTGGGAGGATATAGCATGTAGAATTTCAACATATCACTTAACTTTAACTCAGTTAATGGGGAACTATTTGATGGCAATTTTTCAAAATAACATCAAAGCTATATCCTATACTTGGCTTGACCCCACCCCAAAAACTAGCTCACAATGGGAGGGTTAACCAAGTTATTATAAATGGTTCTTTACTTATACTCAACCGGCATGAGACTTCAACACTTAAGACTTCCTAAAAGCAAATCCGGTTTACAATTAAATATTATATTCTCAAAAAGTCAAAATCATTAATTATGATACGTGACATATTATATGATGAGTTGGTTTCTTTTGTATTTTTTGGGTGGTGGTGGGTGTTGTGTAAGGTGACTCATTTAATTTTAGGACATTTTAACCATAAAATATTAAAAAGTCTACTTCCAATATTATTTTGTTGGGTTTATCTGTTACTGGTTTTGTTTTCAACTTTTCTTTTAATGACATAGAATCACTTTTTTTGGTTCAGGTATTACCTTCTTTGAGAGAGAAGCATGATGAATTTATGTTGAGAGAACTTGTGAAGAGGTGGGCTAACCATAAAATTATGGTTAGGTGGCTTTCTCGTTTCTTTCACTATTTGGATCGCTACTTTATTGCTCGGAGGTCACTTCCGGCACTCAATGAAGTTGGGCTGACTTGCTTCCGTGATTTGGTAATTTTATAATGTACCTTGGATGATGTAAAATTGAAATTGAACTATAAATGAAGCTGTCAGTTCTTTCTATTAGCTATTCATGCTCATGTCATAAATACAGACAAGTATTGTAGTGCTATTGCTAACTAGATTGCTTTCCTTTTATTTTCAGTCCATTTAATGCTGCTTCATTACAAGTTAATGTTATGGGTTTTATTATTTCCAGGTTTACAAGGAACTAAATGGGAAAGTGAGAGATGCAGTAATTTCTCTTGTATGTCTTTTCTTCCTTACTATACAAGATTTTTGTTAGATATAAAAACCATTCATGAGTCTTCACTTTTCACCTAACATTTTCAGCTTTTAGGAGAGTTGGTTATTGACATGATATCAAAGCCTCTATGACCAAGTGGTCAGGAGTTCAATCATTGCCGCCCCCATTCTTCTAAATAATAGTTAAATTTTAGTACAAGATATGATAGGCCTGTGTATTTGTTAGGCCCAACTCAATTAGGAAATTAGGATTAATTGCGAAGTTAGTTAGTTACTTAGTGAGAGGTTTCAATTCAACTGTATAAATAGGGGAAGAGAGAAGGGAAAGGGGATTCAGAATTGTTAGTTTGTAAGAACTGGGCAAAGGCTTAGTTGTGAAAGGGAAACCCTTTGTGAAGGGGAATTCCTTGGAGGAGATCACTCTCCTATTCTTGTTCCTTTTCTGTTCAAGATTTAATAAAGATTCATTCTTTTCCTTTACTTTTCCAATTTTGTCTTTGGGTTCCTAACAAATTGGTCCGACCTGCCGGATCTCTTGTCGGGGAGGAAATGGAAAACTCGGAGGTGTTCTTGAAGGAGGAAACCAGCGTTCATAGTTCGTGGAATTCCGACATTTTGGAGCTTAAACAAATGCTTCATCGGTTGCTGAAAATCGATGGTAAGGAAAAAAGGAAGGAGGTGCAGCCCACTGAGACCAAGAAAAGCATTGAAGGGATTGGAGAGGTCAAACGGATGCTTGGTCTGTGGGTGAAAAAACAGGAAATTGATTGTGAAAAAGAAGGTACAAAGGCGCAACCCTCAAGGGAGATCGCGTTGTCACAGGTTGACAAGCATTGCGAGGGGAATTCTGGTGGAGAGGGTTTTGAGTTCAGCAAGGATAACGAACATCTAGACTGATGGCAGAACCCTAATTTCAGTGACAATGATATTTTGATAGAGAAGATCAAAGTGGAAGAACTCTATTCTTGGGAAATGAAGGTTGCATCGCCCAATTTGCCATCGGAGGTGTTGGCAGATCCTGAGAGGAAACCACAACCAGTTAAAAAGATCGAACCAAAGGGTGACCCAGAGGCGGAAGATGAAGGGAGAGATGCAGCAAGGGTCGACGATTCATAGAACTCAGTTCCGAGTGAGATGTTGCTGGAAAAGGATCAACGAAAATCACAGCCAAATCAACCGGACCCAAATTCAGCCATGGAGGTGGGTGGAGTCAAGAAGGTTGAAGAGTTCGTCATAGTGAAGCAGAACGAACATTTTATTTGCGGCAGCCAATCAGAGGCAGAACTACCCTTCGATGGCCAGGGAACTGTGGGTCTTGGAATATACAGTTCGGCCGCCGCCGCTGCCGAAACCACCAGATCTGAATATTCTCACAGTAGCCGACGGTGTACACGCGACGGTATGCGGCAGTGGGTTGTTCGTTGTTGCGACCCACATGGAACTTTGGGTCTTGCAAAATATGGTCAGGCCGCCACCGCCGCCGGAGCCACCTGACCCGCCACTACCAGAAATGCCAGCCTTGTTGCTGCCGGAGCCGCCAGTTGAGTCATTATGGATCTGGAAGGGAGAGCTACGTAAGGAGAAAGCAAGGAGGGAAGAATTAGACCTAATGGGCCAGGTCTAAACTGGTCTCAGTTATGGGTCTCATGAAGGAGAGGTGAATCTGAAATTTTCTCAAATGAGCTCATTTGAGGAACAAAAGGGCCCAGCCCAATTCTATGACCAGAAGAGCTGCGAAATAGATTTTTCCTATTTGACCCTCAAGCAAAATGACATCATTCCCAGGGGAAGAAGGCAGCGGAAAGAGCTTCCAACCTTGAGGACAAGGTTGTTTCATGAGAGGGTAGTATTGTTAGGCCCAACTCAATTAGGAAATTAGGATTAATTGCGAAGTTAGTTAGTTAGTTAGTGAGAGGTTTCAATTCAACTGTATAAATAGGGGAAGAGAGAAGGGAAAGGGGATTTACATTGTTAGTTTGTAAGAACTGGGCAAAGGCTTAGTTGTGAAAGGGGAAACCCTTGGAGGAGATCACTCTCCTATTCTTGTTCCTTTTCTGTTCAAGATTCAATAAAGATTCATTCTTTTTCTTTACTTTTCCAATTCTGTCTTTGGGTTCCTAACAAATTGGTCCGATTTGTGAAGGGGAAACCCTTGGAGGAGATCACTCTCCTATTCTTGTTCCTTTTCTGTTCAAGATTCAATAAAGATTCATTCTTTTCCTTAACTTTTCCAATTCTGTCTTTGGGTTCCTAACAAATTGGTCCGAATTACTGTTTCAACTGTATAAATAGTTTGTAAATATAAGAACCATTCATAAGCCTTAAAATAAGATCTTAAGCTTTTAGGAGAGTTGGTTGTTGACAATTTTCAGTGTATAATTTTAGATAAATTAACTTCTCTTTTTTTCAAAGATTGATCAAGAACGTGAAGGAGAGCAGATTGATCGAGCTCTATTAAAGAATGTATTAGATATATTTGTTGAAATTGGAATGGGGCAAATGGATCACTATGAGAATGATTTTGAAGCTGCCATGCTGAAAGACACTTCTGCATACTATTCTCGAAAGGCATCAAACTGGATCCTGGAAGATTCTTGTCCTGATTATATGCTCAAGGTAATATTTCTAGCGGTGATTACTATAACTTGGTTTCTACATTTATGTTTGTGGATGGCTTTTATTTGATACCGCCTCTTTATTACAGGCTGAAGAGTGCTTAAAACGGGAGAAGGATAGGGTTGCTCATTACTTGCACTCTAGTAGTGAGCCAAAGTTATTAGAGGTTCGTTTTTGTCTTTGTGCTATTATTTCAGCTATTTGATTTCCTACTGTGTTGAATGGAGTACTGCCTGGAAACTTGAAGAAAACAATTGTTAATGATTATTGTGATTTGTTATGGCTCCATTTTTTTGTTTCTAAACTATTCCACCTTTTGTCACTTTTGGAAATTTTCCCTTTCAGAAAGTTCAACATGAGCTTTTGTCCGTGTATGCAAACCAACTCCTTGAAAAAGAGCATTCCGGATGTCATGCATTACTTAGAGACGACAAGGTACTGTTTAAACTCTTCCCACCTATGATGCTGCCAAGTTTTTACAGCTGATTGTATTCTCATGTTTTTCTTTTAAATGTTTAGGTTGCGGACTTGTCAAGGATGTTTAGGCTGTTTTCTAAAATACCTCGAGGCTTAGATCCTGTTTCCAGTATATTTAAGCAGGTTGTGGCGTCGAACATATGTTTATGATTGTCCTCGTTTTTATATATGTCAAGTTAAAATTGGGTTCTTGTCATGTTCTCCTTCCATTCTTGGTGACTTGTTTATAAAATGCTTTCTCTCCTTCCCCAACACAGCACGTTACTGCTGAAGGCATGGCATTAGTGAAGTTGGCTGAAGATGCAGCGAGTAACAAAAGGGTATTTTTCCTGTTTTTCTTTAGTTTTTCTTATTTCTGGTTGGGATTGTTATTTTCTCCATGGCAATAATTGGGGAAACACTATTATGCTCTAGTATGCCTAATCTCCATCTAAATCTCAATATTGAAGTCTGTCCAAAATTGAATAGTGGACTGTTTTTTCCAAATCAAATAAAGAAGATGAAATGATATTTTTCAATTTGGGGGGTACATTATGCTTACTGACTTGATATGACTCTTCAATATGTTTATGAAATTTTCTCTGTTCAGATGCTAACAGAACGTTAAAGTTACCTGTAATTGTTTCTCTTGAATATTTCATTTCCAACTAAAGAAGTGCAGATTACTGTTTGTAACTTGGAAATGTGTTTAGAAGTATTTTCTATGTAAACAGTTGGAGCAAAATGAATATGACTTATTGAACTATCTTAATACATGGTGTTGAGCAGACCCTTAAACTACTTTTACCAAGCAAAATGATATTAAACATTATAATAGTAATAATTTTATTAAGTATTTAAATATATTTCACGGTTTTCGTATGGAGACCTTTTGTTCTGTATTCTGTAATCAAACAAGGATTGTATGGGTTTAGAACTGTAATATAAGAAAGAAGGAAAGGCATAAAGTTATTCTTCCTCATCAATAAAAACCTGAGAACCATCTCATGCAAATCCAAATGGTTCTGTAGTAGTAGTTCTCCTTCTGGCCTTTTTCTTGTATATTTTGCAATTCTGCTATGAAGTTGATGTCATTGTCAGTATCATTCATTTTAAATTTATAATATGTTGGACATGATTTGAAGTTGCTATTCAGACCAACTGTTGTTTCAATCTCATTATACATGCAATTTTCTTACTGATCAAGTTGTAAATTATGCCATACTATTTGTGGCAATTTATGTTTGCTGCCGACCTTTCTAATACCTTTTAAATTAAAATGTCCACAGGCAGAGAAAAAGGATATTGTTGGTTTACAGGAGCAGGTAATCTCCAAAATTTTTAATT
Source organism: Ammopiptanthus mongolicus (assembly GCA_039655645.1). Lineage (NCBI taxonomy): Eukaryota > Viridiplantae > Streptophyta > Magnoliopsida > Fabales > Fabaceae > Ammopiptanthus > Ammopiptanthus mongolicus. The sequence continues at coordinate 91,325,811 of CM077344.1, read as the reverse complement.
TTATAATTTGACGATAATTTATTCATTTATGAAAACTCTTGGTCTCTTTAGGTTTTTGTTCGGAAGGTGATTGAGCTGCATGATAAGTACCTGGCATATGTGAATGACTGTTTCCAAAATCATACTCTTTTCCACAAGGTTATGATCATGAAATGACTTTAAATTGTTATGTTCAATTGATATGTTATCTGAAAGTTTTGATCCAATAGGCACTTAAGGAGGCTTTTGAAATCTTTTGCAACAAGGGTGTTGCTGGAAGCTCAAGTGCAGAACTGCTTGCCACTTTTTGTGATAATATTCTTAAGAAAGGAGGAAGTGAAAAATTGAGCGATGAAGCAATTGAAGAAACTCTTGAAAAGGTCTGCCATCAGTCTAGATGTTCGTTATCCTTTAATAAACTTCATGCCCGCGGCTTTGAAATTGGGATTTGTTTTGGTCTATTTGCAGGTTGTCAAGCTGCTTGCCTATATTAGCGACAAAGATTTGTTTGCTGAATTCTATAGGTAAAACTGCATACACAAGGAATTTTTTTGTGATGATCATGAAGTTAAAAATGTTGGCCAAAGACGGGGTTCATAATGCATCTCAAGGGTGCTTAATTTTTTTTTAGCAGTTGTTTTAGGTGTTGGCAACTATTTTATAAATTTTGCTTCCAAATTGTTTTTAAGAACCAAATTTGGTGTTGCCCCTAAAGCTGGTTTTCTCCCCCTTCCCTCTTGATGCATGTTACTGGAAAGTGGGATACTTATTTTGGAAAAAAATTAAAAGGAAATAAAGAGATAGTAAAAAGGAAAAACTAATAGAGATAGTGGTGAGGTATAAGGAAAATGAAGAGTTGATTGCAATTATTTTGGAAATGCAAATTTGTTTTAGTTTTATATTTACTTTTATACTTGTTGATGTATGGAAGAGTCTAGGAGAGAAAGGCATTAGTTGGCTCACAAAGTTTTTTAACGAGATTATGAGGTCCAATAAAATGTTGGATGAGTGGAGGTTTAATCCCTATTTATAAGAACAAGGGAGATATACAAAATTGCGTAAATTTATAGTGGGATTAAACTCATGAGCCATACTATGAAGCTATGAGAGAGGGTTATTGAGCGGAGATCAAGACAAGAGACTCACATTACTGAAAATCAATTTGGTGTTATGCCGGGGAGGTCGACTATGGAAGCAATATACTTGCTATGACGGATGATGGAGTGTTGGAAATAACATTATTAGTTAATGGCTTCTCTTCCCTAAGAGTTAGATTCATTGTATAGAAGTGGAATAGATGCACCGTCCACATTAATAGTTTTACATTGTAAATTGTATTTAGAATGTTAGTTCCTATGTAAATCACATGTATAAATAAATCTTCTGCTGAGTGCTTTACTCAAGCAAAATACATTCAGAAATATTGTGTCCCTTTGTCTACTTGACTTCTCCTTTTTTTCACATGGTATCAGAGCTCCCGATCTTGGGAGTCTCTGTTTCTTTTTATTCCGCTACCTCAGCCTTCATTGCTGATTTTTCTTAGGTACCTTGCCTTCATTGCAGGGCCTGCCCCTTCATTACTCTGATTTTATTCTCAGTCAGAGCCTTCATTGCTCTGTATTTCTGAATGCTGTTCCAACCACCAAAAAGGAGTTGATCGCCGACATCCGCCGTTGACTGCCACATCTCAGACCAGCAACCATACCAGAAGAACCGCAGCTCTGAGATCGGCCAGAACCCGGAAGATCGCGGCAAAAAACCACCGCACGCGCCCTCACGCGCCGCCACACGCGCCCCCGCATTCTAGCGCGTGAAGCACACGCGCCTCCTTCCAATCACCGCCCGCGCCGCCCGCTTGCTTCGTTCTGACCGGAGGCATCTTTTGAACCTGTTTTGGGGGTCGGTCTTCTTAGCGGACCTCTCCTTTTGGGTCCCTATACAGTTCTACTTGGTGGGTGTCTGGGTTCTTTTTTACCAGTAAAGAAATTGTGAACCCCTTCAGGTATTTGTCTCAACAGTATGGAGAAATCATCAGGTAATTGTAGTGTGTTGTGTTCAGGTATGTTTTCACCTTCATTTGGATCCAATGTCTCAAATATACATTCTCCCATCTTCTGGATTTTAGACTCTGGAGCCACTGACCATATGACACCCTCACCTAACCATTTTTCCACATATTCTCCATGTTCCAGTAATAAGAAAATTGCCACTGCTGATGGCACTCTTATAACTGTTGCTGGCATAGGGAGCATTGACATTAATTCATCCATCACCTTAAAAAATGTCCTTCATGTTCCGAAACTGTCCACCAACCTTGTTTCTATACAGAAACTTACTAAAGACTTATCCTGTAAAGTGATTTTTCACAGTGATTGTTGTCTTCTTCAAGACAAGGAATCGGGGAGGACAATTGGACGTGCTAGAGAAGGAAATGGCCTTTATTACCTTGAAGACCACTTGTCTCAATCATTCATGTCAGAGTCTGTTCTTTCAAAAAGGGAAAAGATTTTGCTTTTCCACTATCGGTTAGGACATCCCTCTTTTGAAACCATCAAATTTATGTTTCCATCGTTGTTTTTTGGATTAAGTATCGAGAGTTTTCACTGTGATGTGTGTGAGATTGCAAAACACAAGCATATACCTTTTCCATTAAGTAACAAAATAAGCTCATTTCCTTTTTATCTTGTTCATTCTGATGTTTGGGGTCCATCTTCTGTTCCAAATGTTTCTGGAACTAGATGGTTTGTGACTTTTATTGATGATTGTACTCTGGTTACTTGGATTTTCCTTCTTAAACACAAGTCTGAAGTGAGCAATGTTTTTCAAACCTTCTTCTCAATGATTAAAAATTAGTTTGGTGTGACCTTAAAAAGACTTAGGTGTGATAATGGCAAGGAGTATTTTAATCATGACATTACTCTATTCTGCAAAAAAGAGGGAATAATCCATGAGTCTTCTTGTGTCAAAACACCACAACAAAATGGGATTGCAGAAAGGAAAAATAGGCATCTTTTAGATCAAACTCGGGCACTGTTGTTTCACAAAAATGTTCCAAATTTTTTTTGGGGGGAAGCAGTTCTTACAGCAACATATCTCATCAATCGGTTACCCTCTAAAGTCTTGGGGTTTAAAAGTCCTATGGATGTTCTTTCCTCCTTTTTTCCCAATGTGCCCAATTCTAATAATCTTACACCAAGAGTCTTTGGGTGTGTCTCATTTGTCCATGTTCATAGTCAAGATAGGGGAAAACTTGATCCTAGAGCTCTAAAATGTGTTTTTGTTGGGTATTCCCCTACTCAAAAAGGATATAAGTGTTACTCCAAAAAACTTTGTGTCTCGAGATGTAACCTTTCAGGAAAAACAAGCTTATTTCACTCAACCTTATCTTCAGGAGGAGGATCTAAGAGAAGATAAAGAAATTCATCTTGAAACTCTTGTTTTGCCTAGCCTTGAGTTAAATATCCCATCCTCATCAGCTGAAACGGAACCTGCAGCTGAAACTGAACCTACAGTTGAAGCTGAAGCTGCATCTGAACCTGAACCTGAAGTTGATGTACGATGGGGAAAAAATCGGGTGTTCCTAAGGAAGCAAAAGGTCATTCCTGAATCGACACATGTTCAAGAGTCCGACCCAACTCCTCAGGTAACAAATTCTGATTCCATCACTTTACAAGATAATGAAATAGTTGAAAATGATCTTAACCTTCCAATTGCTCACAGAAAAGGAACCAGAAAATGTACCGAAAAACCATTATACCCTCTTGCAAACTACCTTTCCTTTCAAAAATTCTCACCTACCCACAAGACTTTTCTTGTAAACCTAAACAATACCTTCATTCCCACTAGTGTTTTTGAGGCATTATCTGATAAAAGGTGGAAACAGGCCATGGATACAGAATTGGAGGCATTGGAGAAAAATAAAACATGGGAATTGGTTACCTTACCGGAAGGAAAGAAACCAGTTGGTTGCAAGTGGGTGTATACTGTAAAGTATAATGCCGATGGTTCAATTGAGAGGTACAAAGCAAGGTTAGTAGCCAAAGGTTTCACACAAACCTATGGAATTGATTATTTAGAGACATTTGCCCCCCGTTGCAAAGATGAATACAGTTCGAGTAATATTATCTCTTGCAGCCAATTATGGCTGGGAATTGCAGCAGTTTGATGTGAAAAATGCTTTCTTGCATGGGGAGCTTGAGGAGGAGATTTATATGGAGGTACCACCAGGATATGGGAAAAATATTAGTGGCAATACTGTTTGCAGCCTAAAAAAGGCGTTATATGGGTTGAAACAATCACCTCGAGCATTGTTTGGAAGATTCACTAAGGTTATGACAACCTTAGGATACAAACAAAGTCAAGGAGATCATACATTGTTCATCAAACACTCAACTTCAGGGGGGTAACCGTGTTGCTAGTCTATGTGGATGATATCATTGTCACTGGAGATGATTGGAAAGAACAACAAGTCTTGAGTCAACATCTAGCGAAGGAATTTGAGATAAAAACTCTTGGGAGACTAAAATACTTTCTGGGAATTGAGGTGGCTCACTCCAAGATCGGCATTTTCATATCTCAACAAAAATATATCACAGATTTGCTCAAAGAGACAGGAAAGACAGCTTGTAAACCTGTAAGTACTCCCATAGAACCGAACCTTAAATTGGGTAATGAAGAAGATAGTGCAGTGGTGGATAAAGAGATGTACCAGCGTTTGGTTGGTAAATTAATTTATTTGTCTCACACAAGGCCAGATATTGCATTTGCTGTAAGTTTGGTTAGTCAATTTATGCATTGCCCAAGAGAAGTTCATTTGCAGGCAGCTCATAGAATCCTGCAGTACCTTAAAGGAACTCCAGGGAGAGGAATTCTATATAGAAGGAATGGGAATGCAATTCTTGAAGCCTACACTGATGCCGATTATGCAGGATCAGTAACCGATAGAAGGTCCACTACTGGATATTGTACTTTTCTTGGAGGAAATTTAGTGACATGGAGGAGCAAAAAACAGAATGTTGTGGCCCGTTCTAGTGCCGAAGCTGAGTTTCGAGCTATGGCTCAAGGTATTTGTGAGCTACTTTGGCTCAAAATAATTTTAGAAGACTTAAAGATCAAATGGGAAGGTTCTATGAAACTATACTGTGATAACAAGTCAGCAATCAGCATTGCTCATAATCCTGTTCAGCATGATCGAACAAAACACATTGAGGTGGATAGGCATTTTATCAAAGAGAAGCTTGATTCTGGTCTAATTTGTACCCCATTTGTACTTTCACAAGGCCAACTTGCAGACATTCTTACCAAAGGACTGTGCAATGCAGATTTTGAGAGAATTGTTTGCAAGCTGGGAATAGAAAACACCTATTCTCCAGCTTGAGGGGGAGTGTTGGAAATAACATTATTAGTTAATGGCTTCTCTTCCCTAAGAGTTAGATTCATTGTATAGAAGTGGAATAGATGCACCGTCCACATTAATAGTTTTACATTGTAAATTGTATTTAGAATGTTAGTTCCTATGTAAATCACATGTATAAATAAATCTTCTGCTGAGTGCTTTACTCAAGCAAAATACATTCAGAAATATTGTGTCCCTTTGTCTACTTGACTTCTCCTTTTTTTCACATGGAGCAATATCGGAGGAATCAAAAAGACTTACACATGGTTTTCGAAGATTTGGTGATGTGTGATAGGGTGCCAAGAGAGTTATTGTGGAAGGCCCTAGAGAAGAAGGGGTTTCACATTGCCTATATTCGAGCTATCAAGGATATATGACGGGGGTCACGACTAGTGTGAGAACACGAAGTGGGGTTACAAAAGATTTTCCTATAACCATAGGACTTACACATTCTCCAAGCAGACCAAGTTCCTTTGACCGTCAATCGCCCATGGAATCAGGTACTAGCTGGTAATCGTAAATTAGATAATTGCGTTTCTTTGGATTTTGTTCTGTCTACTACTGCTGGTGTTTTAACTTTCAATGAGGAGGATGTGCGAGAAGAGGTGGATTGTTGTCAAACAGCTTTGATTGGTGCTGTAATTGTTATGAGAGTTTCATTTACTGTTATGGAGAACAATGTTGCAGCTCTGTGGAATATGGTTTCTAAACCAAAAATCTACTTGAACGAGAATGGGGTGTATGTTTTTAGATTTCAATCTGAGGTATATGTTTATGCTGCTCTGGATGGTGGTGGGTATTGGCTTTTCAAGGGTCTAAAGCCTTTGGTTCTTAGACGATGGAGTCCGGGATTGAAATCAGATCCTACCAGTATGCAATGCCTCACAGTTTGGGTGACTTTCCCAGGCTTGGTCTCTTAAAATGTTGAGCAGGATTGCTAGTCTGGTTGGTCGACTGTATGATAAATTGACCGTTAACAAGGTGAATCTATCTTATGCTTGGGTTTTGGTGGAAGTGAATGCTGCAGTTCCATTGAAAGAAAAAATCATTTTAAGAGGACCAAGGGCAAGAAATATGAGCAATATGTTTCGTATGAATGGAAGCCTTGGCATCAAAATGCTCCAAATTTGGCCATAGGGATTCTTCCTGTCTTTCCACTAAACAAGTTTGGGTGAGGAAAGAACCTACTGTGGTTACTCAAATGCCTCCTGCTCCTAAACCTGTGGATAAGGTAAGGAAAAAGTTGTTGAAGAATGGCAAGAGGTCCCTGCAAAGAGGAAAACTTAGAAGTAACGGGGAACTGGTGCTGGGGGTTCAACTGCTAAATTGATAATTGGTGACAGTGATAAGCCTAGATTTTCTGATTGTAATCCAAAGGCTGTAAAGCCAAATGGATAGCCTCAATTTAGCATCCTGGAATATTAGGCGGCTGAATGACCCCCTAAAACAAGCTGCTATTAAGCAGTTTGCTTTGAAGAATAATCTTAGCATTGTTGCTATACTTGAAACTCGAATAAAGAGCACTAAGATGGGTGGGATTGATGAGAAGTTCCAGAAAGAGTGGTCATTGGCTTCTAATGTGACATATGATAAAAATTGTTGCATTCTAGTTTTATGGAGAGCTCAAGATAAATATGTTGTGGTTCAAGTGTTACAACTGTCTAGTCGGATCAGATTACATTGTGATGTGACTTCAACAAATGGTAAATATAAGTTCTTCGTCACCTGCATTTATGCTTATAATGAGGTTGAACAAAGGAAACACCTATGGGCTGATCTTACCATTTTGTCTGTTACTTCTAATGAACCTTGGGTGTTAATTGGTGACTATAATATGGTTGTTAATGCTACAGAGAAGCAAGTCGAGACTGGTAGTTCATGCCATGTGGGTTTTGAGCTGTTGGATGTTTATACTAGGTTAGATAATCAAGATATTAAGTTTGTGGGGAATTTGATGACATTGAGTAACCGACATACCTACTGTAAATTGGACAGAGTTGCAGTTACTGATAAATGGATGACTTTATTCCAAGATTCTATTGTTGATTTTGGTCTTCCTGGTATTTCTGACCACAGTCCTGTTGTGCTTAAACTTTTTAATGCTGTTAAAGCTTCTCGGATTCCTTTCAAGTTCAAGAATATTTGGCTGGAGGATCCTAGTTTTTTCAGATAGTTACAGGAGTATGGCAAGAAGATGTTCAGGGTTGTGCCATGCATAACTTAGTTACTAAATTGAAGAAGTTGAAGGTTGAGTTAAGGTCTTTGAATAGAGAAAAGTTTTTGCATCTTTAAGACCAAATGGAGTTGGCTCAAACTCATTTATTTCAAGTTCAATAGGCACTTGAAACCGACAGATTTAACCAGCGATTGATTGAGCAAGAAAAGGAGTTTTTGAGGAATGCTGTAATTTACACAATCTGGAGAGCTAGGATTGCTGTAATTTTTCAACATGAATATCCTAATAGTGCTAGCATTTGTTTTCAGTTGATAAATGATTTAAAGGTGCATTGGAACATTTGTTGATAGGTAAGTCTAGAAGAACAAAAGCTATACGGGAGAGATTTGGTATTTTTTCTCTTGCTTTCCAGGGGCTATGCTCCCTGTTTTTTTATGTAAATGCTGAGTGTTTTTTTAGTTGAATATATATTTCCCTTTTTTTCAAAAAAAAAAAAAGTTAAGTTGGATAATGTCTTCCCTGTTTTTTAAATTTTGTAGGGATACTAAAATATCCTCTTTGGTTTTGGCTTTCTCGATTTTGGTTGCTCCACCATTGAAATGCCTTGTTTTAACAGAAGTTTCTTAAGGCAATATCTTGAAGCAGTTTTCTGTGGCTATTTTTTCAGTATTAAAATTACCATTCTTTTGGGCTAATGTATGTTCTTTGAAAGAATACTCATACAGGTTCTTGCCTGATTGCTTGCAGGAAGAAGCTTGCTCGAAGGCTTCTTTTTGACAAGAGTGCCAATGATGACCATGAGAGAAGCATTTTGACAAAATTAAAGCAACAATGCGGTGGTCAGTTTACCTCAAAGATGGAAGGAATGGTCAGTCCTTTCAAGTCTTTGTAAATGGAGTTGATTTTCTAATTTCTACGCTCAACTACTTCGGTAGAATGACAAGAGAATATTTAATTGCTTGTTGCTTCTACCAGGTTACAGATTTGACGCTGGCAAAGGAGAACCAAGCAAGCTTTGAGGAGTATTTAAGCAATAATCCTAATGCAGACCCCGGAATTGATTTGACAGTTACAGTTCTGACAACTGGCTTCTGGCCTAGTTACAAATCTTTTGATCTCAATCTTCCAGCAGAAATGGTATATCTAGATCTTGTTGATATTAACTATCATCTATGAAGCACGGACATACCATTTTGGTTTACAATTGACACCTCTCTTCATTTATTTTAGGTTAGGTGTGTTGAAGTTTTCAAGGAATTTTATCAAACAAAAACTAAGCACAGAAAACTTACATGGATATACTCCTTGGGTACCTGCAACATAAGCGGGAAGTTTGAACCAAAAACTATGGAGCTTATTGTGACAACTTACCAGGTTATATTTCTTAATGCTTACCACATGCTTCTTGTGTGTGTATCTGTAATGTCTTCACTCTTTCATTTTTCATTTTTGTGATGTCCGCAGATTCTTGTATGAATTTTTTTCTACTTACCCAATGTTGTCTCTCGATTTTCAATAGGCTTCAGCACTGCTTCTTTTTAATTCCTCAGATAGACTGAGTTATTCAGAGATCATGACACAGTTAAACTTATCCGATGATGATGTTATTAGACTGCTCCACTCCTTGTCATGTGCCAAGTACAAGGTTCTTAACAAGGAACCAAACACGAAAACAATATCTTCTACTGATTATTTTGAATTTAATTCAAAATTTACGGACAAAATGAGGAGGATCAAGGTACAGTTATCTTAAAAAGTAGTTCTAATTCTTTTCTTTTTCTATTTGCTTAGTTGTTTTATGTATTCAGTTTACTGTCATTTGAGTGTGACACATCATTCGTCATGCAGATTCCTCTTCCACCTGTGGATGAGAAGAAAAGAGTAATTGAGGATGTTGACAAGGACAGAAGATATGCTATTGATGCCTCAATTGTGCGTATCATGAAGAGTCGGAAAGTTTTGACTTACCAACAGTTAGTTATGGAGTGCGTTGAGCAGTTAGGTCGCATGTTTAAGGTTCATATTTCACCCCTTTTTTACTTAATTTGTATTTGTTGCCATTTTCTTCTTCTTCAAATCTTTAATTATTGATATGGAATAATGTATGCACAGCCTGATGTCAAAGCAATTAAAAAGCGCATTGAAGATTTGATCTCTCGAGACTACTTGGAAAGAGACAAGGATAATGCAAATTTGTTCAGGTACTTGGCGTGATGTGGTCTTGACGATTGTGCAAATGAAGTGGTTACTGCAGTTACTGCAAATAGGAAAACGAGCAGATCATGTTTGAAAATGCAAAAAATCAGTTCCTCCTTATAATTTCCTTGAAGGGAGGAGCTGCTGAGTGCTCGTACATTTTGCCTCCATATCCCAGGTATGGACTACGGTAGATGTGTGCTCATGTTGGAGAGGTTGTAATCAATTCCATAAGTAGGTCCAGTTCACTGGTACCTTCACTTTTTCATTTTTTATTGCTGCAGTTCCATCTTATGACTCAGTTGATGCCTATCTGTTAATTATTTCTCCCACCCCTTATATGAAATAGGCATTGTGTAACTCTAGTTTCAACGCAATTGTATTTTGATTGTCAGCTTAGAAATCATCAGATGAATGGGTATGTCATTTGATTCGAAAACCTACTATGGTGCTTTCTATTGATTGTCTATAATCATATTTCAGTGACGTTTACTTCATTTTTGTAGTGTCACATCCAAGCTATATGAGAAAGTCCCGTTAGATGTGTAGATGCTTTTGCTTTTTAAAGAGTTATCATGTCTTTTAAGTGGCGTTTCCGAAGACATAGTTTATTATAGAGCACAACGGGATCGTTTGATATATCTAACCGATCCTATTTAGTGAGAAAATGCTTTGTTGTTGGATGTCCCGAATCACTACCTTTGTATCATAGAACAATTGAACGGAAAAGCTCCACATTATAAACAGTTCCCCCTCTTTAGTTATGTGGTAAGGGATAAGCTGTTATTTTGGGTGGAAATTGAACGGAAGCTCCTTCCAAACAGTTATACCTCTGGCCAGTCCATTAACATTACATTCCAGCGTCATGTATCTATGAAAGCATGGGTTGTCAGTTTTTGTCAATTTTGTCAGCTCTGTTAAGATTTGTAAACGCTAGTTATTTGGCTTCTTGATTGGTGGCCAATCTTTTCTCATTTTGAATTGATGTCTCTTTGGTTTGGGCTGTACACTAATTGAACTGTCTTAGAGCTATTCAAGTTAAAATTCGATTAGGTTAGCTTGAACATGAATTATGTTGAATTCAAATCAAGCTTGAATATATATTATATTATTAGGAAGCTTGAGTTTGTATTTGCGTTCTTTTTCAGTTCGAAAGACAGTGTATAAAATAAATTTATCAAATAATTACAAAATAAAAATGTAAAGTTTGATTCGACTAAAATGTAATGAGTCTCCTCCTATTATGTTATGTTATTGTATAAAAGAACTCTCTTGAAATTTCCTAATGACTTTTTGAATTCATATTTGCATACATAGGACGGGGCGGGTATATGCGGTTTTTTAAGTTGAGAGGATCATGGTAGTGACTTTGAAGTACATGGGAGAGGGGGAGGGTTTGGCAAGTGGCCTATAATTAGAGAGAATTCATTGTATTTCGGTGTTCTGATTCCTTATTTATTTATAATACTTCAGAATATTGTATTTGGAAAGGGCTTGGTAGTTGGTATCTGACCTAGCTCTTTAGAAGGTTAAAATTTGGGTAAAGGCAATTAGCATGCGATGCGATCTGCTTTATTGTCGATCTTGATGGAGAATGTCTACATGCTCATAGCCACGTCACGTATACCATGCACGGATGACACGATGTGTCACAGAATTAGTGGAACTTTCATGAATTCAGTGGGGGAGTATCATACCCATCGTAGTACGATAATTCTCACCAGTGGAGAATTTTTAGGATGTAAGAATTAGCTCAGAAATAGTGGAATTCACATGAAGTTTTGGCTCAGTTGCACTCACCTAGATGTTGCCAGCTGTAACATCAACAGATATGATTGTTTTTGTAACAGTACTCCTTGCAAATCTATGGCTATGATGTCTTATTTTGCGCCAGAATAAACTAGTTATCACTTATCCAGAACGGTGAATAGACAGTAAATGTGATGGGCAGCCTTCCAGTAATAGTACGAAGATAATGTTCAGATTTGACAGACTAGAACTTGTTCTTCTCTTGGCATTTCTCTTCGTTGAGAGATAACTGAGGTGCCGAATGGCAAAGGCTATAATCCTTCATCAAGGAGGTTGAGTATCCATCCTCCAGATTTGTAAGCCATTGATCTAGGAATATAAAAAATGAATGGTTCAGATAGTCCTAAATTATTACCTGATAACCAAACATACAGGTTCAAAATGGATGTCATTAAACACTTAATCACCCACTGATTTTCTAATTTAGATATGTATTTTCATTTTAATTTTATTCTCATTTATTAAAAAAATCATAATAATTTATTTTTTATTTGAAACTAGCACCCTCACCTTCCCCCTCGCACACATCCAACCAAATCCACCACCGTCAACATGAAAGATAATTGTTACCGCCTAGAAATAGGTACCATCCTCTTCCTCCGTCGTGTCATGTGCGGGCTATTCGCCACCGTCTCGCGTGTTTCTTCTTCCTTCGCCACGCTGTACGTAGCCTTCCCACTGCTGACAGTTGCGAGACACGACTATCCCTCCTTTCTTCCTCTCCACTGTGCGGCGTGCAGCTGCCCGCTATTGTCAACCTCGAAATGCCTCTCCTTTCTTCCTCCTTGCTGTCGCGACACATGGCCTCTAGGCATGGCAACGGGGCGGGGCGGGGCAGGTTTGCCCTTTCCCATCCCCGCCCCCGATTGAATACCCGAAACCCGCACCCTCACCAAATCCCCGTTGGGGGTGGAAAAAATACCCCCATCCCCGTCCCCGCTAGGTTTTGGGTTTCCCCGCCCCCGTCCCGCCCCGCCTCCGCCCCCATTACCTTCAGGAAATTCAGTGTCACGTGTGGTGGCTGAAGCTGGAAGGACCTGTTCACATGGTGGTCGCAGATGGAAAGAGAAGTAGTGTCTCGCGGTGGCCGGACAACACGATGGAAGGAGAAGCAGATCTGTGGGTCGCGGTGGTGGGTCGTCTCGCTGGGCGGGTCGCATTCGTTGGGTGGGTCGCGAACTCGCGATGGTGGGTTCGCGTTGCGGTGGTGGGCGTGCGGCACGGGTGGGTCGCGATGGTGAGTTCGCGTCGTTGGTTGCGTCGCTCGGTGGGTCACCTCTCGTTCGCGTCGCGATGGTGGGTGTGCGGCGCTGGGTGGGTCACGATGGTGAGTTCGCGTTGCTGGATGCGTCATTGGTTGCGGCGCTGGGTGGGTCACGATGGTGAGTTCGCGTTGCTGGATGCGTCATTGGTTGCGGCGCTGGGTGGGTTGCCTCTCGTTCGCGTCGAGGTGGTGGGTCGCCTTGCATTCGCGTCGCAGTGGTGGCCGGTGGTCGTGCGACTGCTGGATGGAGTCACAGGGAAGGGAGCTGCTGGATGGAGAATGGATACAGGGATGGGTCATGAGTGTGCGGTGGTGAGTGATGATGTAGACATTGAAGAAGGTAGGGGTGAATGAAATGTTTTAAACTTCAGAAACCTAAGTTATAATTAAGGGTATTACAGTAATTTCATAATAGCGGGGCGGGTTCGGGTGCAAGTTCGGGGTGGGTATCAGTATCCCCATCCCCGTCCCCGCCCCCGTCTATGAAAAGCGGGGGAAACCAGAACCCGAAAAGATCGGATTCCCCCCGTTTAGAACGGGGCGGGTTTGGGCGGGTACCCACGGGTTCGGGTTTCGTTGCCATGCCTAATGGCCTCCCCATGGGTCGTTTCTCCTCCTTCCTACCTTCACCATTGCGGATCTGCCTAGCACGACCGGCCACCACCGCAACGACTGTGGGCCGCTCTTCCTCTCCTCCACTGGCCACCACCATAGTGGTCGTCGGCTGCTCTACACCTCTCATTTTAAAAATAAGATATCGTATTGAGTGCGGCACTTGCTAACTCATACTGCAAACCATGTTGGCCACCCACCACAGGCACCGCCCCCGCCCCCACCTCTGTCGCATTGTCCTTCACTGCTGGTAACCCAATCCATACCATCGTCTGCCACCATTCAGCCCCAAACACAAAGAAACAATCCCAGAAAATTGAACTCAACAAGCAAACCTTCGATCTCACAAAACCCTCCATGTTTTTAGATTTTTCCAATTAATTGTGGAGTTGAGAAAAGGGGTGGTAGCAACAGTGCGAGGTTGACGCACATGCACAAATATTGCAAGTTAAGGTTGGTTGACATGACGCTGGCAACGGAGGAAGTTAACTGATTGGAGGAAGTCGTAAAAGTTAAGGGTAATTAATTGGATATAATTAAAAAAAATTATATAGCCGGGTAACCGGTTGTAGCAAGTGATAAAGGGTGGAGGATGGATACTCAACCTCGTTGATGGAGGATTGTAGACTTGCCCGTGCCGAATATGATACTAATGGGGGGTGAAGGTTATGGTACACCACTCACTAAAAGCACTGTGACGCCTGAGACTGACGAGGGCGGGGAGTGATCGCCGGTACATGAGGCACGAACAAGGAGCGGCTCTTGGCAGACTTCTAGGCAAAGGGACACAAGAATGAACCAAATTAACATCGGAATGAGAGGGATCCTGAGACTGTGCAGGTATGAGACTGCATAGTTAAGGAAGACTTAAACTAATTGATTGGTACTACCTATATCAACAAGATGCATCTTCTTTTAGGGAGCCCAGAACATAAGAATTCCATAGTGAAGCGTGTTTGACTTGGAGCACTCGTGGGATGGGTGACCTTTTGGGAAGTTTCCCAGAAAGTGTGTGAGTGAGGACAAAGCACGCTGAAAAGACTCGTATTGGTTTGTGGCGACAGTCGGCAATTCTGAAAGTAGTCCGAACTGTTACAAATGGTATCAGAGTGGACCTCAGCCAGTAAGATGTGGTTCGGGGACGAACTAGGCGAAAGCTGGTGGGCATGTGACTCCTGAGACTGATGCGGGCGGGGAGTGATCGTCGGTGCATGAGGCACGGACAAGGAGAGGCTCCTGGCAGGCTTCTAGGCAAAGGGACACATGAATGAACCGAATTAACATCGGAATGAGAGGGATCCTGAGATTGTGCAGGTATGAGACTGCATAATTAAAGAATGCTTAAACTAATTGATTGTTACTATCTATACCAACAAGATGCATCTTCTTTTCGGGAGCCCAGAACATAAGAACTCCATAGTTAAGCATGCTTGACTTGGAGCACTTGTGGGATGAGTGCCTTTTTGGGAAGTTTCCCAAAAAGTGTGTGAGTGAGGACAAAGCACGCTGAAAAGACTCGTGTTGGTTTGTGGGGACAGTCGACAATCTTGAAAGTAGTCTGGGCCGTTACAAATGGTATCAGAGCGGACCTCTCCCAGTACGATGTGGTTCGGGGACGAACCAGGCGGAAGTTGGTGGGCATGTTACGCCTGAGGCTGACGCGGGCGAGGAGTGATTGCCGGTGCATGAGGCACGGACAAAGAGCGGCTCCTAGCAGACTTCTCAGCAAAGGGACACATGAATGAACCGAATTAACATCAGAATGAAAGGGATTCTGAGACTGTGCTGGTATGAGACTGCATAATTAAGGCTTAAACTAATTGATTGGTACTACCTATACCAACAAGATGTATCTTCTTTTCGGGAGCCCAGAACATAAGAACTCCATAGTTAAGCCTGCTTGACTTGGAGCACTTGTGGGATGGGTGACCTTCTGGAAAGTTTTCCAGAAAGCGTGTGAGTGAGGACAAAGCACGTTGAAAAGATCCTTGTTGGTTTGTAGGGACAGTCGGCAATCCTAAAAGTAGTATAGGTCTTTACAAGCACCACCTAAGTGGCAAAATTTGGACCATCCAAATTGTCATTTGGGTGCTTTGACTTTTCACTAAGTTTGCATATTGTCAAAGTGTTAAATTTAGTTTTGTATTTATAAAAAAAATGTTATATTTTCATATTTGCATAAAGATCTTTTTTTTATTAAAGGTAAAAACACGTTTTTGTTCAAGTTGTTGGACTATGCATTTTTTTTTTGTTCGAACTCTTACCCTCGGCTCATGTCCTCCTCCCTCCTTCCATCGTCGGTGTCGAAAGGTCGCATGCTTCACGTTCCTTCGTCCATCGCCGGTGTCGGAAGGTCGCAGGCTTCTCTCAGCTCTTGTTAATCTTTGAGGTCATTCCTTCCTGAAGGTTGTTCATCTTTGAGGTCGTTCCTTTCGGAAAGAAAAATACAAGGTTCAATTTTTATCTGGATGTTTTGAAACCTCCTCTTAATCTCTCCGGACACCGAACACTGTGCTTTAGCAAAATCATAGAATCTCATCTTTTTTTCCCTTCATTCCCAACAACATATAGGGAATCCGACCCATCTGGTGTATTTATGACAACAGAAGAAACGTCAACACTAAATTAGAATCCTCCATTTCAAGTTTTCATTTAAAAAAAAGGAAAAAAAAAGACTAATAAAAGAGTTCTATCAGAATTTTTTGTAAATTTGAAATAAACTTGCATCGACTTTCCTTATTAGACGGACAACACGTCATCCAACACCAAAAATAAAATTAAAAGGGGGGATGGATAAGGATTGCTTCTGCCAAAACCTGCTTCATTAGGACACTGATGAGTCATGACACTTCAAATCAAAACTTTAAAATCCAATAAGTGAATGTAATTTTGGACCGAAACAACCGAGAAGATCATAAGCTCAAACATTAAGGAATTTAACCTAGTCTAACAAAATGATTTACATTGTATGGCAATAGTTGTGAGAGGGGGCAGAGGGGAAAGGGGGAGTGTAGGGAAGTGGAGGAGGAGGGTATTTTGAGAAAAAAAACACAAATTAAGTTGTATTCTAATAAGAAAAGAATTTGCAAATACAAAAAGGGAAGGTATTCTAATATTTGACTATATGTGGGTGTTGAAAAGTCCAACCCCACCATTTAACATTTTGACTAATTCAAGTGACAAAATGTGAATGGATCACATTGGTGGATGGTGCATCATTGCATCACTTTCGTGGGTGGTGCACACGTAAGACAACACCTATTAAATATTCCATAATCACGTTTTAAGTTAAGTACAGCTTAAATGGAGTCTTGATGTGTCAGACTAATATCTTATAGATAATAATATTAAATCGCAGGAATGCTTATTCATAAAACAGGGTAGGAATTCAAAAAACAGTAAAGCAACGAATGCATTTTGAGGACTGTGTGTTTTCCTTTATTTTTAGTCTTGTTTTATTATATAATTTAATTGTAAACTGACGAAGAGTTTTTAATTAGTTGTGATATACTATCTGCTTAAAAATCATAAATTATTTAATTATGTATTATTATATTATTAAATAAAAAAATTGACTATAACAAAAATCATTTAAAATATTAAATTCTTTACAGAAGTGAGTAAAGTCTTTTCCAACAAAACATTTTTTCATACACACGGCAGAAATCAAATCCCTAACAACAACATGCTTAAGTTGAATACACTATAAATTAATATGTTTTTAATTTTTTTTCTCAGTTTGTTTTTATACCACAATCTATTCTAGTTTTATTATCGGTTGAAAATTTACAATTTTTCTTGAGACATCTTGTACCAAGATAATCTTGTAATTTCAGGTTCAAGGAATTATTTTATAAAAATAAAATGACTATTTGATGAGTTTCGAGTTAATAAACTAATTAATATTAGGAGAAGTTGAGGGGGAACAATAAGTCGATAAAACCACTGTGGTAGGGATACGTCTAATGAAGATTTATTTATTTCTTTTGGGCTGCAAAAAGGATTTAATTAACTTGTACAAGATGTTGAATTTCTTCACATCCAATCGTGGAGTTTTAAGATTAATGAGAAATGCATCAATATTCAAGACAAACTAATTGTATAATTCACCGTTGGGTGGGCACTTGCATGTTAACGTTTAAAGTGTCGTTGAAAATATAGTGTTTAACGAAATTTTCTTTAGCGTATTACCATTTACCATTAAAGTGTTATTACCTAATGTTTTGATTTGAGACATTTATTTGAAATTAGTTGTTTTTATTCCTGGTTATAAAAGTTGCATATAATAATAAAGGTTATTGGTTTTAGGGTGCTATACCTATGTGATATTATATAGTTGAAGAAGTCTACTCTATATACGTACACACACACGCAAAGATTGAATGTGGTGTCTTTTTATAATTAACATTCACAAATAATTTTCAAGATGAAAGATGATCATATTATCGTTCCTCAAAGGTCTAAACCGTAATCCTTAATGGCCCCCAATTTTATTTTTAGAAAAATACTAGTGAAATTGTAGGGAACAGAGGTGGGGAAGAGATGGAAAATAACCACGTGTCATTTTAGTGCCAGTGGAGATGGCTACAAAGTGGTCCAAATTCAACTAATGTTTGGAACTTGAACAAACTTGCTGAATCACAATTTGGTGCCAATTTCAAGTGAATGAAGCAAAATAAACGGTTGCATTCGCTTGCCTAACTAGCCAAGAAAAGACTAGCAGCTTCTTTTGTTGAAATTAAGTGAATAAAATCCTTGGGTGACTTAAGCACTTTATCTTCCCAACGGTTGTACTTGGTCTTAAATCTTTCATTGATCATTGCTGCCAATTATTTAATCGTTGTTGGCTTATGCAACGTACAAATTTCCTCAAGGTTGGACATTAATGGGACCCGTCCACTTATAGTTGCAAAGGTCATCTTCCTCAAACTTCAAGCCTCAATGATATCTTTGCTCAAAATGGTGTTTAGAAATGAAATATCATGCTAGTAGCACGTTGGGAATCTAGGAATAAAAAAATCATCTTGCGTAAACACTCGGTTAATTTATAGTGGCTTGTCAACCAAAGATTTGCAGGTATAGGCCCTCCTATTATTTTCACGTTCCTCTTACATGGGGTGATCAAATGTGAATGGTTTCCTCGTGACAGGTCAAAAAGCAAGAAAAACATGAGTGTTAGATTCCACGTTTCGTAAGATTGTCTGACCAACAAGTTTGGTTATAATCTACTTCCCCGGTTTAGTTGAGAGTGTCAATATGAGGTTACTTCTCTAAGGATTTATCAAAGTGTTCAATGTGTGTTGGTTCAAACCGAAGGGATTTAAGTTCCTTAACCATGAGATTTTGGGTTTGATTATTAAATTCATGTGTCACTATTGAGATTCCCTTAGGTGTGTGGCACTAGTTTAGCATATTAATCCCTCTCGTGATAGGAGGATATTATAAAAAACAACTACAAAAAAAACTTTTTTTAATCTTTTTTTGAACCATACATGTTAGTTTAGAAGGAAGAATTAATTTGACAGAACAAATAAACAAGCTTAGCAGACATTAAAACGCATAATTTAACAGGTTAATTTATAATCTGAATTTGGTTATAATGCAGACGCTTAGCGCAATGGACTAATTCTCCTCCCAACCCAAGTAAAAAAAAAAAATCGGCTGTCAAAGTAATCCCCCAGTTGGGATATTAGTTTATACTTTCTAGATAAAACAAAAAAGAATTTAATTACTATATATTGATAATATAAAATATTTTTACACAGACATTTAATCATAAGTTATTACATCAGTAAAAAAAACATCGACTCTCATCCTAACTATCTTAAAAGTCATCCATATTATGATTGGTGATTGATTATCTATATAAAAATATTTTATATTATCAGTACATAACAATTAAACTAAGGGGGTATAATTGTTACTATCAGGGAATTGTATTACTATGGCAGTTGGGTTTTGGTTTCAGCGTCTGGTTAACTAGAGGCCAAAAAAGTACTCACCTCCTTGTTCATATTCAGTTAGTCTTAAGGCGCTATCTTTGTTGATATTTCTGATCCTACTAAGTTCACTAATTTCCATAATTGCATGTTGCACCTTTATCTGGCAGCTTTTTAATTATGCCTCAAACCCCTGCAATTAAGATTAAAAAAATTTATTTGTGTTTGATAATGATATTTTAAAAGTGAGTTAAAAATTTTTTTTTTTTATAGAATAAAGGAGAATCATTTTTTTTATATAAAATATAGAATCACTTATAGAATTAAAAATTACTAAAAGAAAGAAGGATGATTGTTGCATGACTTTTGGAGAGTAAAGTGAGAAATAAATGATGGATAATTAGATTATATATATATTTGACTTGAAGATAGGGGCGGAGCTAGGATTTTGGTTTAAGGGAGGCCAATATCAAAGAGTCTAGGTCTTATAAGTAAAGAAAAATTCAAATATTTTAATAAAATAAACAAGTAAAGTCTAAGATGAAAGTATCGGAAATATAAAAGTGCACTTCCTTTTCTTCCAACACAAGTTATAAGGGAAATAAATAAGGACAAAACTTAAATATAATTCATTGGGCGCTTGTGGTGTTACCATGCTATTCTCCAATAAAAACATAAAATTTGTAACAATTCATCGATAAAAACATAATATTTGTAATAATTGTTATTTAATTAAAAAATAATATCACATGTACAGAAAAAATTGCACATAATTTTGTCCAATAAACAATTATTGATAGAGAAAGTCATAGAAAAAATGGGTAAAAGATGACTTTTTATATAAGTAGACATAAAAGAAATAGATATCACAAAAATACCTTTTACATTTCAATAAATAAACAAATAATAAATATAAAAAGTTAAATATGAAAGGAGACTATAAATTATAATTAGATAATAAAACTAAAAAGCTAAAAAAGTGGGGGTGGCCATGGCATACAAAGGCCACCCCCTGCCTCTGTGTGAAGAGGCAAACGGAAAAGCTAACCCCTGCTGGCTCAAGAAAATCCGTTTTCTCTTATTTCAAATATACATTTTCTCCACATTGAATTTCATTCAAATAAGATTTGGCTTTGCAAAAATAATTATTTTCATCGGAAATGAAACTTTCAGCCTCTAAAATCTGAAACAAATAGGTACTACATCATTTTCATGTCATTGTCTGCCGTCACCCGCCGGCCAACCGTTGTCAATTGTCAGCCGGCCTCCACCACCCACCGACCAACAACCATCAACCTTGTCAGCAGGGCTGATCCAAAGCTATGGCTAGACAAACCCTTGTTTTAGGTCCTCAGGCCACCCACTCAATCCCTTACATGACCTACTAATTTTATGATCTCACCTTCATTTTGATAACTCACAAAAATTACGTATATGAGATCCCCTCTCATGATTTGTTCACTCTAAGGCTTCATCTAGCTTCAGGTCTCACCTTAACTGGGGTCGGCCCTAATTGTCCGTCATCGGTTGGCCGTTGTTGAGTCAATATTTTTTAATTATTTAAATTTTAAAAAGGGTGATAAGAATTTTTTTAAGGATTTAAAAAAATATGACATGGGAGAAAAATGATGACGTAGAATTGAATGTAAAAAATAATGTTGAAAAATGGGTGGTAAATGTTTATTTTCCTTAAGCATAAGTTGCTTAACTCATCAGTCACCACCCATGGGGTTAATGTATGATCCCACCCAATTCCACATTTCTTACTTTCTTTTTTGATTGAACTACCGTCGTCCTACTTTACTAACTTGAATTTTCAACTTTCACCACCAATTGAAGTACATCCTTTTCTCTTTTCTCTGTGTGCCACACCAGCAGGGGCTTCCTGCTTGTGTTGAATGGGTTTGACCTGACTAGAATCAAACTTGATATTTTGATTGAATTCATATTTAGATTCAAATTTAGGCCGGTTATATTTTATAGGTAAAATAGGTTAATTGGTTCTATACGTGTTTTTTATTTTTCACATCAGTCCTATAAGTTTTATTATTTTCAAATTGATCTTATATGTTATGTTCTGTTTTCATGTTAGTCTTTTCCATCAATTTTGATCTGACGTCTCCAGTTTTGACCTGAAACAAACTTATATTTTATAGTATATATTTCAAAACAAATAGCGTCAATATAAATATATTATGAGGCAAAATAGGTTGATTGGTTCTATACGTTTATTTAATTTTTTACATCGGTCCCATAAGTTTTTTTTTTTCAAATTGGTCTCACACGTTATGTTTTGTTTTCACGTTAGTCCTTTCCGTCAATTTCGACCTAACGCTGTCAAATAAAGAGCCACATGTCGCACTAATATCATGCCATGTCAGCTCAAAACTAATAGTGTTAGGTTGAAATTGACGGAAAAGACTAACGTGGAAACGGAATATAACGTGTAGGACCAATTTGAAAAAAAAAAACTTATGGAACCGATGTGAAAAATTAAATAAACGTATAGGACCAACCAACCTATTTTGGCTGTATTATGATATTAAAAAAAAGTTATCAATTTAAGTCAAACCTTATTATTTATTATTATTTATAACTAAATGTCAAAAAATGTATAAGTTCTAATATAATGTGTCACACTAAACCGGGTTTGAACAACCAGAAATAAAAATAGAAGTAGACCTAAAATCATATTAAATTTAATTTCTAAAACACAAACTCTTTTCTATGAACAAATACCGAGTTGAATTTGTAGGATCCATCAAAGTTTTAAGAATAAGATTTTGTTAAAGTGAACTTCTCTTTAAAGTGAGTAAGTAAAAATATTTTCACCGTTAATTTAATAAAATATATAGAAATAATAATCAACTCTATTAAATCAAATGTGAAAATATCCTTATTGTAATTTAGAAACAAAATCATTTTACACGAGCTTTTCCAATTTTTATACACCCATATTCACTTGTGCTGACATGTTAGGAAAACGAGCTTTTCCTTTGCAGCTTGTTTAATTAATTGTTAATTCTAGCACTCAATGACATTTCAGCTCAGAATCACCATGAACCATTACCACTTGCTCGGTTGGTGCTTCCCTTCCCCCAATTATATGAACAACTAAAACATTCATAAATGACCTGTGGGCTTCTCTGATAAAAAAAGAAAGAGGAGATAATTTAGGTGCAATTTTATAGATATTTTAAATGTTATTTTTCAATGGAAATATCATATATATAACAGTTCATCCATAAAAAAATAATATATGTAACAACTATTACAAATATCCTATTTCGATTGGAAAATAACATCTACAGTACCTACAAAATTCTACCTAATTTTTGTGCAAAGAAAAAACACTTCTCTTAAGAACAATAAGAGAACCAATGATTTTGTCCCCTTGCCTGATTGATTCTTTCATAAAAGTATTTGTGTGGAAGGGCTCCACATGATGTCTTGCTTCTTTCCCGATTATAGAGAGGACAGTAGTATTGTCATTTAATTCTACTTGATATCTTGGTTTTTTATGTGCTTGAGACCATTATTGTCCACATACCAACACAATTTGGCAATAAAGCTAATGAAATATAAATGTCACTAGTTTCCGTTGAAAGATAGCATATACATGTTTAGAATAGGAACAGTGAGTCTTCTGTATGTGACCCACAGTCACACTCTTCTACATCACCCAACTAAGGCTTTTGTTTTGTCTATATATTTAGACAAAAAGAATGAGAAGTTTGGCCTTGATACTCTTATGTGGTTGATTTTTATACACAGTCTAATTATAGTACTCCTTGCTGGGGAACTTGAGTGGGCCTTCCTAGTTTGTGTTTTTGGTTTAGATCTTGACGAAGTCTAAGGTCTTTTTTCCTTGCAACTTGTTTGTTACATAATGTTTGCTGTACTCTCCATGGTTGTATCTTCTATACTTGCATGGATGGTGTTCATCCACAAATTCTGGAATTGGACCAAGCTCTACTTCATAGCTAGGAGCATAAAATGTCACAATTGAGAGTCTATCTTTCTCCTGATGAGCCACAGCTCTATGCTCCACACTCTTGTATTTTCCATTTGTAAGAACCTGCATAATGCAAATTAGTATTAAATCCAGATGAAAAACTAAAAATATACATGAAAAGAAAAGTGTTAAGTGAAAATCACATTAGTAGGTTTGACATTACATCTTAACTTAACCCATACATGATTATCACCTTGTCCATTCCTAAGTCCTAACCAATGTGGACAAAAGAGAGAAAAAAAGGAAAAGGAAAAGAGAAAAGCACAGAGGTCTTACTTCTATTGTGTCTCCAATGTTGATGACAAGAGCATTTGGAATTGGTTGAACAGGCACCCATGTACTGTCCTTAAGTATTTGAAGTCCCACTGGGCTTCCTTTTGCTTGCTGCAGCACAGTGAGGGCACTTCCATCTGAATGGGGGCTAAGACCCAAGACAAGGTCAGGCCTGGAACATGGTGGGTAGTAATTCATCCTTATGGCTTGCACCGCCACACCAAATATCTTCTCAAAGACATCCCCTTCCAACCTCAAGCCTAGAGCTATGTATTTGAGCAGATTCTTGCATAGTTTCCTTACTTCTCTTGAGTACACTTCCACCGTTTCACTGCATGAATGTGTGTTTAAGCTTCTTAACTAATAAAAAACATTGGACTAATTAATTTACCAAAGAAAAAAAAACATTGGCCTACAAGAGTAAAAAATATTGGACCATTATTTATGTTACCTAAATCTTTCTGGCCTTTTTGGCCATAGATTTGGATTCCTCACATAGTAAGGTTCAATTCCAAGAGCAAACATGTTGCACCAGTCCAACTTCTGGTCCTCTGAGAAAACAAAAGCCTGTCCATACCCTTGAACTGTACCTGGAGCCATTGGATATTTCTGTTTCTCTTCCAAAGGTAGCATGAAAAACTCCCTGCTCACCTTCTCTATACTCTCCAGCAGATTGAGGTCAACATCATGATTAATTACCTAATGACCACACTCAACGTTAGTTTCCATAAAAAAAAAACATTTATGTTATAAAAATCTATGTAACTAAGGTAAGTTAATAAAAGTCTAAACAGTTATCAAATGGTAGTAGCATAAATAAAAGCAGTGGTATTTTACCTGAAAAAATCCCCAATCTTCACAAGCAGTTGCAAGGTTGAAAATTTCACTGAGGACTTCCTCTCTGTTCCCTTTGCTAAGCTTAGAGAAATCAATGACTGGCATGTGATCACTACTTGGTTTGGAGACAGATGTAGCAAGTGTTGGTCTTTCTGTCAATACTCGTACAAATCTTTGAGGAATTGTTCTTGGCTTAGTTTTTCTTAGTTCTTGGACATCATCAATGTGGCCAACGTTGATGGGAGAAATAGGTACTGGAGCCATGGAAACAGAACTTGGAGCTAGAGTTTTCCCTACAAACTGATTACTCTATGTCTCTACCCTTAACCAAGTTTGTATTTATAGAAGAATTTAGACCCTTGTGACGTTAAGTACATAAAAAAATTATAAAAAATATGTGCACCTACGCAACACTAGTGTTATAACTGTGCATAATTGACACATGAATCCGGAGTTTAAATCAAATCATTTTACTTTTTAGAGTAAGGTTAGATGAAGTCATGTGTGAATTATGTGCAGCGGTGATTGTAAGGTGGAGTAAATAGCATCACTTTTACAAGAGAGAAATGTTTCGACGGAATTTTCGCTTATTGTCACATACCAAACATCAAAAAAGGAATAAAAAGTTAGTGTTATAAGTAGGTTAAATTTCTTTTTACTGAGTGACACACTACGAAACATAAACACTTCAAAATAGTTGTTGTATTCATATTGGACATTGTACTTCCCGGAACGAGGAGGGCCCTTCCTGATCCACCAGATAGCGTTGGTCTGCCTTTCAAGCCCAAGAATGAAGTACCTATGTTGGACCGAGTTATGTGATGGGCCAGCCCATGAGTTGGGCCAACGTCTACCCTCTGGGCTCAAGGATCAGGGCTTCCAGAAGTCTTACTGGCAAAAGTAACTGTAACGGCTTGGACTGCTTTCAGGATTGTCGATTGTCCCCACAAACCAACACGGATCTTTTCTACGTGCTTTGTCCTCACTCACACACTTTCTAGGAAACTTCTCAGAAGGTCACCCATCCCACAAGTGCTCCAAGTCAAGCACGCTTAACTATGGAGTTCTTATGTTCTGGGCTCCCGAAAAGAAGATGCATCTTGTTGGTATAGGTAGTACCAATCAATTCATTTTAAGCCTTCCTCAACTGTACAGTCTCATGATCCCTCTCATTCCGGTGTGAATCAGTTCATTCATGTGTCCCTCCGCCTAAAAGCCTGCCAGGAGCCGCTCCTTGTACGTGCCTCATGCACCGGCGATCACTCCCCGCCCTCGTCAGCCCCGGGTGTCATAGTAACCACCTGGATAACTCCGCTTATCTCTTATCAATACTGAGAATCCCTCTAACTAATTAACTAAGGATCTCAAACTTATCCACATTTTGTAACACGCCTACACTATGAATAGGGGGTGCACTACAGGTAAACTAAGTTCTAGTTCAGCCTCTCTCTCTCTCTCTCTCCTCTCTCTCTCTCTCTCTCTCTCTCTCTCTATATATATATATATATATATATATATATATATATATATATATATATATACCCTATTTCGTTATGTGACTTGAGCATCGAAGTGTCGTTGCAGGTACCCCTACTCCTCTAAGCTTGGCGGTCGGACAGAGACAGGGAGATCAGACCACAGTCCGACTCGATACCCAAATCTCAGGTATTTGCACAAAACAAACATGTATTTGTATCAAATATTTCAATGGCACTTTTATTTTTTGAATTTTTATATCATCATAGATGGAAATGTCACAATATTTAAATAAATATTAGCATTCTATTATATTTACAATAACTCATGCTAAGATTTAAAACATTAGTTATCTCTTTTAAATGAAGATCTGTGTTTTAATGTTAACCCTATGTGAATTTTATATCTTATATCTTAATTATGTCGTATACTATAATTTTTAAAATTTATTGTATCACCATTTCTATGTCGTATCGTATATGTATCCCATGACGTATCCATATTTATGCTTTTTACAAAGGGAAAATTTCGAATATCCTCTTGGGAAGAATTTTGACCATTACATGCTACTTGTGAATTTGAGAACCTTATATAGATCCAAAGGTCAATATGTTCTTGGAGGGGGGGAAAATTTCCTCTTGTGTACCAAAGAACTTCCCCTCTATAAATTTAAAAAAGTTGTTCAGACCCACATCAAGCACATTATAATAGAACTTTTGTGATGTAAGTGCCATCAGTTTGGTAGAGTTGCATGAGAAATATCATTTTGTGATGTAAGTATGAATAGTTTGGTTTTCTAATAATAAATACATGACATTCAATGTCAAATTTGAAGAACTAAGATGGGTGAATCTACTTTTAAATCAATTAAAATGATGGCACCTTTTACTATGCACATCTGCGTGCACGAATGTGCAGTGTTTTTAATATGGAGTAACGAGTTTTTTTTTCTTATTGGAGTAACAAGTTTTTATCATTTTATTATTGGAGATATGCTTTACATATATATTTATTTATAAGTCCTTCATGTGCCATCGAGCCTGAACAACCATCGGCGAAGAAAACGAGGTTAGACTTGGTCAATGATAGCGATGATGGTGCAAGTGATAGCGGAGGCGTGGAGGTCTGACATAATTTGTGGCGAGGATGACGATAAGGCTCACGATCTGGATGAGGGTGCTGATGGGCTCGCAATTTGCGGTGGTTGCACGACGACTTGCCAGGGTCTCACGGTGTTGGGGAGCACTGGACATGGCGATACGTGAGATTATGCGCGAGTCAGTAGCATCCGCATGCTAGGCGGTGTGGTTCTGGGTTGCGTGGTGACCGGAGAGCTTGTTCAACAGTATCAAGTCCTCTTCTTTATTCTCCTTTACTGAAAATCACTAAATAGCTTCTCTCAACTATGTCACACCTTCACAATCACAATCAACCAAATCCACATTAAACAACCCCTAGTGGTTGCTTGGTTGGGGTGGTGGTCATGATTTTTGTTGATGGTAGCTAGAGTTGTTAATATTTTATGTCTACAATGGTGGTTAGTGCCCGACCAACGGTTGCACACGCCAACGGTAGAGACAAACAAATTTCAAATGTGTTACATTAGACCTCACAACAATTACCAATTTCATTTTGGAAACTGCGTAAACTGGTTTCACGTAATCAACTGTGGCAATCCATGTGTTTTGATCTTTTCCCCTTCTATCCATCATGAAGCTGTGGTCACTAATTGCGGATGCACATGGTAAAAGGCGCCTAAAGTGCCCAAAGAGTTGGTTCAACCAATAAAAATGAAGCTTGTCTCGGCAATCTTCCTTAGTAAGTGAAGAATCACATAAGTGGGCTTGACACCACATCTTGACCTAAAACCTTAAGGTAGTGAGGTTATGGGTCTTCTCCACTTATAT
This sequence comes from Ammopiptanthus mongolicus, assembly GCA_039655645.1. NCBI lineage: Eukaryota > Viridiplantae > Streptophyta > Magnoliopsida > Fabales > Fabaceae > Ammopiptanthus > Ammopiptanthus mongolicus. The sequence continues at coordinate 91,297,933 of CM077344.1, read as the reverse complement.
AGCCTTCAACTTGTCAAGTTCTTTTCAAGGTGAGACTTCTCCATCTACATCTTTACTCACATTTGGAATTCCCAATAGTCATGCCTTAACCTCTACCCTCTCTTCCACCGTAAACTGAGGTTTACTTTGAAGCAGCTGGCAAGGAGGCATGCAGTTGAGACTGAATTATTGTAAGTTGGATAAGTGAGATTTCTAATGCTTCCAAAAATTTGGCCAAACTATAATTTTGAAAATCGGACCAGCCGGTTGGATCGAGAACCGGTCAGGTGTTCGATCCGTTCAACCCAAAAAATCGCCTAATTTTTGGAACCGGTCCAAAACTAGTGAAAACCGATAAAAAATCTGTGGTCAGAATCGGTTTGAACTGGTCATTTTTTATTTTTGAATTTTTTTGAATTTTTTATTTTTAAACTATTAAAAATATGTTTTCTAGTCAAATAAAGGTCCAATGGCAAGTTATAAAAATACATATACATGAGTTTTCATTATTTATCCTTCTTTTTTATTTTTTATGTTATGAAATATATAGTATAATTATAATTTTTCTATGTTAATTTAAAATTTGATCTATTTTAAGTTTATTACTTAATATAATATATAATATTAACAAAAAAATTTAATTATCGCTAATTTGATCATATGATTCAATTACGATTCAACCATTAAATCTTGAATTAGTGATCTATCCGATTTTTAAAACATCTCCCCAAACTTTCACATGCCATGGTGGATGACTGATTGTCTATCAAATCATTGTCTACAAACATTTGTTGCATTTTTTTGTGACCCCATCAGTTGTGACACCTGTATAATTATTACCCACATCACTGCCGTTTGGGAGGCACAGACCTCAGCTAATGCAGTGAAAGAATCTTCACAAACTAGAGTCCCACTCCCACTATGTCGTTCCTCCTTTTACCAAAGGGAAGAAAATATCAATTTAGTGCACATTGTACGCGGTATGACAGACACCACTTCCTTTGCTTTTGAGTGATGCCAGTGCCACAATTTAACAATTTAAAAAGCTAGAGTACTCATTTTCCATGCTACTGATTTGTGAAACTATTAATTAATCAAATGAATGACACCGAACTATATTTGTGTAATATAATAGCCACACAAAGATATAGCACTAGCTTTGTTCTTTTTTCTTTTCCTCTTCTTTATCTTTTGCTCTTAAGTATTAAGTGCCCTCCCCCCCCGTCTCTCTCACTGGTACTTATATGAATGATATCATCAACCACGGCTAACATAAAAAAGGACATATCAAAAAAGGTCTTCTACTATATTTTAAGATTTAAGAAGAATGGAATTAGGTTAATAGTAACGTGTGGTACATATAATAGACAGAATGCTTATGAGAGAATGTAATCTTTTAAGGAATTCATTTTAAATTTTTAAATAAATTTATATATATCAACTTAAATTTATGACACTCATTTAATGTTCACTCCAATAGAGATTTCTATTGTTAAGTTCTTTAACTTCTCCCTCTTTTCAACATTTCATATTCTCTCTCTCACCTTTACACTATCAAATGTAAAAAAAAAAATATATTTAAATGTTATAAAACTCTCTTTTATGGTTCCTTAGATAAGAAACTCATTTTAAATTTATAGAATCCAAAATTATACGTGACATATTGTAATAATATTTTATTCTTAAAGAATTTCTAAGGAACTCCTATTAAAAATGCTCCAAGTGATATTAGAGGACTGGTCGTAGTAGGGTCATTCCAATTGGCCGAGAAAAAAACAATGTCCTAATTCTGCAGACCAAATCTAGTGTAATTTGTCGTCATGCCTTTGTCCACCCTCCCATGCTTAAATTAAATCCTCTGCCTTTTGTTCCTGTAAATTTCTATAGTACCAAATTTGAGGTACTAAGTATTCATTTAATATTAGACTTCGTAATAGATGTTTAAAAATAACTAAAGAGTCAGTAGAATTTCCTCTCACTTACGAGCATGTTTTTATATGAGAGTGAAAGGAATAAATCTTAACTTTTGGATCAAACCATGAATGATCAAGATTAGAATATAAAGTTACATGATTTTTTTAAGTGGTTACATGATCACTAACCAACTTTTAATCTTGACCATTCCTGTACGATTTTAATGATTAAGATTTGTTTCTCTCACTCTCACATAAAAAAACCTCTCTTACTAGATATGCCTATAATGATTAATACTGTAAAATTCTCCTATCTGGTCTTATTGCTTAGGCAAACATCACTACTTGTAAATTACTCATGGCATACATAAGCTGCTATTGGCAATGAATGGTACAAACGAAAACAGACAAAAAACATCAGTGGACATTGGCATTGAAGGATATACGTTCGTACTCAACGCATGCTGCTGTCTAGTGCCTACTGAAATGGAAATCTCTCCACACAAAAAAGTAGGATCTTAGAATCTTAAGAAGAGGATAAAAGTCATAAAGCTGTTGAAGGATGAGTGAACAAACGCAGTGGTTTTCTTTACTTTGTCACTCTTGGGTGGTGCATTGGACTAATGGAGGTTCGTTAGTTTTCTCTAACTCTGAAAAGAACGCATGATATTTGTTTGGTTTAGATTTTGGACGGTCAAAATCATATTTGTTTTTGGTAAAAGTGATTTTGGGATTTTGGAGGTGTTTATTTTAAATTTAGCGTTCAATAAAATCAATTTTGAGTTGGGCATAATTGATTTTAAGAGAAGCAAGAATTTCTAGCTTTTCCGTTGAGAATAATTGATTCTAGGTGTGAGACTCATAATATTCTTTATATTTACATTTCAAAAGTGATTCTACTCTATCATCCAAACAAAATCAATTCGTCTAAACTGACTTTTAAAATATCATAATCAAATACAAATCAATTCCTTCAAAATCAATTCTATCAAAATTTAAACCAAACTGATGGGAGAAGTTATCTCCATTTTTCATTGACTCCAATGTAAACTTATGAGTCATCCCAGTTTTCTATGCTAAGCACGAACCCACAACTAGTGAAAGTTAACAGAATAATAGGGAAGACCTAATATTAAACTTATATATATATATATTAGTATAATTTAATTGGTATGTACGGCAGATAATCATCCAATCATCAATTATCACATGATCATTTTAAAATGATTCTTATCATAACTATCTCAGGATTAGTTATCATGACTATCTCAAGATCCAGGAATACAATTTAGAGTTTAATTTTTATACACTGACAGTGTAAACCATCTTTATACAGACATTCAATCACAAATTATCACATCAGTAAAAATTGACTTTTATCTTAACTACTTTAAAAATCATTCATATCATGATTGGTAATGACTGACGGTGAGTGCATAACAATTAAACTCTTCAATTTATTAAACTACAGTTTTTCAAAACAAAATTATTATACATGCACTACGACATATTTAAAGGATGAAATCTCATGCAGCTTTAAAATAATTGCAAATGATCTTAAAATAGCCATTGAATTTTGGATATACAAATACAAATATTAACTTTCAAATGAAAAAAAAAAATGTGTTAGGAGTTGTGTAATTCAGTTTGTTAGAAATAGTGGTTAGAACACTTAGAATATTGTTAGTGTTTGTTGTAATACACACTATAAATAGTGGTGCAGTGTATATGTGAAAGATATATGTGAATAAAATCGTGTGAAGTATATTCAGCAATTAGCTTGTTCTTTTTATTACTTTTCTCTGTTTTCTTATATGTGATTGAGTGGTACATTGATATTAAAAGTGTGAGTGAAACACTGTGAGGGAGTGTGTGAGATTGAGAGAGTGTATGCTTGCACTAACAGTGGTATCATACAACTTGTTCGATCTCTGGGAATGGCAGCTTCCAATGGCAACTTTCCAGCTACTCTACCGATCTTGACCACCAAGAATTATGATCGATGGGTCAGTCAAATGCGCGTGATATTTGGATTTCAAGAAATGACGGAAATCGTGAAGGATGGGGTTCAAGAACTTGAAAAGAATCCCACTGAGACACAGAAGGCAGCTCATCGAGAAGCAACAAAGAAGAATTGTAAAGCCTTGTTCATTCTTCATTAGTCTGTTGATCCAGACAACTTTGAAAAGATTCAAAATGTGACTACTGCAAAGGAAGCGTGGGACATTCTTCAAAAGTCCTATGTGGGTGCTTATAAGTTGAAGAAGGTGAAACTCCAAACCTTGAGCGGGCAGTATGAGTTGTTGCAAATGAATGATCAAGAAGGTGTAGCTGATTATTTCACTCGACTGATGACTCTAACAAATCAAATGAAAGCATGTGGCAAAACTGTGACATCAGTGATGGTGGTTGAGAAAGTAATGAGGACTCTTTCTCCAAGGTTTGATCATGTAGTGGTGGCGATTGAAGAATCAAAGAATCTTGGAGAATTGAAGGTAGAGGAGTTACAGGCAACACTGGAAGCACATGAGCTGCGAATCAATGAAAGAAACTCAGTCAAAACTACTGAGCATGTTCAGGCTTTACAAGCTCAGTCAAGCCGAAGGAGTGATAAAAGGTTCAAGAAGGGAAAAGAAAAGTAGAGCTCCAGTAAATGGAAGGGCTCAACCAATCAGTCTTCTAATCAAGAAACTGATATGGCTGATCAGAAACATGGCAGAAGCCACGGAAGGAAATGTGGTTTTCAGAAAAGATCTGACAAGGGGCAGAAAAGATTTGACAAAAAGAGCATACAGTGTTATAATTGCAACAAATGGGGCCATTTTGCAGATGAGTGCTATAACAACAAAGGCAGGCAAGAAAAGGAAGATGAGGCTCAGTTGGCTCAAGAGGATGGTGATGACTCAGGGTTTGATCAAGTCCTGCTCATGGTAACAACTTCAGACTGTGATAATTCTGATAGTTGGTATCTGGATGCTGGATGTTCGAATCACATGACAAGTAACAAAGGTTGGTTTGTTAATCTTGATGAGACTGTCAAAAGCAAGATCATATTTGCTGATAACAGCACAGTATCAGCTGAAGGTATTGGCAAGGTTCTTGTGCAGAGAAAGGATGGTAAGCAAGCCATCATTACTAATGTTCTTTATGTGCCACAAACGAAGAGCAATCTGTTGAGTCTTGGCCAACTGTTAGAGAAAGGGTATGTGATGAATATGAAGCACAATGTGATGAAGGTGTTTAACAACAAGAGAAAGTTGATTTTGAAGGCACCATTGTCCAAGAACAGGACCTTTAAGACTGCAATTCGAGTTGCTGAGAGCCAATGTCTGACTGCTGCTACTGAAAATCAGACTTGGCTTTGGCATCTCAGGTATGGTCACCTAAATTTCAGAAGCTTGAGGCAGTTGAAGAATGAAGGGATGGTGCTTGGCTTGCCTTCCATTAAGCAGCCAGAGGAGCTATGTGAAGACTGTGTCATCAGCAAGCAGTCCAGAAATTCATTTCAATCCAATACTCCATCTAGGACAATGGCAGCCCTTGAAGTGGTGTATTCTGATGTATGTGGCCCAATGGAGACATGTTCACTTGGAGGTAATAATTACTTCATCTCTTTTGTAGATGATCATACTAGAATGATGTGGATTTATTTGATTAAAAGGAAAAACAATGCTTTTGAGAAATGGTAGAAAAACAAAGTAGTCATGCCATTAAATTTCGTAGAACTGATGGTGGAGGTGAATACACCTCAAATGAGTTTCAAGTTTTTTGTGATAAGGAAGGCATTGTGCATGAGATTACAGCTCCATACACCCCCCAACATAATGGTGTTGCTGAGAGAAGAAACAGGACAGTGATGAATATGGCCAGGTGTATGCTCAAAACCAGAAACATGCCAAAGGAATTTTGGGGGGAGGCAGTCTCAACAACTGTTTACATCCTCAATAGATGTTCAACCAAGAAACTGAATGATATGACTCCAATAGAGGCATGTTCAGGCAGAAAACCTGGGGTAAGTCACTTCAGGATTTTTGGTTCCTTGAGTTTTAGACATATTCTAGATGCAAGAAGAAAGAAGTTAGGTGATAAGGGAGAGCCAATGATATTTCTTGGGTATCATGAAACTGGAGCATACAGATTATACAGTCCAAACAGCAAGAAGACAGTTGTGAGTAGAGATGCAGTGATTGATGAAAGTAAAGGGTGGAAATGGGAAACGGGAAGTGATGGTGTCAACAGGTCTGTACAGATTATGCTGGATGTGCAACATGAGGATCTAGCTGCAACACAAAATGTTGTACAAAGGACACAAAGAGTTAGACAGCTACCACAGAGATTCAGTGATTATGAGCTCTTTCCTGATAATGCAATAATTGAAGATGGAGATCTGATGACTACAAGTGACATGGTGCACCTAGCTTTGCTGGCAGAAGCAGAGCCAGTGTCCTTTGAGGAAGCTATTGTTGAGCCAAAATGGAAAGCAGCTATGAAGGAAGAGTTAATTTCCATAGAGAAAAATAATACATGGGAGCTAGTCACTCTACCTCACAACAAAAGGCCTATAGGTGTGAAGTGGGTTTACAAGGTGAAGGTGAAGCCGAATGGAGAGGTTGCTAAGTATAAGGCCAGATTAGTGGCCAAGGGATTCTTGCAAAGAGCTGGTTTGGATTATAATGAGGTATTTGCACCTGTGGCAAGGATGGAAACCATAAGACTAGTGGTAGCTATGGCCAGTTTTAGAAGCTGGACTTTGCATCAACTAGATGTAAAGTTAGCTTTTCTAAATGGACCACTAGAGGAGGAGGTTTATGTGTGTCAACCTTCTGGTTTTGAAGTGAAGGGTCATGAGGATAAGGTGTTCAAGTTGAAGAAGGCACTTTATGGGCTAAAGCAAGCCCCTCGAGCCTGGAATAGGAGAATAGATTGTTTCCTGTTGCAGCTTGATTTTAACAAGTGTACAACAGAATATGGAGTCTATATGAGAGCATCTACAGATGATTTAATGATTGTGTGCCTATACTGGGAGTAATGTAACTGCTATTGATAAATTCAAAAGAATACTGATGGCTGAATTTGAAATGGTAGATTTGGGACAACTTGCATATTTCTTGGGCATGGAATTCATCCCCACAAATGATGGTATTCTCATTAATCAAAAGAAATATGCAACTGACATATTAAAGAGGTTTAATATGTTGCACTGTAATCCAGCACTTACTCCAGTTGATTGCAATGTCAAACTGGAGAAAGAAGGAAGTGATAAGGCTGTAGATGCAACCTTATATAAGCAGATAGTTGGGTTACTTAGATTCCTATGCAATAGCAGACCAGACATAGCATATGAAGTGGGATTAATTAGCAGATTCAAGGAGCATCCAAGGATTTCTTGCAGCAAAGAGAATCCTTCGATACATCAAGGGAACTTCAGATTTTGGCTTGTTATACTTAAATAGCAGTAAGTGTGCATCAGATGAACTGATTGGCTATTGTGATGCTGACTGGTGTGGAGATAATAGTGATAGGAAAAGCACTGCAGGGTATGTGTTTATGGTGTGTGGAGTTCCTATCTCATGGTGTTCAACGAAAGAACCAGTTGTAGCTCTATCTTCCTGTGAGGTTGAGTACATTGCAGCCTCAATGGGAGCTTCTCAAACCTTGTGGCTTGAAACACTGCCATCAGAAATGAAGCTCAGAGAGGAGAAGTCCATGAAGCTGTATGTTGACAATAAGTCTGCTATAAATCTTGCTAGACATCCCATTTCTCATGGGAGAAGCAAGCACATTGAAACAAGGTTCCATTTCCTTTGTGATCAAGTAAGTAAAAGGAAGCTGGAACTGGTGTATTGCAGCACAAGTGATCAGGTTGTTGATATCTTGACAAAGTCTCTTAAGGGTGACAAGTTTAAAGTGATGAGAGACTTAATGGGTGTAAAGTCTATTACTAATCTGAGTTAAGTATGATATGTTGCAAATGAATGGTGAAGTCTAGGGTGCCAACCTGGTTGGGATGCTAGACATTCATAGTGATGCACAATTAAATATCATACTTGTAGTGAAAACTGAATTAAAGGTAAGTGTTAGGAGTTGTGTAATTCAGTTAGTTAGAAAAAGTGGTTAGAACAGTTAGAATACTGTTAGTGTTTGTTGTAATACACATTATAAATAGTGGTGCAGTGTATATGTAAATAAAATCGTGTGAAGTATATTCAGCAATTAGCTTGTTCTTGTTATTACTTTCTCTGTTTTCTTATCTGTGATTGAGTGGTACATTGATATTAAGAGTGTGAGTGAAACACTGTGAGGGAGTGTGTGAGATTGAGAGAGTGCATGCTTGAACTAACAATAAGGAGTTACAGGCTATGGTGACCTTGAAATATATCATCCTGTGTATTGAATTGTGTCAACAAAAAAAGTTGGGGGATTATTTTCGCCAAAATGAAAAACTTGGGGGACGAAAAATGCAATTTAGCCAAAATATTATATTTACTTTTTCAGAACTAACACTTTTTAGCAAACTTCTTCTAGTAGTCCTTGAAAGATTTTATAAATTCAGTTCCTCAAACTTTTAGTTTGTTATTTGTTTCAAAATATTGTTTATTTCAAAATTAACCGTGCATACACAATTGCTGTGTATGGAAATCAATTTTAGATTAACTAAAATACTTAATAATTCCAATGAAAAATTTAAAAGTTGACAAACCAAATTAAGGGAGAAGCCTTTTTTTTCAAAAATAAAAATGATATTTCGTAGCCATATTTTTGGAACTAGAAAAAATTGTAAGCAAGGACTGGTATAGTAACAAAAATTATACTTACTTGTTTACCAATACGTGTGATTAGTTCACTTTAAGAATTAAACGATGGATTCGTGCGATATAAGAATAAATAATATTTAAAGAATATAATTATATATTATTTGAAAAGATAAATTTTATTTATAAATTTAAAATAATAACAAAATAAAAAACTACTGACACATCAATATTTTTTTATAATAGAAAAAGTGTTAAGAATAATTATTCCGATGATATAAATAAACATTTTCAAAATTTAAATTAAAATATTAATAAATTTAATTTCAAAAAACTTTAATGAATTTCTAATAAAAGATATCTTATTTTTATATTGATTTTATTTACCTATTTTAATATTTAAAAAAAATATTAATAATTGCCCCTAAGACAATTTATAAAATTACGTCTAATTAACCCTAGATTATAATGAGTGCCCTAATGACACTAATTAAGGAATCAACAAAAGGAAAACTTGTATCGGGAAACTAAGTGTAACATTTTTCAATATATTAAATACGTCATTTTCTCATATAAAATTTTCTTTCTTGATTATTTAAACAATGATCTAAGGGCACTTGTTAGCATTCTCCTTCTTTTATATATAAAGATACTGAAGGAACCTGTTTAAAACACAAGAAGAGGGTTGAATTGTGTTTCTTAAGATTTTAAAAACTTTTTGCAAGCAGATATATAGTTTTTCCAAGGTTGGATGATAACACATTTAAATACAAAGAAAGCTCTTCCAAATATCGAGTTGGACGCTAACTTAGTTTGATAAGATAAGCAAGAGCGCAAATAAAAAGCAATTCAATCCCAGAAGGTTAGTTAGATAATAAACTAAAGCAAAGATAAGGGAAAGAAAAGAACACAGAGATATTATCCTGGTTCACTCTTCACCAAAGAGCTATGTCCAGTCCTCTCTACTTGAGAGCTTTATCCACTATAACAAAACATTTTGTTACACTTATTCAACACCTCTTCAGGCAAGTATTCTCAACCTCTTCAGGTTCTCTAAGTATTCTTTCTACACAAGCCTCTTCAGGCTTAACCAACTAAGGTTTTGAAAAAGATTTCTACTAACTCACTAACTGTGAGAATCCGAAACTAAAGCTTAGAACTCTTGAAATAAAACTCTACGCAGAGAGTGATATGAAAGTTTAAGAACAGAGTGAGCTTGTAAGCAGAGATTTCTCTTGATAGCTTGTGTTTTCTTGTATGCTTGTATTTTTGCTCAAGTTCGGTAACCTTGCATCTTCAAGGGGTAGAGGTATTTATAGCTTTTTGGCTTTGAACAATCTTCAGTCTTCAAAGGATGGAAAAAGATCCGTTCTGATCATGCATTAAATGCTTTGGTCCATTGAGTCTGATAACCTCTTTGAAGCTTCTGATCAGCAGAATAGATTATCAGGATGATAGCTACAAATGGAGCTGACATATCCTCTTTGCAATCGAAAGTTGCCTTTTGTCTTTCTCAAAGAAGAATGTCAACTCATTTATGTGTTAGGGACAGTCTGGCTTTTGCTTTTATGTTTGAACGACTATTACAAGGAATGTTTGTCTGAAGGATACAAGCTTTTTACAGAGGATAATAAATTCAAATGCTTTACAAAGTTATATACGTTAAATAAATAAAGCACTATCAGAAGAGTCTTTGGACTCAGGATACTATTGATTACACTTATGTACGTCTAGTCAGAGTAAGACGAAAGACACTTGTAGGTTGGACGAGTTAAAGTCTTTGGACTTAGATGAATTTTATCCTGTACTCTTAAGATAAAGAGTTAGTCCACAAGAAATCTTTGTTCTTCTTAAATTAGTCCTATGTTAACATCAAAACTTAAGGGATTACTTGGACCATAACCACTTTGGTTCCAACAGATACCTTACTTTTATATTGGTTTAATTTATTTACGTACTTTAAGATTTTAAAAAAAGATTAATAATAATTAATATTTAATTTACCAAATTGTCCCTTAATAATAATTATTATTAAATTTACCAAATTGGCCCTAAGAAAATCTACAAAATTGCCCCTAGTTAACTCTAGACTATCTTACTTATATATATAAAGATATCTTACTTTTATATTGATTTTATTTACCTACTTTAAGATTTTTAAAAAATATTAATAATAATAATTATTGAATTTACCAAATTGCTCCTAAGACAATCTAGAAAATTATCCCCAATTAACCCTAAACTACCTTAACTTTTATATATAAAAGATCTCTTAATCACACAAATGGTTGTGGAATCTTTTATGTACAATTTCACTCTCGGCAAATCATTTATTATGAATTTATGATATCCCTTGAGGCTAACATTTAAAAAGAGCTTTTGCATGGTTTCATTCTAATAATCAGTTTAGTATCTTTTAAAATTTAAGGTAAATGAAGAAAGCTTTTCCATTAAATTTTTCATATAAAATACATTTCTAATTTTTTTTCCTACGGGATATATAGGTAACTGTATTATAAAATCTTAACTCTTAAAAATGATGTTTTTAGTTTGATTTTTTTTTTTTTTTTTCCAAAGGAAAACTCATAGCCGGAGGCCATATAAGAGGAGAGGAAAAGAGAAGAAGCGAATAAGAATAGGAGGAAGTACATTGCGGGGATTTAAATCTTGATTCATGCCAACTTAATCCGAAGATTACTTTTTTATTGGTTTTATCCCTAAACAAATAAGTTATACTACTCTCGAGAATGATGCTACCTATTTGCGCTTATCCTGCAAAAAGATCGACTTGAAATTTTCTATTTAAAATGTAGAAGACTTGAAATTCAAGCATCCCATTGTGGCTTTGCATAGGAATCGCAAATTTTTTTCCATCGTTATCTAGCCACCATAAGATTCGTTAGGAGTAAGACTAATCTTCATAGGCTACTCCGCATGTCAAGGCCTACCCGATTTAAGCTTTAAGTTCTTGTTTGTGTAGAAGAGAAACCCCATTGCAGCTAAGATATACTAAATCCTTACCTATTTTATATTAGCCATTAAAAAAAAAAAATGGTAAATGCTAACCCGAGCTCCTAGGATACTGATTAAAAAATCAAACATAAAAAATTTTTATTAAAAAATGATGTATTCAATATATTAAAAATTGAAAAAAATATAATTTCCAATAAAAACTTCAAGGGTACCGGCTAGCATAACCCATAAAATAAAGAAAAAAAATTTTGTACCATAGGATTTGACACCCAGTGAGACATCTAAACTTTGATGCGAGTGATGTCAAATATCATTAGCAAAAGATATTTTACATTTACATTAAAAGATATTTCACACGCACGCACGTGTACAGATACATGTTCAATAATTGGGTTTAGGGCTTGAGATTAAGGAAAAGAGATACAAGGCTATAAGTTCGACATAATATTGATAAGAAACGATGTGATAGTAATGTGATACAAGACAAATCTAAGAGTTCTATTTATACTAATAGTAGAATTCTAGTCCTAATTAAATCAGGAAACAATAAATAGGAAATAACTCCTAAGAGATCGTTTAACATATTCTAAGATACAATAAAATATATTATGTGATATTCTAACACTGCCCCTCACGCCCAAGCTTTAGCTTGTTAGATGTAAATGTAACAAAAATAACTAAACTAAAACTAACTTCAAGGTCTTTGAAAAACATAACAGAAGAAGCGTCACAGTAAGGACGCACAACAAAAGAATCAAATTGCATCTGGAATGCAACTATACTGCATTTGGGACAAGCACAACATAAAGACCAAATTGCATCTACAATGAAACCATACTGCACTTAGAACACCACAACGGAAGGACCAAATTGCATATGGGATGAAACCATGTCGCATTTAGGCTAGAACCACAAAGTCAATCTTTAATATTGGATCAAGCAGAACTGATCAAGGATGCGAGGATCGAGAGAAACGGATCAAAGACATGGGAACTGGAGGACACCGATCAGAGATGCATATCAAAGGTTGAACTAAACAAGGATGAGGGGAAAAACCAAAACTAGGTTTGGATTTATGGTGGCTAGTAACGATTTCAATGAGTTCTGTGAACTCTACATAGCATAAATGTGAAACTTTCCTCACGGTGGATATCATGACTTTGATATCATGTTAAATAAATTGGGTTTGGGATTAGGGAATAAGGAAAAAAGAGATAAGACAATAAACTCGTAATAATATTGATATGAGGCAATGTAATAGTATTGTGATACAAAATATAAACTCAAAAGTCCTATTTATACTAATAATAAAATTAACAAATCAAGAAATAATAAATAAAAAATAACTCCTCAAAGATTATCTAAAATATTATGAGTTATTCTAACGCATACTACAAAGATAAAAGCATAAAGCCAATCAAAGGATGACTCAATTAACATCAAACAGGATCGATGAAATAGTCTTAGGTTTATTTGTTAATGATGGATAAATCTTCTATTTATCGCTATGTATACCCTCATTAAAAACATGAAGAATATTGTGTTGTTTTGTAATGGAAAAAACTTCTATCCTCCTATATCTAATACCTCTCTTCCAATTGCTTACTTACAAATTTGGATCCACTTCAGTCAAAAATCTCACATGTTCACTCATTTATTGATATGCATCGTTGGATGTACATTTGAGTTTGCATTAGAAAAATGAAATAACATTGATCCAACAATACATCTTCATAATTACGTGAAAAAGTGGATTTTATGAATGTAGAAAACCCAAATCACTTACTTACATGTATAGGATCCAATCATATACAAGAAACCAATTCTTTCTGACTTGCGCAAATCCCTATCAAGGAAAAGAAAATCACACTCTAAAGTCAAAGCCAGGCTGACTAATCTTGTTGATAAAGTTGTTCAGTGATCCTAAATAATTTTATATTTTCTTAATATATAAATACTACTCTTTTATTACAAGTCACGTTCAACCTTCTATTAACAAAGTTGAATTCAAGATTATTGATACTATCTAATAACCTTTAATTCAAGGGTCGATAATTAATTTATCAAAACAATTAAAATGTAACTTTATCAAATGATCTAAAAGGTTTAAGATATTTATTAAGTACAAATTACCAATTTAAGTTGATTTATGGGATATTTGAAAGAACTGATAAAGAGTTTATTTGAAATTATAAATTACGAGAATAATTTGTGAAAATAAACTTATGCAAATAACTTATGATACTTGTATAAAAAAATCATGCAATCCTTAGTTTAGAATGATGACCCTACACCAGATAATATTCCTCACAAGATTACCCAATACCAGATAATATTCGTCACAAGATGCCGTGCACGGATATCAAACACACCACAAACTCCTAACAATCCCCCCATACTATTAACAGTTAACCAGATTCTAAATATTTAACAGTATAACCTACATAACATAGATGGAGAAACTTAGATAATGAACATAAAGAACTGTAAACAAGAGTTTAGCATCAATGTCAAAGTTTCTTTAACTCCAAAAGCTGGCATGACCAGTGCAAAGGTTTGTACTCGATGGCACACAGACAAAAAAAACTTTCTGCAAGGAATTCTATTCATTCAAAACTTTGATATGATAATAAAAGGAGTTTGTCATAAACAATGGAACTACTATAACTATATCAGTATTCAAAGCCTTAAAAAATGGTTTCCTAACATTTCCAGACTCTATATTCTTCTTCCTGGGCTCCAAGTTAGTGGAGCAAAGAATGTAGCACTGAACTACTACATAAAATCCATCTGATGTCACTTGACAACCAGTAATGCCTTCTCTCTCTTTCTAACCCATAAAATTTAAGGTGAGTATTGTACCCCTATCCACATCAAGAAGAACCTCAACAACTAAAAATACGGTGCAAAATTTTCTAATCAATCACATTTGTACAAATGTACATAAGGGTGACAGATCCGTTATCTTTGCAGGTTTCCAAGTGCCAGTCTAGGTAGATGATATATCCTTTCATGATGCCATCTTGGTAGAGATGTAGAACCAAAAAAAATAGATTATTTACAGTATCAAGTTAATCTCTAGCACCACCAAGACCAGCACGACGAATGGCATTTGTTGCAATCCAAACCAGATGTACAAGCTCATCTACATCTTGGAAGCTGAAATAAATAACCCTCCTAATAGAAGTTATACAGTCTTTATTCCGTGCCTCTCCCATGTTCACATTAGTAGCCGCAAAAGTGCTCTGGCATTTTCTAGAAGCCTCCATTGCAAAATTTATATCCTGAGTCTGCAAAATCACAAGACAACTTTTACCAAACTTCCATAAATCCTTAAGATTTGGTATTCCATGTCTACAATGAAACACAATTACTATATAAGCAAACTGCTTATTATTAGGAGGAAGCAGGAAGGACAAAAGGGTAGAAATGATACTAGAAGCTTGAAATTTTACCTCCGTCCGTCCTCTAAAACCTTTAGTCTAAAACATAATTGCATTAAAAAGTGCTCAGTGACAATTGCCAGTATGACAGTCAATAATACATCCTTGTTATATAACAATCACTCCTATAGCTTTTAAGGAATTCTGGGCATGACCCAAGACCTTTCATGCAATGGAAACTTGTCTAAGGAAAAAAGTATGAACTTCTCCTACACAGCATAAACTGCTAACATCCATACTGATTTTTCTCAAACATTCTATCTAGGACAGAACTGCATTTCTCACTATTATCTTCTATCAGTAAACCGCTAGACCCCCCCCCCCCCAACCATAGATTCCTGGTAACTTCAGGATCAAAGCACCAGGATACCTTACAAATAAAACATAAGGTTTACCAACAAATTAAAACTTACAAAATCAAGAAGCCTGACCAAATTTGGGCGAGTTCGAGCACATATGACTTGGTTACCAGAAACATGAGTATTGGTACCCCTGGGGAAAGTAGCCTTATCCACTGCCGTCTGATTGTTAAAGTTATCAACATCGGATGCAGAAGATGAAGGAGATTCACCTAAACAATAGAGTAAAAAATAGTGACACACGTCATTGACTTATCGAGGCATAGGCATGCATCTATCAGACCACTAATATTAAGGAATAGGCTATCAAGACTAAGCCTTGTCCAATCCATAAGCTTATCCCATTGAAATCCCCAAACAATAAAAACAAAAGGTATCATGTGCTCCCACTTCATTTAAACAGGAAATATCATTTTTAGAATATGAAAGAATTACCTTTTTCTTCATATGTATAGGAACCATGTATTAATTTTCATAGTACATTGCCAGGAGAAGTTTGCAAGTATAAAGAAGATTGCAAAATCAACATACAACAATGCCCGACAAGCATGAAGACATAAATACTTATATCAACACTAGGTTCCATTACCTTGAGAAACCATTTGCAGAGTTGATTGCAACTCATGCCGATCCCTGTTTGTACTAGAATGTTTACAGTAAACAACTCTCATGTATGTCACCTCCATGCATTTATATGCCAAAGTAGCTGCTGCCATTTCTTGGCGTCTTTCATATTCATGGGCACAGGATCTGAAAACATTTCAAGGCATTTTATGATTGAAGGCCAGCAAACATGAATAGCACAAGAAAAAGACAGTAGTCCATCAAACTTTAGTGTTATTTAATGGAATAATTTTATGCCAAGAGTTGAACAAACAAATAAAAAGCAAGTCTTTAACAGCACAAAACAGTATAGTCACACAGAGATTTGACTGATCTAGGCAGACTCTGCTGCAAAGTTGAGAAGTGTTAATTGAAGATACTCCATCAGCTAATGAAACACAAGACCGCCCCCCCCCCCCAAAAAAAAAAAGAAACTAGAGGAATAAATAAAACTAGATAAAAAATCATGTATTACAGTACATACAAGCACACAAGTTAGGCTTAAAATTTAAATAATTGTAAGTACACAAAGAAAGACTCATAGCTTAAGGCATCATACAGCTATTGCAGCCCAATATTTCATAGCTCATATTGTCTACCAAAGCAGAATCCAAAACCCACAAAAAGCAGGGGCCTTGGAAGGAAAAAAGTAAGACATTCACTACAAAAATTAAGGGACAAAATCTTACAAATAAAAAAGGTTTAATTGTTATTATGTTATTATACTTAATTTAAGTGGCCTAATGCATATTGAAAAGTACCAAAAGGATTGCATGTCACCACCAAATTATATGCTCTTAAACATTTTGTTTCAAAATGTACTTTTTTGACCAATAACTGAATAATCGTCTAAATCTAACATCATAAAAATAATAAATTTACTTATAGCTTCAGAGTGTTTTACTTGAAAAGTTTAGCTGCAGTAGCATAAATTTGCGTTTGACTCATCTCCCCGTGCTTGCTACTCTCATTGTGACAATTTTCTAGAAGCGATGCTCCATGCAGAAACTTCAAAGCGGCTTCAAAATATGTCTCATTGCTTTCAAACTCAAACCCAGAGTTCTATAAAATAAAAAGCATTTAAACCATCAGTTAGACAAAGAAAGATGGTAGACCCAACCAAAATATGTGAAGCAAAATCTAGAAATGATCAAGTAACCT
Source organism: Ammopiptanthus mongolicus (assembly GCA_039655645.1). Taxonomy (NCBI): domain Eukaryota; kingdom Viridiplantae; phylum Streptophyta; class Magnoliopsida; order Fabales; family Fabaceae; genus Ammopiptanthus; species Ammopiptanthus mongolicus. The sequence goes on along the minus strand of CM077344.1, from coordinate 91,280,750 downwards.
TATAATGATCTGCTCTATCTTTTAGTTTGGTGGCTTCTTCCAGCGTGTTAGAGGCAGTTTGGCTAGAATTTGTTTGCACAGGACTTGACACACTGAGTTGCTGATCAGGAAAATTTTCAGAGTTATAATTAACTCCAGCATTGCTACTAACATCAACTGATTTTCTCATTAACTTGGCCACATCACCATTGGCAGACACATTGACAGGATGCTCATTAGTCATATCTCCCTTTTGAAACCCAGGTGCAGTTCTAGAACCCACATATAATGTTTCCCTTTTAACCTCACCCACGGAAGATGTGAGAACTTTGGAATTCCCATCTCTAGATTCTGCATATACATGACTAGCTTTGTTTTCTTCTTCAAAGTCCTGAATCAGGTTCTGCTGGGAGTCAGTCTTTCTATCAGTGCTCCATTGAGCATCGACTTTCAGAACTGAATTCTCGAAGTCTTTTTGTTTTAGTTCAGTTTGCTTTCCAGTTTCGATTGATCCATGTCTTAGAGCATTTTTCTGACTAATTTTGTCAATCTCACTTTTAGACTTGGGAGAACTGCATTTAGCATCATTTCTAGTCTCAGGACCAGATGCATGATAACAGGGATCAACTGCTGAAATATGCCTCCCACCATTTTTGGAATAACCATTCTCTAAAGCTGAAAGCTTCATCTTATCTATACCAACCTGAGAACCAGACCTCCGCTCCATTTCCTTACTATGCAAGGATGTAACCTTACCAGATTTCTGCCAAGAAAGATCACTTTCCTGGTTGTTCTTGCTTACTTTCTCCTCATGATGCAAACCATTGGCACAATTGCCATGTTGCTCAACTGGAACACCACCTTCAAGCAAATGGTCATTCTTAACTTCAGAAGAAGTTTTAGCTTGGACCCTCACTTTGTCTTTTGCATCCTCAACCCGGTACTCTACTGAAGAAAAATTGTGGGATGCAGGATGTAAGTTATATGAAATTTTATCCTCCTTCAACTTTACTGATACCTTTCCCTCCCTATTATCTGCACTTTTCCTGGAACCTATTGAAGAGAGACCACCTTTTGAAGCATCATCCTTCCCTGAAATGTCCCCTACCGCCAAAATATACTTATTCAAGTTGGAAGTCCTCAAAGGTGAGGAGGTAACAGATTCTACTGGTGAACCTCTCACATCTTCAAGGTAGGTTTTAGCTCTATGAGACCCTGAAACCTTAGAAGAGCTAGAAGTTGCTGCCAATGAAAGTTGTCCAGAGCCCAAATCCTTGCCCAATGGATCAATACCATCTGAAGATTGATGAGATGCGGTATTTTTTCTGTGCTTCCTGGGCTTCTGGGCTTTATCAACAAATTTTACTTCTGATCCAACAGCCGTTTGGTCCCTACTGCCTGACAAGCAAACTTGCCTCATCCAACCTTTATTCAATTTATCATCAACTTCAGTTACTGATTTTGCCTCTGTATTCAAAATTCTAGACTTCTTTTGCTTCATAAATCCACTTGCATTGCCTTCTTTGCCAAACTGCTTATCACCCTGCAAGGAGAATGAGCTGTTATGCTTCTCATTATCCAGCCAGTCCTTTAATTTCCTTTTCTTCACTGAACCATCATTTTTACTGTTATTTTTCACATTGAAGGACCCATCACCACCTGACAAGACCTGAGTCTGATCTCTTTTCTTTACAGGGACTAATAACTTCTCTTGTACATCCGCAGATAAACAATATTCATCATATTTCCGCATATCCATCCCACTAGCCTTTGTTGGCAAACCATTTCTTGAATTTAGACCCATGCCAGTCTTCAATTGCTTCTCAGCATAGCAAACATCCTCAGTTTTTAATTTCTTACGAGTTCCTGATCTATACTGATCAGCTTCCATCTTACATTTCAATTTAATATGCTTTCTGTCACCTGCACAAGAGTGATAACAACTTAGACATCTTTTAATTAAAAAATATATATAATTGTTTATTCAACCATAAAAATAAATCTGAAATAACAAAACATCAATTCGGAAATGAATGACGTACCTCCACTTATTTGCTTTTTTATCTCTTTAGCCACGTGTTTTTCTTCTATCGAGTTGTTAAACATGCTAAAATGTTTAGAACTTGTCTTCTTCATCGGGTTTGAGTCTGCAGGATGCTGATTCATGTCAGTCAAGCTTATATTTTTTCCAGAATCTTGAGCATTGATCATGTAATTATTGATTCCTGCCATTGTCTTTTCCTTAATAGCATATTTCTTCTTTCCTCGATCAGACAATACATCAGAACTGGACTTTTTCTGATTCAGGCCAAATTGCACAGCATCAGCAGAGCTCATTCCAATTGCAGTTCCAGCGGCATGGCTTTGCATGTTATTTTGATCGTCAGAAATTGGCATTTGATACAAGGCATAAAGTGCATTTGTTGTCTCCTCCTCACTGATGTCACACCGATTCATTCCAGGCCTAACAACAATTTAGAAGAACAATGAGGAGGCAATAAAACATAGAGCACAACGAATTATGCACGGAGAAATTTAAAAAAAATGTAATATAATTGGTATATCATTCAAGATAGTCTTCAATTCTTGTTTATAATACAGCATCAAACTAAGTGTATACCTAGCATAATATGCTCATGCATAATTCCAACCAAAATGGGCAATCAACTTACAGCCAATTTAGCATGCTACACAACCATTTCTCTGGAAGGTGCTCTGGCTTTATACCGGTAGGTAGAAGCCGCCATTTCTGGCAACTGTCACAACATACCCAATCTTCTGCGATAAGTTGCTGTGCTGCTACTGCTGATGAAATCATCCCAGGAGCAGGTTTATTTTCAGGAGTAGGAAATGATGAACCTGAAGCATCTTTTGTGCATGGCCCAGCAAGCAACTGATTAGCCACTTTACTGACACTTGGTCTTTCCTTTACTTTAGCCCCAAATGCACTGTGTTTTTCAAAATTATCCATGTTGGCATTTTTTACAGCACTATAACCAAGAAGACCATCAACTTTCCGTTCAGATTTTTTTCCTTCCAATGAATCTTTGTTACTATCTCTGACCTTACTATCCTTCAGTGACTTTGTTTTATTCATTTTACTTCTACAAGAAGTAACACCAAAGCCAGCACTCTCTTTATCAGTTACTGTTGGATTATTAGCACCCCCAAAGGTATCTTTTCTAGCAACAGCCTCAGCTTTTCCAGGATTCTGATCAACTTTTGACTTATGCTTGCCTTCAGATATTACCTTAACCTTCCGGTTGGTCTCACGCTTTTGAGGATCTTGGTATACCTTACATTTTCCTGCATCACACTCTACCTTTTTAGAAATCATGTAAGTATTACACTTACCGTTATTCTTAGGGACAGCAGAATTATCCTTGCGGGAATTTTCCAGCTTATGCTCTAAAACATTTTTCATAAAACCATTTCCTGCATTTTGCTTTTCAATCTTACCAAAATCTTGACCGGATATTGACTCCAATGACTCCTCCTTCACTGCTCGAACAGAAACCATGCTGCCTTGCACACCATCCTTATTAACCTCCTTGGAGACTTCAGAGGCCTTACCAATGACTTCAGCAGTTTCACCAGCATCACAAATTGAACTTGACAGAGGCGTGCATTTCAAATCATTAGAGAGAAAGTCCTTACGATCTGGGGTTCTATTTCCTAACTTTTTCTTTGTATGCAATGTCATATCATTCTCCGAAATGATACCATTCATATGCTTTAGTTCCAACTGCTTTTCACTTAGTCTCACTATTCTCATTTTCCTCTTCTTCAAATGCCCATCCCCAACAAAAGAATCAGATTCATCAGTAGACATGGAGCTAGGTTCTTGATGACCATTAAGAGAAAACATATATCTGCCGTTTCCAATATCTTTCTCTTTTCTTATCAAGTAGAGCATACTTTCAGGTAGAGGTGATGTTAGAACACCACCAGCGGTAGGAAAGGAAGTCATAACCTGTATCATAAATAAAAATTAAATATTTCAGTATTTCTAACAGAAATAACCAGTATAGAAATAGAAAGGGTCCTCTACCTGAATAATGTCAGATGGAGAATCTTTAGCATTCTCTTGAGATACAGGTGGCATGCCTTCACTTTGCACAGGGCTGTTCCCCATTGAGGAAGATGGAGAGTTATCAAGTCCAAGGCCACTATAGATTGCTGCATTTTTTGGTGCCAAGATATTAGATTTCATTTTGATTCGAAACTTCAATGTTCTTCGGTCAGTTGAATTTCCTGACTTTTTTGCAGTATCATCTTTCAAAGTGGACTTCTCAGCTACTTGCCTGGAAGAAATTACTCTTTCCTTCTTCCCTGAATCATCAACTGAAGGTGCTCTTAGCTTATCAATTAAATGTGAACTATACAAAGCAGTTCCAAGCGTTGCAGAAGGAGGCACATTCGAAGGTGCTTTTGAGGTATGAGATGCAACCTGTATTAGAACATAACCCACAGTTCTCAGTTAAACTGTATTCCTTCCACTTTGACATATATTGGCAGCAGCATATATTACCTCCTATCAAAAATTAAAAAATAAATAAATAAATAAACGATAAAAAAAATATTGCTATACCTCCTTGTGGACATTGGTAGGAGATTTTGGTGAGATGTGGTTTCTTTGTGGAGTCTTTGGGTGAGACCAAACACGAGAGCGTTCGTAGGTAGGTAAAAACGAACCATAGGTACCATATTTTGCACCTGAAAAATGTTATTCATATCTCATTGTTATGATGCCAAGTTGCTTGCATGTACAGTTAGTTTTTGACAATCGTAATTCCGTTATACAGTTAGTTTCGAACAGATACAATTCTGTCAGTATATTTTGTTATAATCTGTTAGTATTTTGGGAATAAATAGTTCTTTGCAATATTCAATCAATGTGGGACTTAACACTGATAGCATCATTTTTGTGGATGCGAAGACAGCTCTTTTATTTCTAACTACAAGCTATGACTTTCATTGTGCCACTTACCCGAATTCTCAGCAGAAAAACCACCTTCAAAGTCCTTTTGGAAATGGCCCAGAACATGCTGAATCCTCTCATCCTTCATGAAAAAGGAAACAATTTATTAGTCCTAATATTTTCATGATGATACTTAATCAATAGGACTTTAAAAACAGCATTAATCAACAATAATCACCAGGAATGAAGCATAACAATTACAGGCACCATGAAGATCAACAACAAGAATTTAAGAGTTATCATTATTTCTATTATAGTATTTGTATATACTAGTATGCTCAAAGGCCAAAATATAAATGCACATTAACATAGCATCAAAAAGATCAACTCGCATCAAAACTATTTCACGCAAGAACAGATGGTGTAGGTAACTAGTCAACTATGCTTTTCACTGGTGATGCAGCAAGATAAGCATCTACAGCATCACTAGGCCCACCAAATCAATTCATAATATGTATAGGCAGTTTTCAAGGATTGATTCAGAAAGATGAAACTCAAGACATTCTATAATGTTTCTGAATCACTTCAATAAAGCTGAATTTCTTTTCCACTAACAAACAATGCAGGTAAGATTATGAAGCCAAATAGCCAATAATTATCATCAGCTTGTTTGACATTGATTTAGTTCCTGCTGACAGACTCTAAATTCTGCGGAATTCTGTGACTCTTCCATTCCCTAATTTTTCTCAGGAACCAAACACATTGATACATTGAAAGACCATGCTCAATGATAGTACACTGATAAAAAAATTCCAAACTATTATTTATTTTTATTTCCTGAATACACCAAAAACCAAAACCAAATTCAAAATGGGTAAAAATTTGAACTTGGTTAAAACTAGATTAAAGTAAGCCCTTACAATGTAAGAGAGAGAATCAAGGTCAATGTTGCCTTCATCATCATCTTTATAACAGCAAGCCTCTCCTTCCTCGAGCTCAGTGTCCTCTTCCATCTCTACCAACCCACCAAAAAATTCTAGCCCTAGGCCAAACCCCAGAACCCAAATAGTAACCCTTTCACACTGGAACCTTCCCTGAAGTCCAGCATCACTTTAATCAAACCCACAAAAAAATACAAGAAAAATTGAAACCCTAAAAAACAGAAATAAAAGAAAAAACACCGACCCACAAAAGCAAACAAGAAACTCTCCAAAACCCAGAAGGGGAATTCAGAGAAACGCACAGTGATCATGCCATGGAACAACCCTTCATTGATTGAAGGAGCATATAAACAAGAATAAAAATCATAACTTGCATTAAAGATTAAATTTTTGTGTTGAACCCCACAATCTGATGAACAGGATGAGGCGGTGAAGATCGGTGGAACCGATCAGTGGCCACTATAATGAGTTTTGACGGCGAGTTCAAAACGGATTCCAAATGTTTCTCACTTCGCTCTCTCTCTATAATTTTGATGTGTGCACACAGCAGAAAATAGCTGGGCTTTGCTCTCTAAATTTTAATTATTAATTAATTAAATAGTAATAGTTATTATTAGTTTTAATAATATTTTTTTAAACAATTTTTTTAATAATAATTAAGATTTTTTTATATTTGTTCAAAAAAACGATTTATTTATTGATTAAAAAAAGATTTATTTATATTATTTTATATTTCTTATTTTGTTTTTGATCGGATATCCCACAAAGAAATCATGAAGTCAACCTTTGGGTTGAAGTGGTGATTAAATAAAATCTTACCCAAAATGACGACTCCAAGATTACTAAAATTAACGATTTTAGAATTCAAACTCTTCATATTGATATTGAAGATAAAGGTCGTTTGGGGTGACATACTTCTTTTATTCAGACCAACTACTATCCGATATATTATTTTATAATTAGTTTCCAATTGTTGTTGCTTTCCGATTTTTAAATTATTTATATATATAACATTTTTTCTTTAACCTAAATCATTTTCCTAAAAATGCTTTTTATTAAAAAAAAAATTATCCACTTTTATGTAATAAAATTAAATATTATTTCTCGAAAATAAATTAGTTTCTTATATTTCTTTTACTTTCTTTTCTTTAATTATCATTCTGTCTCTTTCAATGTCAACATTGTTAAACATATATTTCTATGTGATATATAATGGATTACGATAACCCATCTTTGTTAATTGTGAATTTGTGATAATTTTGAGATTTTATTTTGGATAAGCATGTTATTTTTATGGTGCCTTTTTCGGTATCTTCAATAATTTTAGAATAAAAATTATCCTGATCAATCAGAATGCGCCACTTCAATTAAATGAGTCATGTTAGTGAGTTAAGGCAAATGATTTTCATTATCTGATTGGACTATCTAAACAGGATAAAGTTACCCTTAGGGTACCGAAGAGTTCACCTATTTGTATTTAGAAATTCAAGAATTCTTGTAATTATGAATAAGTAAGTTTGTTTTAGGAGTTATTATTGATTATTATTTTTTATGTCCTATTAAATATTGACTATTGATTAAGATTTTACTTGAGTTGAAATTTTGTAAGTATAAGTGCCTTTTTTAAATGACTTTTTTGTTTGTTTAGTATTTGTTTGTTTTGCATCGGATTCTAATAAAAACCAGAAGAATCAAATTAGTAAGAGTCAAAACAAGATTAACATTGTTTAAAATAAACTAGTTATATAAGTTCTGATTATTTTTTAATTGGTTCTAATTCTAATTAATTCTTAATTTAGTTAAAATTCGTCTTAAACCAATTATGAAATAAAAAATTTATATATTTAGATAGAAAGAAAACATAAGAGAGAAAAAATGAGATATTTTTCAGAAAAAAATGAGAGAGAATGAAAAATAATTGGATGACAAAAAAAACAACTTTAAAATTATTTGTTAAGAACTAGTTTTATCTCAAAATCAGTTTAGATTAGAAAAAGTTTATAAAACAAATTAAGTAGTTACTGAACACCTTATATTTACAAATTTTGGCTACACTATATTTCAATATATAGTTTAGAAGTATCCAAACACCCTAAATATTTATAAACTCTCACTGTTATTTTTTCAGGTAAACTAAATTATCATTGGAACTTAGGGAGCCAATGAAATCATTCCTTTGTGACAAAGGAAGAAAAATTCAAAATATCATTAAACCAAAATTTCATCAAACAAGGATGGTCACCTAGATATCCCAAATGTAGTGGAGAGTGGTCTCATCGTAGAGAAAACACTTGTTGCACATTGCGGATTATGCAGGTGATGACAAAATTGTAACCTATTCATAAAAATAGTATCATGTAGCACAATTTAGACTAAAAACACACTTTCAAGTGATGGTGCCATATCTGAGATCATGACTCAATGGAAAGGTTCATGTGGTTCATAGAAAAGAGCCATTTATAAGGAAAGGAATACATATAGCCTACATAGAGGTGGTATTTGCTGTAAAAGCAATCATCTAACGCATCGGGAACACCCAACACAATATCATACATACAATCTATAACCTCTTAAGAAGACAGGTGTGTAACAAACTGAAGTCTAAACTAATATTTACCTAGACATCATTAACTTTACAACTAGTATCATAAATGTTGTCAAATAAAATTCGAGGACTTAGGAAACCCTCATTCATCCAATTATCATAGCAAAAAGAAACATTCTATGTTCCGACCCTAATGTCAAAACATGATTTATCTATATATAGTTGACATGAAGAATGGACCTCCAAACATCAGTGGAATCGTGCCTACTAAGATCATCTAGCAAGATAAGTATTTGCGTGACAAAAGTTGAACCCAAAATTTATGTGAACCATGCAGCAATTACCTTAAAAGCTTGCAAAGCAGTGAAATATATATTGACTAACAAAAAGTCCCTAGTCCCAAGATCACCATAATGACGCTTGGGAGACATTACAATTGCCTAGTACAAGATGCAGACCTTTTATCCATCTTACCCTTTAAGAACCATTTGACTGTGATATCAATGACATCACAAGCTACTACAAGAAGTCAATAATTTTGAATAGCATATAATATGCATTTGGAAGAGCTTACGAGAATAGCTTATGGAATTAAACTTATACAAATAGTTTATGAAAATAAATTATGTTTTTCCATAAGCTGTTTTTATCTTATTTCCATAAGTTTGTCAGAGAAGCTTATGAAAATAACTGTTTTTAGCTTATTTAAAAAAGAGCTTATTGCATAAGCGTTTAAATAAGTTGTATACCCAAACGCACCCATAATAGAATGGAGGAAAACACTGAAATTGCTAAGGCAAGTTTACCAACGTTGTTAAAAAAATTAGTCTTCAAACAAAGATGCCATACATAATTAGACTCTTTAGAATATGGTGAAAATCATCCTTTTTTTATCATGTAAGGAAAACCTCACATATTGGGACAAGCTCGAACAAATTCGAACAAGAGAGATACTAGCAATTTTCTTCCTCTTACCTTCATGAATATTATTTGAGCAAATAATTTTATATTTAGCCACGTTAACTTCGAAGGCAAATGTCATCAAAATTTATCAAAAATTTCATAAATAATCTTGACTCGAGAAATGTTGATTCTAGGAAACAAAAGCACTTATTCAATAAATAATAACTAAGAAATTCTTAGAACACATATGGAAATTTTTGTAAGCCACCAAAGACAATCTTTAATCGCTTTGGAGGTAGCAAGGGATTTTTCCATCCATAAGACAAATAAGTAAGTGATTACAAATTCTATTGTCGTAAACCGCTTATAGCATAAATAAATACTTTTTTTCTAGGATTCCAAACCAAAGAATATGTACTATTCAAGGTAATACAACAATATCAGGTTAACAAATAAGCTAATGGAATTGTTCATAGCTTATCTAAGGGGAATGGATTGGGTGTTGTTGACGCGGGAAAGGCATGGTGCCTTTCCCTCTTTCTGAGTCGTCGGATCAATCCGACGGTCCAAAAAGTGACACGTGTCATTAGTTTTTTAAAATAAAATAAAAAAGAAAAAAAACCCACTTATTTTTTATTTTAGAAAATGATACAAAACACTATCAGACCCTTCACCCTTCCATTCGTGATCCCCTGCAGCCCCAACCTGCCGCCACCTCCCGCCGTCGCTCCAACCACCGTCGCCGCCGCTCCGACCGCCGTAGAGGTGATTCCTTCTAAAAACTCATTTTTTTTTTTATATATAACTCAAACCCACAATTTGCAACTCAGATACCATTACTCATTTACTTTTTTTTTTAAAAAATTATTAAGACCTATAGAAGTTTAATGCTCAACGGTACATGTTTTTGCTTAATACTAATAGTTTAATACTTTATTTTTGTTTAATACAAATAGTTAATGCTCAGTTTTATTTTTTATTTTTTTAATACTAGTAGTGTTATATTATTTAATTCTTCCATGCATTTGTCAGGTTCCATCATTTGGGGAGTCATCTTCAAATATTGATTGGAAGCCAAGGGTTGGTATAAAATTTGACAATATAGAGGCGGCTTATCAATATTGGCTCACATATAGTGGACATGTTGGCTTTGGAGTTAGAAAACGTTATGCGAACAAGAGAAAAAAAGACAGTACTATATCATCGTATAGGTTTTGTTTGTTGCAAGGAAGGGATACGAAAGACAAACAAGAGTGTTACTTTTGTTCGGAACCGCAGAGCTGAAACTAGAACTAATTGCAAAGCAAGGATTTCACTTGTATTAAAGAATGAAAAGTTTGTCATCCATGAATTTGTAGAGGACCATAACCACCCTCTACAACTTCAAGAGACAACACATATGCTTGCATCACATAGAAAGATAACCGAAGTCCAAGCATATGAGATTGTTTTGGCTGATGACTCTGGATTAAGGCAGAAGTCTACATTTCAACTTATGAGCACACATGCATGACATAGAGCTAATCTTGGATATACACGGTTGGATGTAAAAAATTATCTCAATGCAAGAAGACAAAGAAGTATGGTGTACGGCGAGGCTGGATGTCTTTCGTGATATTTTCAACGGCAATTGTTGGAGAGTCCGTCTTTCTTCCATGCATACCAGATGGATATTGAAGAACAAATCACAAATGTGTTTTGGTGTGATGCAAATATGGTGTTGGATTATGGGTGTTTTGGTGACGTTATGTCATTAGATACTACATATTGTACCAACCGTGCTAATAGGCCACTTGCTTTGTTTTCTGGTTTCAACCACTATAGGGGTTCAGTAATTTTTGGTGCAGCACTACTGTTTGATGAGACGGTTGAATCATTTAAATGGTTGTTTGAGACGTTCTTACAAGCACACAACAACAAAAAACCAAGGACTATCTTTACTGACCAAGATCAGGCAATGGCCAGGGCACTAGCTGAAGTGATGCCCGAGACTCATCATGGTTTATGCACTTGGCGCTTGTTGCAGAACGGAATTAAACACCTTTAAAACTTGATGAAGGGAGGAAGTTATTTTTTAAGAGATTTCAAGAAATGCATATATGACTTTGACATTGAAGCAGATTTTGAGACAGCTTGGACTGAGTTGATCAACCAATATAATGTTCATGAAAATAGCTGGATCAAATCAGTTTATGCTATAAAAAAAAATTGGGCTTCGTGTTACATGATGGAAGCATTCACACTTGGCATGCGATGTACCCAACTTAGTGAAAGCTTGAATTCTCACTTCAAATCTTGTATGAAACCGGATGTGGATATTATCCAATTCTTCCGACACTTTGAATGAGTTGTTGAAGAGAAGAGAAGAAAAGAACTGACTTGTGAGTATGAGTCCTTGCATAAGCTTGCAATGTTAAGGTATGAGTTGTCACCAATACTAATACAAATGGAAATGTGTACACACACAGTATTTGAGTTGTTTCAGAACGAGTTTAAGTCATTCTTAGCTTTATACATATGAGAGAGAAACGTGTCTCACTCTTTATGTAAATATGTCATCACTATTGTCAACCATGAAGGATCTTGGAGAGTATCATTTGATCGTGATTCAAGCTCCATATCTTGTAGTTGTCGAAAGTTTGAGACATTTGGCATACTTTGTTCACATGCACTAAAGGTATTTGAAGCAAATGATGTTAAGGCCATTCCTGAAAAGTATATTTTAAGAAGGTGGACAAGAGAAGCCCGTTGCGGCATTGTGCAAGATGTGAGGGGAAAAGAGGTTGAAGGAGATCCAAATTATCTAGCACACGAAGATTTAGACAAGTTGTCTCTAAATTCATTAGATTGGCGGTCGAGGTGTCGACTTGTGAAGAATATCACAAGATTGTAGATAACGGTGTAGATGTCATGTGTAAGCAAATAATGGAACTTCGCTTACAAGCCAGAAACAATGACAGTTATAACAGTGATAACTCGACATTTGTTAGTAATGATGTTATGCAACCGAAGGGTTTCAAACATAAACCTGGCTTAAAGAGACATAAGCGATTAAAGAGTTGGGTTGAGCGCCAATCCAATAGAAGAAAAAGAGCTCCACCTAAAAGACAACCACACAGTCAAGTATCTCAGGTATATAAGTCGATGTGTAGATCACTTGATTTAATTTTACGGTACTATCACTTGTTTTAATGTTACATTATCATTTTAGGATAAAGAATTAACAAATCATCTGCCTGATGGAGTATCTTGTTCGGCACCACCAACTTATGAACCCCATCAATCACAAGAGGATCAATTTAGTTTCATAGCATTTTTTATGGTAATTCATTTGTCTTTTAATAAAATAAAAATGGGATTATCCTTTCTTTTTTACTTGTCATGATGCTGATTCGTTTGTGCTATTATGTAGGCACCCTTTCATGATAAGACACTGCAACATTATACTGATTGATCTATGATCTACATTGAAAGAGTTGGAGTTGATTGATCACAATATTATATTTTGTTGGTACTGTAATTTTTGGATGTAGCATTCAGAGAGCTATATTTGTGGTAAGCTACCGTATTTTTTGGATGTAGCATTCAAACTTACAATGGAAAAGCTACTGTATTTTTTTGATATAGCATTCAGACAATATTGTGCAACTTGCAAGAAGTAATGAAAAGGTTGAATTTCATTAATAGATAGAAGTACATGCTTTCAAGAGTATACATTGTCACTTCAAAATATACATAAACCCATAATATGTACATAAACCCATAATTGAGACCAAAGTGTAAAGCATCCTGATCCAAACTCTTTAATTCTATGCCAATAATAATGTTCACAAGTTGGAGAATGAGGGCCTGAAAGGCTAAACTTTTCCCAACACACACCATTGATGCTGATATCATAGACATATATCACAGCTGATTGTGGGCAGTATTGAAGCTAATTGTGGGCATTATTATTTCATACAGCTACTTATAAGTACCATCTGAGACTAATTAATTGGTTATGGACAGTCAATTTGATTCAATCAATATCAAAACAAGAAAGTAATAGAACAGTCACAGTGATTTCAAAAAGTTGAATTTCATTAATAGGAGTACATGCTTTCAAGACATTACATTGTCATTTCAAAATGAAACTAGAAACTTTTACAAAACAGACCCCCTCCCTGTTATATTGACCATAAACTTCAGCCTATATCCTCCTAAAGATCAACAACTAGCAGATGAATCCAGGCAGAGGCTATATTACATCCTATTTTTCCTATACAATGACCACTATTGCTATATTACATCTTGTTTGCACAGCTGACTCAAGCTCATAAGTGTTGTAGATTGGATGACTTTGCAATGTCATTGAAATAGAGCAACATTGGCAATTTGTCTTCTTTCCATATGCAAATGCACATCTCAGTAAATTAAGAGAATAACGTTTGGTGACATGGTGCACATCAACCCCAAGTCTATTATAAATGCAGTATCATAGCAGGGACCATCAAAAGCACACCTGAAAACAAAATTTATAAGACCAACAAAATTTTAAGTTTCAGAGTCATACACAACCTACAGGGACCAATAAACTTCACCATTCAAAAGCTGCATTATCAATCTCAAACCATTATAATGAACAAACTTTGCTGAATAAACTTTACTTAGTTTCTACTACACACACTTTGCTTTCTGAACATATACCTCTTGGAATGGAGTTTACAATAGCATTTTACTATATTCACATCTGCTTCACCAAGCGAAAATTAACTATATCATACAGAGAACAATTTGAGTTAAATGAACTATACTCACAACAACCTAAATGAATAAATGGGCCACCAACACTTGAGGAAATCTGTTTCAGTTCACACAAAAATGCACTCAGACATATTATATTCAAAATAGCAGAACATAAATGCTTTTGATTTTACTGCCTCATATTCAATTGAATGAAAAGAGTGGTATAGGTAGCAAATTGAACTTTTCTCAGCAGAACAATATCTATTCTCAACATGAAGAAGAAATTAGTGAGCAAATAGATGTCTCTAGGAAATTATGCTCTCTTTTTTTGAACAAAATCAAGTAGAAGTTTATAAATCATGTTTATTCCAAACTATGTAAGAAGCCTTAATAAGCTACAATCTGCAAATTTGCATTATAAATATCTGTATTAGGGTCTCAAAAGCAACACTAGAAGGCTCAAAGAAGCATTATTACGCTACAAAATTACAATATTAATAGTGATTGTTTCAGCCTTCATAAAAATTAAATCTAAACTGAATCATAGAGCAGAACAGTGCTGGGAGGTGAAGGAGTAGATGACGACGGCAGCGACACATGGAGGTAACGGTGGTGTGGATGGCGGCTGCGGCGGTTGGAGTCGATAACGGCGACGGTGGCCGGGGGCCTGGACGACGGTCGATGGCAGTTGGCCTCTTGGTCGTGTGGCTTGGACGAGTGTTTGGAGGAGAATCGCGTTCCTCTTCTTTCCACTTCTTTCTATTTGGAATTGGTTTTTTGATTTTTGATCTTTATTTTAAAAACTAATGACACTTGTCACTTTGTGGATCGTCGGATTGATCCGACGGCTCAGAAAGAGGGAAAGGCACCTTGCTTTTCCCGCATCAACGACACCCTATCCGTTCCCTTATCTAAGGTGGCTCCATTTAAGCCTAGTCCTCATTTTTATCATCATGTTCCTACTCATATTGTTGCTTTAATTTCCAATGAAATGATATAATCTTCTTCCCATCCATAAAAAAAACTTTTATAAGAAAGTCGAAATCCAACAAAGTAGTATAAAGATAGTTCCAGGAGAATATATCAATATTTACATTTACCTTTGGTTTTGCTAATGAGAAATGATGAATGGTGCGAATTTCTAAAGTATAAAAGCAGTTATGATGAATTACAGTCATCTATTATCAATTCACAATACTTTTATTTAAAAAAGAACCGGCAACATTTGCTTTTAAGGTGTTCGTCACTTTTGTCATATTTGCTTGTTTTTTTTTTTGGGTAATCATGACATAGATATGAAGTATCTATCATCATTAGCAGTGACTAATATCCGTCGGAGAATCTGTTGGGCACACAAGGTGGGTTTTTCCCTCCCAACTAGGTTTTCTTCATACATAAGAGTCAGGATTCAAACCTCTGACCACTTGCTTAAGGTGTCTGAATCCTTTACCACTCAAATCAACCAGATGTTGGTACTCGTCATATTTGTACTAAATAGCAAAATTTTTTTGCCAATAAATAATTTGAACTTAATTTCATAGTTTCTATATAAGTTTTCTATACTATTTAAGTATAAGATTGACCTTAATAAAAATCCATTTCTATATAATTTCATATAACTTTCTTTTAATCACTTACCAAAAAAAATTCATTTTTTTAATCTATTTTCATCCTTCCTGTATTTATATCACTTTTATCCAACATACCTTAAATGAATAAATCAAATCAAAGTTAAGAAATTCTTTCATCTCCCTATAAATGAATAAATTACTCATTTATCTAAATATCTCCCATTAAATTTATGCGGGTGGGAGTGAGATATACGTAAAATTAAATCATAAATTTTGGAGAGAGAAAACTTTCCCTCCAAACAAACATAAATATTTCTCATCAAAGTGATTTCGAAAAAGAAAAAAGAAAAAAATTCATCTCATACACATACAAAAATAAATAATACATTCATATAAAAATATATGATTATATATTTTTATAAAAACATAACAAAGCTTTTGAGTTTATAACGTTAATTAAAATACACTTTATGTTTTTTATCATATAACTATATAAGTCAATATAGCTTTGCAAATGAAGTTAGCAAAAAAAAAAAAAAAACTTTTTTTTCCGAAAAAAATAAGTTAATAATAATACTAAGAACTCTGAAAGGGGGAATTATGTCACTGGGTGTATTTTTTAGGCACTAAAAAGAAAATCCTCTTTAAGAGCAACTCCAATGAAAATTGCTTATGAGTTGCTTAACATTAAAATGTTATTTCGGTGGGATAAATATATTTTTGAGTTGCTTATGGATTGCTTAAAATGGAGGAGATTGCTTATATAAGCAATTATTCCTTATTATAAGTTACTTAACATTTGATCATTTGTGTGTATACATTAGGAGAGAGAGTATGAGATGTTGAAGAGATAGAGAATATTTGTAAAGTAACTTGTTGATAACAACTCTCATTGGAGTGAAATTTGATTATGTTGTTTAGAATTAAGATGACCCATTTAAAAGAATAAAGTGAGTTGCTTATATGAAGAATATTGGAGATACTCTAATGCCTCGTCCTTGTTTGTGTCATAGGGAGTATTTTTTTGCTCCATCCATGTCGGGCCAAAATTAATTTTTTATCATTTTGTGATTATTTTCTTTTATTTTCAAAAAAATTATAAAATAAATATTTTCAAAGTTATTAAAAATTTGTACAATCAACTTAAGGTATCATTTTTAGAAAGTGCGGTATAGGATGTTGAAACATTTCCTACTCGCAATCGACTACTAAACTCAATCTCAATTTTTTAAAGATCAGTTTCATTAAATAAACGAGTTTTCAAATGTTTCCCTAAATTAAAAGTTTGGTGGCGACTCCTGATGAGATCGCAACAAGTGCATCGTGTCGATACAAATAATAAAATACGGTGAGAAACCGAATACGTTTTCAGGGATCGGGTAACCAAGTACTAATTCGCAAAAACAATATCTATTTGAACCATGTAATTGAGAAAAGATGACATAGTGACCAAATAACAATTAATCTAACAATTAAGTACCAAATTCAAATTTAATAAAACTAAGGTAATCTAAAGCAAAGATTGTAGTCAATGGTGGAACTCCAGAGTTTCAATTTCACCAACCCTAATCCAATTTGTTTCAATTATATTGACTTCCTAATCATTATAAACTCTTTTGTCAACCAAGACTCCAAGAATCATAATTTATCCTAAAACCTATCTCAAGTGTTCTAAGAATCACTCCTTAATAATGAACCAACTATATTGTATGATGATTAATTACCAAGGAATTCATTAAGATCAATGGCTTTCTATGAACGCTGCGGAAAGAAAATTCAATATATTTTTATCCACATTAATCATATGATTTTATCTCAATGCTCTAAACACATAAATCTTATCTCAGTCTCATTATAATTGCCAAACCATCCAATTAATGGTAAGTTAATTGCAGGAGTTAAGCATAAAGAATGAAACACAAAAGATAAAGAATAAGACATTTTAATTTCAGGGACCAAATAATTCTAGAAATCAAATTGATATTGTGATTAACTTGATACGGCCTTATAATGTTAGCAATCAGACCGATTCACTTGTTGTACAACCTTTAGGACTAAAGTTACCAAAAATAAAAAAAATTGGTACTAACTACTAAGTAATGAAGTGATGAACCGAAAAAAACCTCTGGTACTCTGGTAATTTGGTACTAAGAGCATCTCCGATAACAAATTTCTAAGGAACTAACTTTGGGTTGCATTACTACTATCAAGTAGCCCCCACTATGCCACATCATACTTAAGCAACTCATAGATATTTTGCTCCAATGGTGAAATTTTTAAACAACCCTTAAGCAATCCAAATTTATATACTTTTTTATTTACATTTAATTTTGTTTCATACCATTCAATTGATTTTGACACTTCAAAAATTGTATTTTAATGCTAAGGAACGATTCCTTATATAAGGAACCCTGCTTTATTTTAAGAAACCTTATCTGCCACATAGACCAACTCCAATGAAAATAAAAGTTAAACAATGGTTCCGTAAGATTAAGGAACCATAAGGAATAATGAATGGAGATACTCTAAGTAATGAAGTAATGAACCAAAAAAACCTCTGGGAGTAAGATAACTGAAACACACGTGCGCTTCCTATGTGATACCTTTTACAGTTTAACCGCCGGTTTTATTTATTTATTTATTATTATTATTATTATTATTATTATTCCATCTTGCCAATCTGACAATCTCACTCTCATAATTTTTTTTTTGTTGATGATAACACTCTCATAATTTTGATTTAGCAATTAGCACCTTTCATAATATTAATTCATTGACTCTACTCCATTTTTTAAAATTTGTAGTTTATATATATATATATGTTTTCTGTTTTCCCCTTCTGGGATAAATCTCTCTTGGTTTTCTGAACCAGATTGTTCTGACGTTTCCATAGGGTTTTGATTTTTCTTGTTTCCCCCCGAGACTCTCTGCGTTGCTTTTACCAGAGTTTTTTCATATTCGTGGCCCTTCGAGGTTGGATTTGGTAGGTTTTTTCAATTTAGGGTTAGGGTTTTGGGCTTCCTAGTCAATGGGTTCGTTGCATGCAAATTTAATTGGGAGTGTTAATTTTCCTACCCGGTTCAAATTTTTTTTTGATTCTCTTGCAGTGGGAAATGGGCACTTTCTGTTTTTGATTTTTCGGTCGAATAAATCATCAAAATCTGAGCTTTTTCTATTATCCTAGTGGATTTTGATTTGGGGTGGATTTTTTTTTTCTTTTTTCTTTTTTTGGCTTCGTAGTGCATTAAATTGGTGCGGTATTTACTCGAGTTTGCGTTCTGCGAGCTGAACAAGCTGACATGCTGCGATGAAGTGTGGTGGTTGGAAGGTATTCTCAGAGTAGCACTCTGAATTGGAGGTGGAGTGTTTAGTCAGAGCATGGATTCTGCAAGAGATGTGGGTGGTGTTACAGGCACGGTGCTAATTCCCATGCGGTTTGTGTGGCCATATGGTGGAAGGAGTGTGTTCATCAGTGGTTCTTTCACACGGTGCGTGTTTTATTGATTATTGCATCTTAATCTCTTTGCTACACATTTTGGTGAAAATGCTCCACTTTAGTCTATTTGGTTAGAGATTAATTTTGATACACTTTTGGTATAAAAGGTTTATTACACTATCAATTAATCAATTATCTCAAATCATCTTATGTATGACTGTTAAGTTAGTAATGATAAGAGTAAAACATTTTTAACGATTTGACAATTTATAGTTGATTGACAATATAAAAAATTTTTACACTGACAATGCATACCAATCAAATCTATTTCGTTATGGGTTACCATGCTTATTTCTGTTGTTTTTTTCTTAATGTAAATTTTTGCCTCAAAGGTGGTCTGAGCTTCTACCAATGTCGCCAGTTGAAGGTTGTCCTACTGTATTTCAAGTTGTTTATAGCTTGGCCCCTGGTTACCATCAGGTCAGTTTATGTTACTAGAATTCTAAGTTTATGCATTTTGCTTTTGCTGTCGCGCTGAAGAAAAGGACTGGAATTTTGTTTTAGCATTGGATGATGTGATGATTGAGTAGAAGTTTCATAGTCTTGCTAAATCATATATGTGGTTGTCTGGTTTTTTGTACTAGATAATTTGTATTGGTAATTATTTAGAAAATGTTTAAGTAGCAAAGAATTCTTTTGGCACGTGACGATAAAAGCCTGACTGAGCTCTATATTACTGCTAAATAGCCGAAAAATATAAAATTCCTTGTTTAATTTGAAGTCTGGTTGATATGGAGGTGTAATGAGATAATGGTTCTTGAGGTTATTTACAGAGGTTTAGAATATTAGTTCTATTTCATAATTTAGCTTTTTTTTTAATATTTTGTTTTCGCTATGATTGTTATTTGAGTGTTTGAGCAGTATAGGTACTAGTGGAACTGGAATTCAAAATATGCTGTATTGAGAAAATGTTTGGCCTTTATTCCGGGCTGCTGGATATTTATTATATAGTTATTTGAATGCAGTACAAGTTTTTTGTTGATGGAGAATGGCGGCATGATGAGCATCAACCTTATGTATCTGGAGAATATGGAATAGTCAACACTGTCTTCTTGGCTACTGATCCTAACTACATACCCGTTTTATCTCCAGCCATTGCTTCTGGAAATAATATGGATGTGGATAATGAGGCTTTTCGCCGTATGGTAAGAGTTAGTCATACCTTGACAGTTCTGATTGTTGTTATCAACATGGCTGCTATTTGTATACTGGCTTTTGGCTATGTTGTACTTCTGAACAGAGTAGTCAATAGCGCCAACTAGCAGCGCTATAGTGGCGTAGCGGTGTGTTGTGGTCCTCTGCCACTCCAGAACTCCTATAACATTGCGTTTCAGTTTCACGGCTATTATAGCAGGTGAGTTATGGAGGGAATAGTGGGAAGAGTGGCCGCTACTTCCTGTTCGCACATCTCTGTTCTGCAACTGATCCATTTTCTGCCCAAGCCCACCCATTTTCCAGCCAAGCCACCCCTTTTTCGACCTAGCCCACCCTTATGCAGCTTCCTTTGTTCTGCACAGAAATTCCTGTTTATGTTGTTCTATCTTTATCTTCTCTCGTTGTCTTAGATCTTCCAGACCAACCAGCTTGCTGTCTTTCTAATTATTTTTATTCTTTCAGTATCTTTCCATCTTGTTCTTTTTTTTTTTTTTTTAAATCTTGTCTTTTTATCTTCTAATACAAGTTCATACACAGAGAACTTTTCTTTTGTCTTTCTATGTTTATGTTTATCTGTTGTCTCTATTTTTCAATCTAAATAATGTATACAACTTATTATAAATTAAAAGGCACCGCTATCGTCTTTTCTTTTGGGCATTTGTCATCACTGTCTCTTTATATCTCCTAACTCTGTTTTGCCATTCAAAAAAACAGAGGAGAGGTAATGGGGCCTTTGTTAACTACTGCAATATAGCTCTTACATATTCAAGGCCTCTTTTATGAAATGATAATTTGTTATGGAATAATAGAGGCTTAATGTGTTTTTAAGCTATGATGATTGTGTCTTAATTAATGACTTTTAAGTATTAATGTTGAAATGTCTTAAGTTTTCAGTACTTTGATTTTTAGCATATATTATGTGTGCATTAGAATTTTTTTGCATTGTATTCGCTATCTTTGGTATAGTGGCCGCTCTGCAATATGCTATACCACTATGGCGTTTTTCGGGGTCAGCCGCTTCGAACCACTAATCTGGGATTGACTACCATGCTTTTGAATGAAATTTCAAAAAAAAGTGTTAATACTATGATCTGTGTGGATAATGCTTTGTAACTCATTTTATAACATGTTATTTGTGAAAGCCTTTGAATCTGGTAATTTTGATATACATAGGGCTATTGGTTCTTCTGTTTGAATCAAAATAAATATAATCTTTCTAATTGTCCTATTTGTCATACCCCTGGTAACTTATAATATCTTGTAGCCATTGCATTTTCGAATATGATTTTTGCTAATGTTTGAGATTGTATTTAGCATCTGAAATTTAATTGTTCAGATATTTAGTATAATATGTTGTTCACTTATAAAGCAGGTCCGCTTGACAGATGGTACATTGAGTGAGTTGCTGCCGAGAATATCAGATGCTGATGTACAGATCTCCCGTCAGCGTATTTCTGCGTTTCTGTCTATGCACACAGCTTATGAATTACTTCCTGAGTCAGGCAAGGTTCGGAAGTTTTACCATGGACTCTTTATTTTGGACTTTACAATTTGGTGTCATCAAACTTATAACCTCAAAATACAAATTACTAATTTAGTGACACCTGGCCACAGGTTGTTGCCTTGGATGTTGAACTGCCAGTGAAACAGGCATTTCATATACTGCACGAGCAGGTATCTTTGTTTCTTAATTTGCAGATGCCTTTTTGCATATATTGAATAATTTTGCTAAAACTTATTTTATTACTGCTATGTACTCTCCTTTACCCTGATTAATAAGTGATAAATAACTTATATGCTTTTTGAATTCTTATCTGGAATTTGACCATTGATTTAAGAAGCTCTGCTTTGACAATGATTTAAGCCTTTCTTTCTTTCATCAGATGCTATAGTTACCTCTTAGTGTTACTGTATCTTCATCCATTGCTGCTTAGAAGTTTGTTTGTACAACTTTTCTGATTTGGATAATTTACAGGGAATTCACATGGCTCCTCTTTGGGACTTCTGCAAGGGGCAATTTGTTGGTGTTCTTAGTGCTTCAGATTTTATTTTAATTTTAAGAGAGGTATATGTTTTAGATTTTTATTTATTATAGTAAAGGTATGCTAAAATTGAGGGTGAGCTTGGTGCAGTGGTAAGGTTGCGGCCTTGTGACCTCTGACTGGGAGGTCACAGGTTCAAATCTTGGAAACAACCTCTTCGCTTGTGGGGTAAGGCTGCGTGCATCTACCCTCCTTAGGTGGGAGCCTCGTGCACTGGGCTGCCCTAAAGATATGCTAAGTTTTAGATCATTATCTCTTTGTATTGGTAAGTTTTTGAATGCAAAGCTCTTCTGATGATGGCTTACATGGACATCAAGTGATTAAGGCTAATATACCACATATACAAGACGTATGACAAGTTATAGAGCCTGGCAACAAAAGGAAAGGGAAGCAAGAAAACCGACTAAGCAAACTAAAAATAAATATTTTTTGCATGATTATAATGTTTTTGGTTCTTGAAAGGTTTGTCAATTGCTTCCCATTCCAACCAAGCAGTCTACTTGTTGTATGCCTGAGCTAGTGTCTGTTGCAATCAACTTCTTGCTAGAAACTAGAAATGCATCTTCAGCTTTGACACTTACTCTTGGTTTTGATGTATAAGAGAAAATAGAAGGAAAGAAATAGAAAGAAAATGAAAGAAGAGAAAATAGAGAGAAAATTACATTTTCTCTTCATGTGTTTGGATGAAGAGAAAATGGGGAGCAATAAAATGAAAGTAAATAAAAAGAAGATATAATTACATAAAATAACTTATGTACCCTTATCTTTTATATTGGAGAAAATTGTATATAACGTTATATTTGTCATTTGATCCATTTTCTCTCATTCTTTCTTTGCTGTTGGGAGGAGAAATTTTTTTGGTGGGTCCTACATGCATTCTCTCTCTCTCTCTCTCTCTCCATGTTTTCTCTTCACAACCAAACAGGAGAAAACAATATATTCTTTTCTTTTTCTCTCCTCCGCTTTTCTCTCCTCATTTTCTGTCCTAAAACAAACAAGGTTAACGAGCTCCATCAATGGTGGCAGGACCAAATTACGAAAATGTAGACGGAGGAATCTTCATAATGGGCTTTGAGCAACTGGCAGTATACACACACACACACACACACATATATATATATATATACATATGTATGTACGTATATAATTAATAAATAATAATCAATTGACTCTGCATGTTGTTTGCATAAACAGCTCCGACATATTATTATGACATTTTTTATCTCAAATTATTTTGCTGTTGATTATGGATATGATGAATTAATTTGTAAGAGGCCACTTTGGAATTTGAGCTCTTCTGTTTGCATGATCCTAAAGGGAGAGCTGAACCTGATAATGTCATGGAAAAAAAAGAGTTACTTAACAATAGATGGAGTCAATTTTATTTTCCTTTTTGTGTATTGTTTTTTAAGAGGAAAGAAAAGTGTGCCTGTTAACTTATAAGTGTTGATGATGAGGATTAGTTGAATATGTAGCTTTGATTCCTTTGCAGCTTTGTGCATCACTACCTATTGTTCTTCAATCGTTTACAAGTTTACCTGCAAAGTTCATCCGTGTTCATATATATTTTGCAATGCTTGTTGAAACTCGTTATTGTCCTATTCTCAGCTAGGGAATCATGGGTCCAATCTGACAGAGGAGGAGCTTGAAACACATACCATATCAGCATGGAAAGAAGGAAAATCATATCTAAATAGACAGAATAATGGAGACAGAACTGTATTTGCAAGATGTTTTATCCATGTAAGTGTGTATATGGCTTTAGAATGTGATTAGGGTCATTTTTTTCTACTTGCAGGTTTTGGTTCACAGAGTATATACAAAGCATGCTTGTTTTGTGTGGTGTATATTTATAATGAGCAGCTTGAGTTAATTATAGGGATTTTTTTTCCAACCTTCTATCTCTGGGTAACACTGGTTCAATATTGAATTGTGTCGATATCATAGATCTTGCCTAGACTTACGTGTCAATACGAGTACTCGGGAATGCACATGTATGCGCAGTTAAGGAAAATGAGTGTCTTTTATATCATTTTAAGTTACTTTGAGCGTTATCTAAATAAATTTATTTTGGTAACCTTTCAAAGCTGTTAGAAAATTGAAAGGCAGAGGACCTTGAATGTTAATTTTCTAGACATGTAGTTGCCTTCTTAGTATTCCTGAAAACCTATCTTGGCCTTGGCTTGTATATATGTGTTTTCAATCATGAAATAATATCGTGATTTTATGAATTTAATGCTTAATTAAAGATACCCGTCTATTGCACTGACTATGCTGTTAGCTCACTTATTTTAATGTTGGAATTGATGAAGCTGCTCCTTGGGTTATGTATGAAATTTTGCCCAAAAATTATCTTGCTTCATACCTTACTATAGTTGATGTGCGCCTGTTCAGGGAAATGACTGATCCTTAAATAATGACATTTTTTTTTGGATGTTTTCTTTTATGATGCAGGCAGGGCCATATGATAATCTGAAAGATATTGCCATGAAGATCTTGCAAAAGGAGGTTTCAACTGTTCCTATTATCCATTCATCTTCTGAGGATGGTTCATTTCCACAGTTACTACATCTTGCTTCACTTTCAGGAATACTTAAATGTAAGTTTTTTAAAATAGCTTTCTTTATACTTTACTAAGTATGCTTGATTCTTACCCAATTAATTTTCAGGCATTTGCAGGTATTTTAGGCATTGTTCTAGTTCACTGCCTATACTTCAACTTCCAATTTGTGCAATACCTGTGGGCACATGGGTGCCCAAAATTGGGGAATCAAATCGGCAGCCTCTAGCAATGTTGAGACCAAGCGCTTCTCTTGCTTCGGCCCTAAATTTATTAGTTCAAGGTGTGAACCTTTTGTCTGATCTTGAACATATTGTATCCAAAGAAAAGCAACAGAAGAAAGAATGAAGAAATTGGTATCTTGTTATACTTCTGAGGTATTAGGCTGATGGTAGAGGGAACTTTCTCCCACTTTGAGAAGAATGTTGATTTCTGCATGTTATTAATCATCTAAACAGAACATAAATATAGGGGGTGATCCAATTTTCTGATTTAAGCATCAAAATATAAAAAGTAATGTTTGCTTGTAAGTTTGAACACAAACATAATTATACTTACATTACTTTTTGCCCTTTGCTTTTGCAGCCCAAATAAGTTCAATACCAATAGTTGACGATAATGACTCATTACTGGATATATATTGCCGGAGGTTGGTTGTGTTTTATATCCTTATTAATATTATTGTACTTCTTGATGCCTTGTTTGAGATGCTATAAAATCAATCTATGGTTCAAGCATTAAATTGTCCTCCTAGCATGTCATTCTTTGGAGTGGCTTGTAAAAGTTTCTAACTTTTCCTCCATTCTCCTCCCCTCTTTATTGATAGTGATATAACTGCTTTGGCAAAGGACAGAGCATATACACATATTAATCTTGAAGAAATGACTGTTCAACAGGTAAGTTTGGTTTTTTATTTTTGTGTAGCAATAAACTTCTGACAATTTATGTTTTGAAAATTAAAAAAATAACGTGTTCTGGTTTCATCTTTTCCTTATTAATTTGGTTAGGCAGTTTTGCTGTGCCTAGGATACTGGAGGATGTTCTCAAGAATTAATAGATTTATTCAGCACTCTTTCTCTAATACATTTACAAAATCATATTTGGTTGTCATGACACAACATAGGGTCAACAACTAGAACAGAGATGCTTTGATTTAGTGTTTTGCTTCTTGTTGAAGTATTACTTTCCTTTATTCTTGAAATATGTCAGTCTCTTATCTCAAATGATTTTTGAACATATGTTTCTTTTGCTCGATTATTGGCTGTTGAATAGATCTGGAGGATGACACTCAACAAGTGTTGATGAATAAATAGATTCTTACGTAAAACTAAGGATGATATGGAGTTTGATAGTTTTTCTTTCAATTTTAACATTATTGGTGCAGGTTGAGGCATTCTTCTTTTTGATATTAAAAGTTAATATGCATCTGTGACTTACTATGTACATTGAAATTATATGCACTTCTTCCAATGAAGAGTTGACTTCCTCATTGTCTTGTATTTTACTGCTAAAGGCTGAAGCTTATGTGACATTAATAGCTTGTTTGTTTAGATTGTTTCACCTTAAAATCACGTTGCAAGTTCCGTTTACCAAAAGCTTAAAATTGAAGCTTTGGAAAAAATTGCCTCTGGACGGCAAATTTTCCCGTTTGCGTCATATACAATCTAAACCAAACACAGCATAAGTGATGAGTTTATGTTATGAATGTTGATAAAATAGAGCTTTGGGGGTACCTTTACTTTGTTGAATCCTAATTGCCATCAATGGTTAGGTAGAGGAACTAGAAATATAAGCAATAATCCAGGTCAAAATTGTAGCATTTTGGTGGTCTGTACCAGGCACCAGCAGATATACAGATGGAAGCGAGTTTCAGGATCTGGGGGATAAGGAAAGAAGAAAAAGGTCCTTCTTGATTCTTGACAAGATAAGATTTAGAGTTGAGAGGTATCCCATAGTTAGCTTCGGAATCAACCCGGCATCCATAGTCTTGTGCCTCCTATGTGTTCCCAGAGTGAGTCAGGGACCTGTGGAACAAAGCTCGTTGCTTTGTGGTAGAAACAGAGGAGCTCACCCAAGACCTCTCCTTTGGTGCTTCCAAGTCGAATGACATGATAGCAGATACCACCAATCGAAGCTCAAGCTTTTGACCAGATTAGACCCAAAGCTTTGGTCCCTGAAGCTGTTGTTCAGCGTCAATGTGTAGAACCAGGTCAAGTCGAGTTTACCCAAGGGTTACTGCAGGAATGCGGTTTGCTGTGGTGTTTTGCACCTGGGTATATATGTACACACTAGGTGTTTGGTTATTTGCCCAAGTGGGCTGTTGAGTTTATATGTGTGAATAGGTGTTTAGAGAGAAAAATTTTGAGAAGTTTGAGAGAGAGAGAGAGAGAGAGAGAGAGAGAGAGAGAGAGAGAGGAGATTTTGAAGGGAGAAGTTTTTTGTTTGGTACAAGAGAATCGAAAAAAAAATTAGAATATCATTTTAGGTGCATTGGATTTTTTTAATTCTTTTTTAACGGATCACAACTGGATTGATGGATTATTTTTTGTTCACCCATTTTAATCTAATCCAAAATTCATTCAACTCATCCAATTGCCACTCCTGGTCTGTAGTCTAAGCTAAGGTTGCATACTTCATCTATTTATATGGAGGCGTTCTGTATTTTGTTTGTGTTCATGAATAAGGAGGTTTATTTTTTGGTTCTTCTTCTCAAGGTCTCAGTATCTCTTGCATCTTTTATTGTCCAGGCTTTGCAGTTGGGCCAGGACGCATATAGTCCCTATGAGGTTAGAAGTCAAAGATGTCAGATGTGTTTGCGATCTGATTCTCTGCATAAAGTGATGGAACGTTTGGCAAATCCAGGTGGGCTTGTTTTCCCTTTTTTGATGATGCATGGCTTTCAGTTTCATTTTCTATGTAACTATGTGATGGGCTGGTTGTTCATTCAAGGTTACTTTGTTATATTCATTTGGTCATTGTCTTCATCAGTTAGCCACTTAGCCTTCGGTTCTTTTGAACTTTCATTTGTATCTTCCAGTATTTGATTGAAAAAAGATCGTACTTTGTGGACCTGGACCTTCAATTTTTCAATGAACCTGGATTGTAGAAAATTATTTTACTCCCATGTTATGCTGTTCGTGGGTGCCATATTTTGACAATGTGAGGTCACGTTTGCTTTATTTCCAGTTTCCTGTTTTCATTAATAATTGTAAAAATGTCACCTTGTTTTCTGTTTTCTGTTTCAAAGAGTTGCATAGGAGATAGTGAAAACAAAAATATGCCGTTTTCACTGTTTTTTATACAAATCTTCGAAAACAAGAAACATAATGAAAACAATGTGACATTAATGCTATTATTAATGAAAACAGAAAACTGGAAACAAAGCAAATGAGCCTTGAGTTTCCTGTTGGGTTTGTTCTCCATCCTCCAGTTTTTTTGCCACCCTCAACTTTCTGCTATTTTTCCCCTGCCACACTAAAAATTGTAATGTGGGTTGTTTTCTCCTCTATTTTCAATCATAGCATAAGCTATTTCTTGGGTTTTTGGTAAAAGAGAGTTGGATAACAAAAAGGGGGGAGAATCACCATAAACGATGAGGACTTGTGTCCAAGTTGTGGCTTTGAGTTACAACTGCAATATTCAATTTGTTGCAATGCTTTTTGTTGATTTAATTAAGCAGTATTTTTTAGGTTTTCCTGATATCCAGTTGATTTAATTTTGAAGATTGTTGTACTGAAAATATTATGCTGTCTAATCCTGCATTTAGGTGTTAGGCGGGTTGTTATTGTGGAAGCTGGCAGCAAGCGTGTAGAAGCCATTGTGTCATTGAGTGACATATTCAAGTTCTTCCTTGATTAGTTTGGATTGGTGAATGAAGAAGTAAAAATGGTATGACACTTGAGCATGTATTTAGGCAACCATCACTTGCCCAGCCATTCAAAAAGAGATTTCAGTGCTTTCTACATGGTGATTTGATCTCATTTCATTGTAATACAATTGGATTGGCCTCTTGCTTTATTGCCTCATTTTAAGATTTTAGGCTAGAGAAAGGGGCCTGTAAATTTAGAGTATTTGATTGCCCCAATTTATTCATCTCTCCCCGTTCATATTATCTTCAAATATGTTGTGCTCCTGATATAGGTAGCAAGGTGGGGAGCACAAGATTTGTAATCGTTCCATACCGTGAAGATACAATGTCTGGGAAAAAAATGTTATGAGAGGACGAATGTTGAGATACAGTTGTGTTATATTTATTCATTAGTTATCCTTATTTAAGTGTTATCTGGAGCCTAATGTTGAAGGAAAACTATCTTAGTTGCCATTGTACCAGTGTGTGGTGATTCAATGGGATTAGGTAGAGTTAATTTTTTAAGAATAAGTAGGGTTAATTGCACTTTATCAATGGAAAAAATTGATTTTTTCTATTTCAGCTGTTTTTTTGGGCTAAAAAATGGTTTTATACATAATCTATCATGTTTGACAATTAGCTTAAATTTATAAAGAAACTTTTTTTTGGAGGGAAAAAACTGTTTTATGTCATCTATTTTGTTTTAGCTTAAGATTGTTATGATCTGATTATTTTTCATTCTTACAACTTTCTTCTCTATTTATCCCTACAAAATTAATTTCTAAACAAATATTATTAAATTATACAAATAATTTCATATTCTTTTTCGTAATTTATTATGTAAATGATTTTTTTTTGTACCATCCAAATAAAATAGATTATTTTAAAATCGTTTTTCAGCAAGCATACTCAAATAAAAAGAGATTCCGACCATAATCAATTAATCGATTATACATATAATCGATTATTAGCATAATCTATTTTTTTCAACAATTTTGCCAGACATTCTTAGTCTATTTCCATTTGTCAATCTAATTTTATGTAATAATTAACCATATCACACCCTCATTTATTATTTCCTTTTGCAATCTTATTGTTTATTATAAGATTGTTTGTTTGTTTGTTTTTTTTTTTTTTTTTTTTTAACAAATAAGATTGTTAGACTCGAACCTTTGCATCTCTTACCGTTTCACCAAGCTGATTCAATGAAGACAATGGGACGAGCATTTATCTATGCATGTATAATTAAGGGTCAAATGCATTTTACCCTCCTAATATTGATCGCACTTTCCTCCTTCGTTTATATTATCAAGTATATTACAGTTTGGTTTAATATTATTTAAAGCAATCTCCCCTATACTTGCAAAAACAAGTTTTATTTAATTATAAATTAATTAAATTACCCAGATTATCGTCTCCTATATTCTTTTTCCTCCCATTGCATGTCAATCAGTCGTGAGGATTGAAAGTAAGGGCATATTGAAGCGTTGTCTGAAATCAATTCAATCCTTTGTTAGAAATGACTTGTAATTCTAACAAACATAATGCAAGTCTCGAAAAATCTTGCCTGCCTCTCTCTTTCTTTTGTTTTTCTTTCTTCTTTTTCTTCCTTATTCTGATCTTCGATTTTACTTCCGCTTCTTTGGAGCAGTAAGATTGCCGTCTTTCTCCTGCAGCCCTTACCCTTTTTCTCCTTATGTTATTATAACTTTCTTCCTGTCAACAATTCACATAGATATGCTAGATAAGAGCCTTTTCCGATACCTCTGATAATTTTGGGATAAATATTATTCTGTCCAATCAGGATGCGTCATCTTAATTAAATGAGTCAAGTTAATAGATCAAAGAAAATGATTCTCACCATTTAATTGAATCACTTAAACATGATAAAATTACCTTTCGAATATCGAAAAATTCATATAAGTTGTTTTTATCGGTGCTAGTAAACTCGGATTAGATCAGCTGATTCGACGGGTGAATCGGTCCAATAACAGGTCCAGATAACATATTGGATCGGTTAAAGAACGACCTGTGTGTGATTGAGTCGGCTTGGCTGATTCTAATCAAAATTGATAACTTCATAAATGAACAAGTCATCCAATTATCCACGATTTTAACCAAGGCCATCTGTTTTTTTTTTTTAAAAAAATTCTACTCTCATTTTTCCGGTGTAAACAGTGGAAAGTGACACACATAACCATGATTGAATTGACTATGACGACATAATAAGTCACAGTTTTAGCCACAATGTTTTTAATCTTGGTATAAAGATTCAAATTGGTCTTCGACAAAAATTTACTGTGACAGTGTGGTTCCTAAGAAACGAAAAATATTAATTTGGTCCTTAAGAATGTAAATTGCGGGTCAAAATAGTCTCTGACAGGGACTAAAAAATTATCCTAAAAATGATCATTTTGACCCGCATTTTATATTTTTGAGGATCAAATTGATACTTTCATTTTCTTAGGGACCAAAATATCATCATATTTTTTTTGTCAAAGACCAATTCGGATCTTTACTCTTAATTTTATTAGTCACAATTTTAACCGTGGCTATATGTGTGTGTCCAGTTCAGTTTCATCGAGTCGGTGACCAGATCGAGTTTAATAACATTGATTTTTATTGCCTTTCTGGTTGTACCCTTTTTAAGTGTTTTGTGTTCTCATTTTTAAGGTGGTTTCCGCGAGTCTTTTTCTGGCACCATTTGTTTTCAGTCTTACAGGCAATGCAGGTAGCCAGATTTAATTTGAGAGGGGACAAGATGTAATGTTCAAGTTGTGGCATGATTGGTGTTGGTGTTTGTTAAAAGATGTTTAGTTATCGATAATTTACAAACAAGGAATAAACCCGAGGTAGGCGTTTTTTTTTAAGATACCAGTATCCTACTTATTAACTTGATAGTTGATTCTATAAAACACTTAATTGATAATAACTTGTAACTTAATAAATTGCTTCATATAGATATAACGTGTTGGAATTTCTCCTCCTTGGATAGGTAACACGATAGACGTGAGATTGTAAAAGCAAAATATATAGAATAAAAAGTTTTGAATAAAAAAATTAACTTTTGAAATAAGAAGATATTATGGAGCCCAAAAGGAATTCAAGTTTGAGGATTTTGATTTGGAAAAATGCTAAATTGCACAAACAAAATTTTGTAAATTGTTCCAGGAATTATGTTTAGCGTTCCTAGTAGCATTTTAACCTTTAGAATTACCTTATGCCTTTATTTTATGGTGCTTTCTCCGGTATCCATAATAATTTTGGGGTAAAAATTATCCTGTTCAACCAGAATGCACCACCTCAATTAAATGAGTCATGTTAATGGGTCAAATCAAATGATTATCACCATTTGATTGGACCACCTACACAGGGTAAATTACACTTGAGGTACCAGAGAATTCACCTTACTTTAGTGTGTTTTTTACGAGTAAATACTTAATCTGGTCCATAAAATTATAGGGTCATATTAACTTAGTCCCTCACATTATCAATATTCCAAAATGATTTCTGGAATTGCAGAAAGTTAACCAGATTCGTCCCGCCGTTGATATTTGCATGGATTGTAATGACATTAAGTTAGTAATGTTAAGGATGCATTTGAAACTAAGTGAATAATGTCAGGGATGCATTTGCTAACAGATCCAAATGGAGGATGAACCTGATTAACATTTTGCGATTCCAAGGATCACTTTGGAATATTGATAATGTGGGGGACTAAGTTGACACGAGCATATAATTTTAGGAACTAGATTGGATATTTACTCGTCTTTTTACCCATTTAGCCTTCTGTTTTAGGGTCCCTTGTGACTCATTTACAACCAACTATTATTTGAAACAAACTCTTCTCTTTAAAACTCTAAATATTATCTCTGCAATTATTTACTCATTTTTCATCAGAATTCATTCAAATCATTGATTTCTCTGGTTGTGAGTGTTGGATTTTACCAGATTTCTTCTCTAAGATCCAAATTCCCGTCTCAATTGGTATCAAAGCATCGACTTGTTGGTTATCCATGGAGGATGCGTTGCGCAATCAAACAGGGAACTCTAAAATAGGGTTTCCCAGGTTCAATTAATGGGTTCAGAGTTCAAGAATGGCTACACAAGTGTGAGCATTTTTTCTTTATGAACAATACTCCCACTGAATCTAAGGTGAAATTGGTTTCCCTTCACTTAGATGGACTTGCCCTACAATGGCATCTGAACTGCATGAGGTTAAGGTACCACTTTTACTCCTACTGGTACAAATACATCTCTGCTGTTGTCTCACTCTTTGGGAATGCAAGGGAAAATCCTCGGTATTCCTCTGTTCAAGAGAACCAAACGAGGAGCGTGCCAGTTTATCAGACCCAGGCTAGGCTTGAATTTTCCAGCGAAGGTCGTGACCCACTTGCAGATCAGCGTGACAAATTGCAAGAGGATGGTCGTTCATTGAGCTCTAATTCTGAATCACTAAGCATTGCACTCCAGAAACAAAACTAGGCTCCCAAGGAGGATCCGCCGGAAGTAGCCGCAGATGCCGTCGAGGAAGATCTGTTCAGTGAGATCGACGATCATTAAACCTTCAATGATGACCCCAGTGCCGATTCTGTCCCTGAAATCGAAGACGAACAAAAGGATAGGGTTCCATCGCCCAACTCAGTAGCAGCTCGATTTGAAATTTCTCGTCCCTCCTTCGAAATGGTTAGCGATGCCAAATTTCACTCCATCGATTGAACACCAGCCTTCTTGAGTTCACGAGGAGTGAAATACCA
The DNA here is from genome assembly GCA_039655645.1 of Ammopiptanthus mongolicus. Taxonomy (NCBI): domain Eukaryota; kingdom Viridiplantae; phylum Streptophyta; class Magnoliopsida; order Fabales; family Fabaceae; genus Ammopiptanthus; species Ammopiptanthus mongolicus. The sequence continues at coordinate 91,247,308 of CM077344.1, read as the reverse complement.
TTGAAGATGCAAGTGAAGCTCGCACCAACCTGTATGAAGAGTATGTCTTGGCTTTGGGTAAGGAAATTGAGAGTGGCAGATCCAGAATTGAATTAGGAAAAGCTAAAACGAGCCCTATTTGATGAAGGTATGATATTTGTTTTTGTCAAAAATGGTAGAATTAGTGATGCCCGACAACTGTTTGATAATTTGTCCCAAAAAAACTTGGCTTCTTGGAACACCATTGTTGCTAGATATCTTCACAACCCCATGGTTGAAGAAACCAATAAGTTGTTTGATATAATGCCTCAAAGAGACAAATTCTCATGGATTCTAATGATAACTTTTTATAAGCGTAGGGGAAGGTTGAAAAGGCTAGAGAACTGTCCAATTTGGTTCCTGATAAGTTGAACACTGCATGTTGGAATGCAATGGGAGCTGGTGACAAAAATAAGAAGAATCAAGTGCACATTGGTTGGATATGGCAAAAGGAAATGGCTGGTAAAGTAGAGATAAATGGTGGTGGTGGTGGTGGTGTTTCTTCTGTAGTTTCTTCCAAATTTCCTGTAGTGGCTGATCCATTGGCTGAAAAACCTGATGAAATTGCTTCCAATATCAATTACCATGCTTAGTTAAGTCCTTATTTTTCCCCACTCAAGTTTGAGCGGGAGCAAGCTTACTATGCCACTGCAGAGAGTGTTTGTGATCGTCTCATTCAGCAATGGAATGAAACATACCTTCATTTTCACAAAAATTGAGCCCATGCAAACTTACTACTTATCAATGGAGTTCCTTCAAGGTCGAGCTTTGACCAATGCTATTGGGGATCTAAATATCCAAGATGCATATGCTGATGCTTTGCGGAAATTTGGAACTTTTCTGATCACTAATAAAGGAGAAAAAGGTGGCCATGTATTTGTAGCTGGCTTCAATGTTCTCATAGGAGAGCTGAGCATTGTTAGTGCACTTCCACATTTAATTGCCATCACTGAGGCAACTACTGCCGTCACTAGACTTTATGAACTGATTGATAGGGTGCCAACTATAGATTCTGAAGATAAAAAAGAAAAGGCTTTATCATATGTGACAGGAGAAATTAAGTTTCAAGGCATCTACTTTTGTTATCCATTTAGACACCAGTCCTACAAGGATTTAACCTCACTGTTGAGAAGACCCGTCGTCCCATTAAAGAACCTAAAATATTAACTAATCTTAATCATTTTAAAATCGTTAGCGCACCTTATTAATATGAAGTGAAGCGGAAAATTGAACGCGGAAGCGAAACGAAATTAAGGCACGCATCGTCTCAAAGTACACAACTTTAAAATATGAAGAAATATGTACATGCATCGATTGCCCCATCAATAGGGCTACAATATTAGTGTATACATACGGAGTGCATAATACAGACGGTAAGCAAAACATAAAAAAAAAAGGTGGAGAGACAACTCTCTAGCTAACCACGATCACTTCCCAACCTCTCGAGGCTAGGGTCTTGGGCTCGTCCACCAGCATCGGGCTCATACAGAGTGTCATCCGGTTCCTCAGTAAGTGGTTCCTCCATGGGGCCTTCCTATAAAATAAAATAACATAGAGAAAATATCGGGAGATAAGAAACATGTATCATCAAATATGGGAGAGGGGAATCAATATAGCAGATATATGCATGCAGCACACAACACATAGAAAAGATACAACACGATGACACCCATCTTTTAAGTCATATAGCATAGCCATCTCAAAAGTCATTCTCTCAGATAAACCTATAAGAGGGATATTAGTCCCTATGTATATGCTGACTTCCCTATATGCATATCGGCCGGTACATCATGTCCCCATTTGGATATCCCCGTCGGGATAACATCACGTCCCCAATTGGACATCCTCGTAAGGATTAAAAATACATCACGTCCCCCATTGGACATCCCGCCTCGGGATTAAAAACATCACGTCCCCAATTGGACATCCCTCTTTGGGACAAATATGCTGTGGTATGAAATGCTATGATATGCAATAAACATCCATCACAGGTTGATATCGGGACCTCACACCTAGGCACTCGGCCACGACCACGATGCACTGCATCCCCATCAACATCAACATCAGCATCACGACGCCCTGCGTCTACGAGCCACAGCTCCATGATCGGGATCACGGCGGTATCAACCCGAACAACATCAACACTCACCATACTCTCATCAACATCCAACCAGCCAATCACAATAAAATATCGTAACATAATTTATGCCAGTACATATATCAGCACAATGCCAGACAAACATTTAATCATACAAGCAGTTCAACAGAACAGATCACAGATAAGCAATTAAATAATTTAACACATCAATATCAATCAATTAAATCACTTAAATTATCATTTTAGTGGTGATAGCCCAAAAGTACCTAACCTAGGGTCCAAACACTTTATTCAGGGCTCAACCTCGAGTAGGGTTTTATTTTCCCCCACATACGTATATATTCTATACTAAGCTTACCTTTTCGACGATATCAGTTCTTTCTCCCCACCTTAGTAATGTTCTTGGTGCAGCTCCAACTGCAGCTCGACAACTGTCAATCGGATGCGTTGTCGAACGCTCAAACACTGTCTGATCCTTTACAACGAAACACAACCAGAAATTATTACAGTTCAACAAAAAATTCCCTAATCCTTATGACTAAGGCTGCTGCCCCTATTTAATTAAATAGGCTAGAGAGGTTGAAATTCTACCAACTCCTGGATCAATGATCCTTAAGCATGACTAAGATATAGTCTATGATTAATTGTCAAAGATTTGAACCAAAACCCTTTCATCCAACATGCTAGGGTTTCGGCCATCACCATTAAAAATAGGTGAGAGTTTGATTTGGTTTTCTAATCACTTGGATTACATGATCATGGAATGAAATAGGTGAAATCAAGAATCATTTCACAAAAATTGAAACAAAACCCATTTTCCCCAAATTTTTCCTAGGTTTGGTTCCTCCAAAATAATTAGGCTAGGAATATTATTTGATTTCATGCTCTTAGATAGTGATAGAAGATGATGAAACTAGATCATAGAAATTGGTTTGGCATTAATAGGATTTTTCTACAATTTTCTAGAGATTTTTGAAGTTTGGATCTTGAACTTGAAACCATAGAATTTAATGGAGAAAGATGAAGATTGAGAGCTCAAGAGTGAATTCTATACTCCTAGATGATGAAGATGGATGATGTGATCAACTTTGCTTCTCAAAGTTTCTTGGAAATCCTTAAAGAAAACTCAAGAAAAATGAAGAAAGTTATGGAGGAAAAGTGAAGAAATGGAGGAGAAGAAGAAGAAAGAAATGGAGGAGGAAGAAAGAGAGAAAGGGGCCGAAGAAAAGAGAAAGGAGAGGGGTAGGATGGGCCAAAAATTCCACTTAAGGATATTTTGGTCTTTTCACACAAGGTAAAATGGTAATTTTGATGGAAACCATGGACATTTTGGTTTTTCGCATCCAGATATTTTCAAAAAGTAATCATGAATCCGGTATGCATTCCTAGGTGATTTGACTTGATGTGACTAGGTGTTTATTCGTTAGCGGATCCCGGTAAATCCATACGCACCTTCGTTCGTCTCCTGGTTCGAGTATTCACCCGAATAGTTTATATTATTTTCACTTTCGAAAGTCAAAAACCAATTTTAGCAAAAATGTAGGAAACGTGATTCTAAGACGAACTGTCTCGTTCACGGGTTAAAATTAGGTCTTTATAGTAATAAAATGCTATTGTCAGAGAAAAACACAGACCGGGCTCCGTCTGAATTTTCGACCCAAAATTTAACCGTAGCTTCATACGATAGCGTAGAGCTTGACTACGCCCTCAGTTTATTTTATTTCACTCTCTAGACCCTTTAATAAAATACAAACACACAAAGACTGTTTAATTAATAGTAGAAAGCTTTTTTTTATTTTTTATTTTTTAAAAAAAAAAAACGGTGTTACAACTGTTACAGAAGTCATGAGAGTAGGTCTTGTAGGGGGTAATGGTTCAGGCAAATCCATTGTCATTCAACTGCTTGAGAAGTTTTATGATCCTGTTGAGGGAGAAATACTGTTGGATGGCCGTAAGATCAGTGGACTTCAATTGAAATGGTGGAGATCTCAACTTGGCTTAGTGAATCAAGAGCTAGCTTGTTCTTTTTGTCAAGTTACCAAATGGATATGAAACTCAAGTTGGGGAGTTTGGATTTCAATTGTCTGACGCGCGGAAGCAGCGCATTGCAATAGAAAGAGCTTTACTGAGGGATCCAAAGGTTCTCCTGCTTGATGGAGCTACCAATCCATTGCACGCACAATCTAAAAGAGTGGTACAGGCTGCAATTGATCAAGCTTCGAAAGGAAGAACTACAATCACCATTGCTCATCACCTTTCTACAATACGGACGTTCAACATTATTGCAGTCGTTCAAGCTTCATTTGTAGTTGTTTTTCATAGGAAAATGATCCAAAGGGATGAGTTCATGTCTTCCTACTTCTAAGCAAATGGAATGTAATATCCGATAATTTTTTTAATATTTTAATTATAAGTTTAAATGTCATTATGTTAAAAAAAAAATTTTATTATTATCTTTATATAATAAAGGTTTCACCTGGTAATTTTTTGTTGTTATTATAAATATGTTTTTAAATAAAGTACATTATAATCGAAAAATACTCTTAGATTTTTTTTAGAAAATTAAATAAGGATGGTAAGACATAAAAGTGGTGGTGCATAATTGTCATATTCGTGTATTTTAAATAATTATGATTTTTTTATATTTAGAACATCGAGTAGTAATTAATTTATTTATAGTCACTATTAATTAATTTATGATATTAAGACACTAATAGGGTAGTACATAACTTGACACACCCTTAACAAGTTAATTAAAATTTAACTAATAAAATTAATGTTAATTTTTGGACATTGTCCATAATACTTTTTAAGTGAAGGACATTATTGTCCATTGTCTTAGTTTCTTTTGTTTGAAAGGGGGCTCACCCCTTCCCCTCTCATATCTTGCCAAATGTAATAAAAAAAATAATAGGCTTAGGGTTTGAGAGGATAGAGCTTGGGAGAAGGAGCAATGGAGAAGCTTGGAGCTAGGGTTCTTATTTCTTCTCTTCCCAATTTTCATTTTGATTCTTAAAGACTAAGCATCTTCAACTCAAGGCGAGGATTTGTTTGTGTTGTTAGATAAATTTCATAGGTATGGCTTGGGTAATGGTAATGGTAAGAAATTTCATGGGGGATGAGATATTGCTTATGATGTGGTTGTGAATGCGTAAGTTTTTCCTAAATCTTGTCTTGATATAATCTGTATGTAATAAACCCATATTTTGTGCTTTGTTTATACACTGTTTAGAAATTGATTTTTGGTTGATAATGTCAGTAAGGGATGTAATAAAAAATGGAAGTCGCTGGAAGTTTTTTTTAGACCTCATGATTCAGCTATTGGTGGGAAGTTTTCTTCCGCCTTAAACTCCATGAGTCGCGTGGGAAGGGCAGCAACATCTCCTGAAAGGAAAAAAACAAAAAATTCAAACCGCCTGAACTAATTGAACAGGGCTTGGATGAATGAAAGATTATATATATTGTATAGAACTTGTCAATTGAAAGTTTATATTATATATATTGCACTGAACTTGGGAAATGAAGGTAGATATAAATATATGTATGACATTAAGAACTTGCACTTATTTAAATATATAAGTGATGTTGTATTATGTTTTATATGATGGTGATTTGATGCTTTTGGCTTATCACAGTAAATTAATTTCTTTTACGTTGGTGAGACACATTGTTAGGATAAATGCTTACAATGTTATTTAAAGGTGTTTGATGAAGATGAAGTTGAGTTATATTATGAGATTGAATATATGAGAATTGTTCCATGTATTTTTATGATATGGTACTGGTGGATTGGATTGGTTTTGATGCTCTTTTACTGACAATGTTATGAAATGCTATGCTTTTGTAAATACAAATAATTTTCATTTTAATCTCTTATGATTGGAAGGTTGTTAATGAAAGATGAATGTGGCTTGAGTGATTTATTTTAAAGATAAAATTTTAAAGTGGGAACAATGTTTTGAGACTTTGCAAATGACTATGGTGGCTACCCCTGACGGTAGATTATTATTGATTTTATTTGTTTGAGAGCTTGGGTGGAAAAGGATAGTGGTTCTCTTATGATTAAGCTTGGATTATGCCATAATACTTGGGATATTGTATTGAGTATTATTTAATGGATTATTATTGATGGTGGTTTGTATCCCTGTAATTGAATTGTGTTCATGGTGTTAATATAAAAGTTGAAACTTGGGTTAAGATATTTATACGAATTATGTTAAGTGTTGCCTTTAGTTAATAAGTGTTTAACTTGATTGTTATATATGTTATTGGATTATTCTTGATTATTTAATTGATGTTATGGTTGAGAACATTTTGGAATTTAAATTATTATTTTGAGACGTTGATAAATACTCGTGAATATAGAATTGTTGATTGTGTTTTGGAGAAGATATATTGATTTCTTCATGATGGAATTACGGATATGAGGATATTATGGTAAGTGTTAGTCTTGCCTATATTTGATAATATGTGTTGAAGGATGTGAATTCATGTGTATGTTTATTTTGCGAATATCATGCGAAAGTACTTGATGGAATAGATTGCTAAGAAAGGGTTATGAATCTTTGGGTAGGCCGACCGGGGAGCGGGAGGCTTCGGTATATAAATATCACCGTCGGGGATGAGGGGACCTCGTTAGATACCCCGAGCGTTAGGAGGGATGTTAGTGCTTGCCAGAGGGGGCAGTATCTCCAGGATACAAAATTAAAACTGTCAAGATGGGGAACCTTAGTGAGCAACCCCAATTGGAACCTCAGACTCAATATGAAAATGTTTATGCCATGTTTCCCCTTATGGGCGGAAACTTAAGTTATGAAAATAAGATTTATGTGCAAGTCATTCCACAAGTACTCTTCAGATGGACAAGAGGTCCACATAGCACTTTGTTTGCTTCTGAAATTATTTGCATATGAATAAATGTTTGTGATGTGAAACTTTTAAATGATTAACTATTTGCTTGAAGTTAGAGCTTCCATGATTGTGTGAATTTATTTTCGCACTTGAATTCTATGTGACTGCATGTGCTTGGGGGAAACTCTCTTATCGAGTCAGTGGACTCACCCCACGCTTAACATTTCAGCTACAGGTATGTGTGCCGCCACCAAAAGTCTTCGATGCCATGTGGACAGTTTGAAGGGTTTGAACCCATAGGTTTTAAGTTGTATCAAGTGTAATCAGGACTTTGTAATTTATGTTATGTTTTGGTTTGACTCTGATTTTATTATTCAATCTTAGATTACATTATTGAATGATATTTCTTTATAATTTGGATGAGACGAATTAGTATGCTTAAGTGGCTGCGAAGAGGAAAGGAAAGACTTTCCCTTTCGACCGGTTATGGCTACGAAATTCGGGTCATGACATGGAAGACTTTACCTCTTAAGCATGACACTTGGAAATATTCATCCTTGAGTACAAGGATGTCTTGAAGGGGGGTATTGTTACAGGAATTATGTTTTAGCGTTCCTAGTAGCATTTTAACCTTTAGAATTACCTTATGCCTTTACTTTATTGTGTCTTTTTACCCATTTGCCTTTTGTTTTAGGGTCCCTTGATGGGTGTATTTAGCATGGCCTTGTGCCTCATTTACAACTAACTATCATTTGGAACTAACTCCCCTTCTCTCTAAAACTCTAAATATTATCTCTCCAATTATTTACCATTTTGCATCAGAATTCATTCAAATCATTGATTTCTCTGCTTGTGAGTGTTGGATTTTATCAGATTTCTTCCCTAAGATCCAAATTCCCATCTCATAAAACGCACACAAAACCAAGAATAGACCTCATAAAAACTTATGCTTGGCTTGAATAAGTACCACACCCCTTATTAATAATTCAGGAATGTAAATTCGTGTCAAATAACAGTCTTGGAACTAATAAAATCTTAATCGAGCTACATCAAACTGTCTTTTTTAAACCTACAAGACCCAATATAGTTGATAGATAGCTGAGTTAAGTATGTTGTCAGAGTTTCCTTTTCTACCATATATATGGAAAAAGATTTGTTGGGAGAGACAAAACTCATTTCGGTGATCTTTACGTCTCGAAAGGGATTACTCTCCGGCTATCGGCTGAGGATACTTTAATACATACCAAAAAACAAAAACTGCCTTTTGTAATATTAAAAATTTGAAGTTAAATTTAAAATTTTAAAAATAGTCAATCAAGTAAAAAGCTTATTCAACAAATAAATATAACCCCCTTAGGTGTTGTTATTTAGACGGTTGTGTATTGTTTTCGGAAAACGACTTCTCTAAAGTGAGTTTACCTTTAAAGCAAGTAAGAATGTATTTACCCTTAAATCTTTTAGTGGATTGAGATTTTTATACACTTTATCAAATCAACAATGAATACACCTTTATCTGCCCACTTCAAAGGGAAGCTCACTTTATCGGAGCCTAATCAAACATTTCAAAGTGGAGTTAAACGGGAAGCTCACTTCAATGAGAATAAAACATGCATACCAACTCATTAATGAAAATATAACACATGCAACTTTTGACACACATATTTTGTTCTCATTAAAAAACAATACCTAGAACAACACCGAAAGTTTTATCTTAAATATTAATTATACCTTTTAATTAAAAAAAGTACTCATATCTTTAGAAAATAATCTTTCGGGTATAGGCAAAAGACACTCAAATGAAAAAAATGAAGAATAAAGACTCAAGCAAGTCTTAAAAAAACATGGGAAAACTTTTAGTTCCTAAAAAAACCCTGATCATTTAGTCCCGAAACTCACAAACGTGGGACACATTAGTCCTTTTGTCATCTTCTATCCATTTGGTTCTGTTTGAGTTAACGTTTTTTTTTCTCTATCGTGGCCGAATTTGATGCCTGAAAATTTATCGTGACCCACTTTTATACCCGAATATCTATCGTCTGATCGCTTCTATCACTATTATCGTCTAATAGGTTTTTTTGTATCTATAGGAGTGATCCGTTCAGATTTGTATCCATGGACTAAACCATACCGCAATAAAATTTTCAGGGATCAAATTGGACAACGATAGGAAAAAACGTTAACTCAAACGGATGAAAAATGATAGAATGACTAATGTGTTTCACGATTGTAAATTTCAAATACTAAGATCATGTTTGATTTGTTTCCAATTTCCTGTTTTCAGGGATAATGCAAAAATGTCACCTTGTTTTCATCATGTTTCCTGTTTTTAAAGATTTGTACATGAAAGAGTGAAAACTACTTTTTTCTACAGACAAAAAATGTCCCTTATTTTTTTTCCAGAGACTTGTTTGAGTCTTTATTCAGAAACAAAATTATCAATTTAATTTTTGAATTTGTAAGTTTTCGCTACATTAATTTCTTATTTTAAGAAAGGAGAATGCTAACGAGTGTCCTTAGGACACTAGTTAAGAAATCAAAAAAGGAAACTTTGAATGTAAAAATAGTGTATTTAATGTATTGAAAAATTTTATATTTATCTTTCTAATACAAATTTTTCTTTTCTTGATTCCTTAATTATTGTCCTTAGGGCACTTGTTAAATTAGTATTATTTCTTAAAATTATAAAAATCAATTCTATTAGTGTCTGTTTGTTTTAGGTTCTTCACCATAGAATCGCATTTCAAAATCATGTTGACCAACAAGCTCTAACAGGCTCAAAATCCTGCCAGATCTGGAGAATGGCTAGGTGGCTTTTCTGGATTTTGTGGTGTCACAACCAATCTTAATGCAGAACTTTTGGCTACTTTTCATGGGCTTGATACTGCTTGGAAAGCAGGCCATCGTGCAGTTCTATGTGAATCTGATCACAAATGGCCTTGAACCTTATTTCTAAAGGAGTTCACTCATTTCATCACTATGCTCCTCTTATCAACCGCATTAGAGGCTTTCTGTCTAGGCCTTGGATTCTGATTCTGCACCATACCTTGCGAGAACGGAATTATTATGCTGATTGGTTGGCGAAGTTTGGTGCTTCTATGGATCAAGTTTTTACGGCCTGGGAGTTATGTCCTTCTCAGGTTTATTCGTTTTTGTTAGCCGATGCCTTGGGCATTGTTACAAATCCATGGATCAAAGGGATGAAGATCAAACTCATACGAGAGGTAAAGAGCATATTGATACTCATGAGATAACATTGTAGTTGATTGATTGAAAAAGATAGCAGTAATACAATAATAAGCTCTTATTTATAGTGGTTTGGAGCACTAACCCCTTGTAACTAACCTAACTGAATTGTAACTAACTCGCCTATTTCATAACCTCTATTACCCTCCCTCAAGCTGATAGGTGGTAGGGCCACAATCAGCTTGAACTACAAGCATCAAAGGGGAGAAAAAAAAACTTATGCAATAAGTAAAAAGGGACTCTAAAACACACAACTAAAAAAAAAAAAAACAAACACACACACAGCAAGGCTCTACATGTGAGCCCAAAAAGAAACCAATCCAATAGCCTAAAACAGATATCAGATCAATTCCAGCTAGCAATAATGAGGCCCAACCCGTCAGAATGGGAGACACCCATTCCAAACCCTGATTGTCTTCTGTGTCCCAAGACACTCAAAGCAATCCACAACCTGGTCATGGTGACGGTGCCGTCGTGGAGGGAAGGCCGTCGCCGGGGGAGAGGTATCGCCGAAACAAGCTTATCAAGCGCAAACCATGGACGATTGAGTGGGTCTTGTGTAATGAAGGTGGAATCGGCGATGGCTTCCTCCAACGTACAAACACCGAACGCTGAAATGAAGTCGATGATGGTGGATCAGAGTGCGTCGGAGCTAGCCGTTGGTTTGCGGAAGCCAAAGAGTCCGAGTTGCAGAGGCGAGGAACTGTGTTGGCGAGAATGTGTGAGCGTGTGTGTTGCCAGACGGAGACTCGACGGGATCGTGGCTGTACCACCGGGATCGATGACGAAAATGCAGTTTTGTGCAGGCGTTGCGGAGATGATGTGTTCATCCGTTTTCTCTGGCGACGACACGGTGGTTTCCAAATTGACACAGAACTTCGAACCAGTGAATCTGCTGCCGTTCTTGATTCCTGAAAGAGCACGAATCTTGGCGAAGGCGGTGCCGATGTCAGCACGATGATGACTAGACACAAAAAGAGTGATCTCGGAAAACACCGAACGATCCAGTATCAGATCCACCAGATCAACCTTCTTGAACAGATTGGTGGCGAGTTCCTTTGATTCATTGTTGGCTTCAGAGGCAGCGAACTCAGATGGAAGATCGGAGATGTTGGAACGTGAATTGACAAGGATGCAGGTAATTTCCCCAATCTTCATGGTGGATTCATGGATTTCTGGCTTGAATGGGATTACCAGAGCCGAAGAAATGATATCAAGATATGAGTTGCCTGAGTTTCCGAAGTTGCCGAAGACCAATTCATAGTGGCCATTCTCCTCCGTTGTTGCAGATTCAAGAACAGCGGTGGCTTCATCGGAGAGTCTCCGTTCTTGTTGTGGCAGAGAATCTGAAATCCCATCCTCTATGTTCGAAGCATATTCCTCACAGTTTGAATCTTCATCTTCATCGCTATCTGAATCGGAAGCATAAGCAGGGTATCTCTTTGATACCATGTTACAAATCCATGGATCAAAGGGATGAAGATCAAACTCATAGGAGAGGTAAAGAGCATATTGATACTCATGAGATAACATTGTAGTTGATTGATTGAAAAAGATAATAGTAATACAATAATATGCTCTTATTTATAGTGGTGTGGAGCACTATCCACTTGTAACTAACCTAACTGAATTGTAACTAACTCGCTTATTTCATAACCTCTATTAGGCATTACCAGGATTAGACCTTAGTTTCGATTATGTTGTTTCTTGCTTTCTATTCTGATAAAAAAAAAAATCTTGAACTTTGTGCAATAATGGATTTGTTCTTTTTTTTTAATAAAATCTCTCTGTTCTTTTTAAATAAAATAACAAAAAATAAAAAAAATCTTTTAAAAAATGTTTATAATTTTTTTAAAAATGAATTAATTAAAATCGACAAACAACAACCATATTTTAATGGCAAAATGGGTTGATTGGTCCGATAAGTTTATTTAATTTTTCACATCGGTCCCATAAGTTTTTTTTTTTTTCCAAATTGGTCCTACACGTTACATTCCGTTTCCACGTTAGTCCTTTCCGTCAATTTCGACCTAACGCCGTTAGTTTTGAGCTGACATGACATGATATTAGTGCGGCACATGGCTCTTTATTTGACGACGTTAGGTCGAAATTGACGGAAATGACTAACGTGAAAACGAAACATAACGTGTGAGACCAATTTGAAAAAAAAAAAACTTATGGAACCGATGTGAAAAATTAAATAAACGTATAGGACCAATCAACCTATTTTGCCTATTTTAAAAGAACTACATGACTTTGAATTTCCCATAGCATCGGAGGATACGTATGAGTAAAATCCAAATTCTGTCAAGCAAAAATTAATTGTTGCTTATTTATTTATTTTTTCTATTTTCATAATGGGATAATATAAATATTTCTAAAAGTTATTTGAAATTTGCACGATTGACTCAGGTTGTCTTAGTACAGGTGTAATAAGGATTTAAGGGTGTTGTGGGGTTAGTCTTCACCATTTAGTGTGCACAATCGACTATCGAATCCAAATCTGGTTTCAAATATCGTCTTTCTATTTTTCCAATTTTTTTATTTGAATAAAATTGGCGATGACTCCATTTTTTCTTTTCTTTTTTTGTCATTCCCGCCGCAATCACTGTTGCAACATTATACTTTTTATTTATTATTTTGTGGTGAATTTTTTGGCACCCCAAGGGTAATTTTACCCTGCTTAGGTGGTCTAATCAGATTATGAGAATCATTTGACTTGACCAATATGACTCATTTAATTGAGGTGACGCATTCTGACTGGGTAAGATAACTTTTACCTTAAAGTTATTGGGGGTACCGGAGAAGGTACCTTATTTTCTGCCATACTTTTTCTTATATATATGTGTGTCTATGGGAAGGTTCAAAAGAGGCCATATAAGGGGGAAGAGGGTTAAGGGTAAATGGGAAAGAGACGAAGTTCATTGCGGAAGTTTGAACTTGTGTACTCACGATTTATGTCTCACAGCTTAATCAATTGAGTTGACTCAAAAGGACTATATATATTATTTTATATTTAATTAACACAAATTTGATAGATAAATAACAGGACCTCATTAGAACATTACTAACTTTTATTAATTAGGGCAACTTTAGAGTTCATAGTGATTATTTACAAGGGCTTGAGTTCAGTATGGCTTAAAGCACTTTTCTTTGCCTAAATTAATATTGTGAGATATGAACAAACAAATATTAATATCCACAATATTAATATGCTTAAATAAAATTCGTCTTTAAACCTGATTGGATGAGTAGAACCCACCTTATGTGTCCAATAGGTTTCTCGACGGAGATTAGTCATTGTTAACGATGGTGGATACTTCGCACCTATAACATGATTATAAAAAAAATCCGACTTTAAAGAAATGAAAGTGATTTGGCGAGAGGAATTTAGAAAATCAAAATTTTAAGTTGTTAGTGAGTATCAGGAAAGGAATTTGTAAGTGCCAATAATTCACCCGTTTATGATATTATAACCTTCTTCAAGTGGCTGTCATTCACATTTCTGTTTTACTCCCAATGACACTTAAAAAATGTTATTTGCATATCTTTTTCTATATCAAACCTGTACACCTTCCTTTTCGAAAAAAATAAGTGTCAGAAAATATCTATCCCTATCTCTTTGACTCACTTAAGGGAGGCTTAATATTTTTCTGTAAAAAAAAGTGTAAATAACCCTACTTAAAATATGGTGCCATATCATTCACTCACCAAATATACACACATATTTCGTAACATTCAATATTACTCCCATTGAAATATGCTAGTTAATACGAATCGAAAATTTGTTCTCGATGAGAACATGGAATAAATCATGCACGTCCAACATTTTATTGAATTGACTTGGATCTCGCTTTCTTCTTAAATTATGCTTAGGATATGTTTTCACATCATTGTGCACCATTCCTGCAAACAACATTTGTACCATTTAGCAATACTCTTTATCTTTTAGGTTTTTTCCCATTCATCACAAAAAAAAATAAAAATAAAGGAAAGAAGGAGTTAAACAAAGGAAAAATCTTTGATGATTGGAAAGATGTTTATGCCAAATCCATATTGAGATCAAGTGATTATTTGAGAGTGCATTAAAGGGAGAAAATGCCCTGCTAATGTATCAAGGGGACATATAATAACGTTTTTAATGTTAGGAAAGGTTAACTTGTAACTATATAAAATTGTTTATTAGTTGATGTAAACCGAACGTAACTTTTCTTTGCCCATTTCTGGTTTATTACCAGTAGATTTGGAAAATCACGGTTAAAAGTCTTAAGTTTTTGTATGTCTTGAAAAATGCTAATTAATACGAATCAAAAAATTGTTATCGATCAGATCATGGAATAATCATGCAAGTCAAACATTTAATTGAATTGACTTGCTTGAATCTCGCTTTCTTCTTAATTTATGCTTCAGATATGTGCACCATTCCTACATTTGTTGATTGGGAGGGCCCCTCACTTTTTTGTTTGTCATTCTAAAATTATAATAGGCTTGGAAACTATTTTTGATCTATAATCATTGATTGATAAAACTTAAAATAGTATAAATATATCATTTTGTATATAGAATGGTAAATTTTATTTTCACACTCCGTGTTTCTACAACTACTACAGAGCGATTTTTTTCTTCCATTAATATAGTCAAGGCTACATTTCACAATAGGATGAAAAATGAATTTTTGATTGATTTTATGCTAATACACATTGAAAAGACAATTGTTAAAAAATTTATTGTATATTCAATTATAGATGATGTTTGTAACATACAGGAAAATAGTTGTGTTTTGATAAATTACTAATGCAATTAATGTTTTAAAACATATAATTATAAATATTTTGTATGAAGTTTGATACGTATATATTTCTCAGATGAACTTAATTTTTGTAATTGGTCCCTCAAATCATTGAAGTTTGTCTTCATCTCTCCCTACAAATAACATTTGTAAGATTTGGCAATACTCTTTATGTTTTTGGTTTTTCCCGTTTATCACAAAAAAATTAAAAGAAGGTTAGGTAAAAAAATGGAAAAATCTTTGATGATCGAAAAGTTTTTTATATGCCAAATTCATATTGAGATCAAGTGATAATTTTAATTTATTTGCATTAAAGGGACAAAACGCTCTTCCAACGTATGAAGGGAACATATAATAATTGTTTAATGTTAGGAAAGGTTACCTTGTAACTATATAAATATGTTTAGTTGATGTAAATCGAATGTGACCTTTCTTTGCATTATAAAGTGACCAAACCATTTTTGGTTTGTTACCGGTAGATGTGAAAAATCATGGTAAAAACTCTTGAGCTTTTTTTATGTCTTTAAAAATTCTAATTAATACGAATCGAAAAATTACCATTTTATTGAATTGACTTGAATCACGATTTTTTCTTAATTTATGCTTAGGATATGTTACCACATCATTGTGCATTGTTCCTACAAGCAATATTGATAACATTTAGCAATATTTTTTTTCTTTTGGGTTTTCCCCCGTTCATCACAAAAAAAAAAAAAAAAAAACGAAAAAAGGATAGGTAAAAAAAGAAAAAACCTTGGATGATAGGAATGATTTTTATGCCAAATCCATATTGAGATCAAGTGATTATTTGAGTGCATTTAAGGGATAAAATGGCCTACTAATGTATCAAGAGGACATATAATAATGATTTTAATGTTAAGAAATGATACAACAATATGGCTGTCATTCACATTTCTGTTTTACTCCCAATGACACTTAAAAAATGTTATTTGCATATCTTTTTCTATATCAAACCTGTACACCTTCCTTTTCGAAAAAAAAATAAGTGTCAGAAAATATCTATCCCTGTCTCTTTGACTCACTTAAGGGAGGCTTAATATTTTTCTGTAAAAAAAAGTGTAAATAACCCTACTTAAAATATGGTGCCATATCATTCACTCACCAAATATACACACATATTTCGTAACATTCAATATTACTCCCATTGAAATATGCTAGTTAATACGAATCGAAAATTTATTCTCGATGAGAACATGGAATAAATCATGTGCACGTTCAACATTTTATTGAATTGACTTGGATCTCGCTTTCTTCTTAAATTATGCTTAGGATATGTTTTCACATCATTGTGCACCATTCCTGCAAACAACATTTGTACTATTTAGCAATACTCTTTATCTTTTGGGTTTTTTCCCATTCATCACAATAAAAAAATAAAAAAAATAAAAAAAAGGAAAGAAGGAGTTAAACAAAGGAAAAATCTTTGATGATTGGAAAGATGTTTATGCCAAATCCATATTGAGATCAAGTGATTATTTGAGTGCATTAAAGGGAGAAAATGCCCTCCTAATGTATCAAGGCCTCAAGGGGACATATAATAATGTTTTTAATGTTAGGAAAGGTTAACTTGTAACTATATAAAACTGTTTATTAGTTGATGTAAACCGAATGTAACTTTTCTTTGCATTATAAAGCCACCAAACCATTTCTGGTTTATTACCAGTAGATTTGGAAATTCACGGTTAAAAGTCTTAAGTTTTTGTATGTCTTGAAAATGCTAATTAATACGAATCAAAAAATTGTTATCGATCAGACCATGGAATAAATCATGCAAGTCAAACATTTAATTGAATTGACTTACTTGAATCTAGGTTTCTTCTTAATTTATGCTTCAGATATGTTGCAACATCACTGTGCACCATTCCTACATTTGTTGATTGGGAGGGCCCCTCACTTTTTTGTTTGTCATTCTAAAATTATAATAGGCTTGGAAACTATTTTTGATCTATAATCATTGATTGATAAAACTTAAAAAAGTATAAATATATCCTTTTGTATATAGAGTGGTAAATTTTATTTTCACACTCCGTGTTTCTACAACTACTACAAAGCGATTTTTTTCTTTCATTAATATAGTTAAGGCTACATTTCACAATAGGATGAAAAATGAATTTTTGATTGATTTTATGCTAGTATACATTGAAAAGACAATTGTTAAAAAGTTTAGTGTATATATCCAATTATAGATGATGTTTGTAACATACAGGAAAATAGTTGTGTTTTGATAAATTACTAATGCAATTAATGTTTTGAAACATATAATTATGAATATTTTGTATGAAATTTGATGCATATATATTTCTCTGATGAACTTTAATTTTTGTAATTGGTCCCTCAAATCATTGAAGTTTGTCTTCATCTCTCCCTACAAATAACATTTGTAAGATTTGGCAATACTCTTTATGTTTTTGGTTTTTCCCGTTTATCACAAAAAAATTAAAAGAAGGTTAAGTAAAAAAATGGAAAAATCTTTGATGATAGAAAAGTTTTTTATATGCCAAATTCATATTGAGATCAAGTGATAATTTTAATTTATTTGCATTAAAGGGACAAAACGCTCTTCCAACGTATGAAGGGAACATATAATAATTGTTTAATGTTAGGAAAGGTTACCTTGTAACTATATAAATATGTTTAGTTGATGTATACCGAATGTGACTTTTCTTTGCATTATAAAGTGACCAAACCATTTTTGGTTTGTTACCGGTAGATGTGAAAAATCATGGTAAAAACTCTTGAGCTTTTTTTATATCTTTAAAAATTCTAATTAATACGAATCGAAAAATTACCATTTTATTGAATTGACTTGAATCACGATTTTTTCTTAATTTATTTAGGATATGTTGTCACATCATTGTGCATTGTTCCTACAAGCAATATTGGTAACATTTAGTAATACTCTTTTTGTTTTGGGTTTTCCCCCGTTCATCACCAAAAAAAAAACGAAAAAAGGATAGGTAAAAAAAAAAAAGGAAAAACCTTTGATGATAGGAATGATTTTTATGCCAAATCCATATTGAGATCAAGTGATTATTTGAGTGCATTTAAGGGATAAAATGGCCTACTAATGTATCAAGAGGACATATAATAATGATTTTAATGTTAAGAAATGATACTTTGCAACGATATAAATTTGTTGAGCTTATGTAAACCAAATGTGACTTTTCTTCGCATTATATATAAAGCCACCAAACCATTTGGTCTGTTACTGGTAGATGCAGAAAACCACGGTTAAAACTCTAAAGTTTGTTTATGTCTTGATCTTATTCAGTATTCTCGTTTTTGTTTCAACTACACAGTACTAGTAAGCAAGCCCTTCTCCTCCTTTTCATTTTTATTTCATTACCAATAATATAAGATTTCATTCCCTTGTAATATCATTTTTTTTTTGCTTAGTATCACAGAATCTTATGACTTTGTGCCATGTGACACTCATAAGGACTGTATTTCTCTTTGCCCTAATGCGAGATGCGTCGGTTATGGTTATTATTGTTGGTAATGTACCACCAATGAAACAATGAAGACTGTAAGAAAATTTGCAAAGATAGAGAGCATACTAGTGGGATATGCGTCGATTTTAAGTGTCATTGTTGGATACTAGTAAGTTGAATAATAAATTTATATTAATTTTGCACTTGTAAATTTATTGGCATTATTATCTTATAATTCAAATAAGTGGTTAGTTAGTTAGGAAAGTTAGTTAGTTAGTTACAAGTGATTTGTAACTATGAGTGTATAAATAGAGGTGAGTGCAAAGGAATAAAAAGAATGAAGTATTATTCAGTAATCAATTTTCTCTGATACCCGTCTATGCACTGTTCACCCGTCTATACTCAGTAATCATTACCCGTCTGCATATTGTTCAACCCGTCTGTACCCGTCTGTGCACTTATTCACTCGTCTATACGTTGAGCGTGTGTTCTGTGTACTGTTCACCCGTCTGTGCTGGGTGTGTGTGTGTTCTAACAATTGGTATCAGAGCATATTTTTTCTTGGACCTAAACACGAGTGAAGTGAGGTAAAACACGAGTCAAGTGAGGATATGGGCTCTAATGGCAATTTTCCTGCGCAAATGCCAAAGCTTGATGGCAAAAATTGGGATCGGTGGAATGTGCAGATGCGAGCATTATTTGGATTCCAGGATGTGCTGGAAATCATCAAGAATGGCTACCCAGAAGTGAATGAGGGTGCCACCGATGCTCAGAGGGCTGTGTACAAGGAGAACAAGAAGAAAGATTGCAAGACAATCTTTACTCTGCATCAGTGTGTCGATTTGGCTAATTTTGACAAGATTTCTGGGGCTGCAACAGCAAAGCAGGCCTGAGATATCTTGGAGAAATGTTACACGGGTGGTGAAAAGATCAAGAAAGCAAGACTTCAAGTCTTGGAGACGCAATATGAGCTATTGTAGATGGAGGATCAAGAGAAGGTGGCTGATTTCATTGCAAGAATCAGAAACATCACCAATATGATGGCAGGGTACGGGGAAAGATTATCTGATCAGAAGATAATTGAGAAGATATTGCGCACCTTGCATCCTCGATTTGATTACATAGTGTGTGCAATTGAGGAGTCTAAAGACATTGCAACCCTGAGTCTTGAGGAGTTGCAAGGGACTCTGGAGGTTCGGGAGATGAGGATGAATGAGAGAGGGGCGATTGAGAAAACCTCTGATCAAGCACTGCAAGCTCAAACCGACAAGAGAGGGTTTGATCACAAGAAGAAATGAAGGAAAGGATGAAAGGGGAAATTTGTGAAGAGTTCTTGGAAGGGTGATGACAGGTCTGAATCCTCAAGTAAAAGGGGAGGAGGATCTGCCAAAACCAAAGGGGGATTCAAGAATTTTGATAAACGAAAGGTGCAGTGTTTCAATTGTGAAAAGTTTGGTCACTTTGCAGATGAATGTTGGCATGGCAAAGGCAAATCGAAGAAAGCAACTAAAGAGGAAGCATGTGCTGCTCAAGAAGAGGATTCTGATGTTGATCCAGTTCTACTAATGGTGACCACAAGTGAGGAATCCTTTCAATCTGAGCTTTGGTATCTTGATACGGGTTGCTCAAACCATATGACCAGTCACAAGGAATGGTTGGCTGATCTAGACACAACAAGAAAGAGCAAGGTTCGATTTGCAGATGACAGAACCTTGAATGCTGAAGGTATTGGCAACATCGTGATCAAAAGGAAAAATGGGAATCAGTCTTGATTTCAGATGTTCTGTATGTACCAGGTATGAGAAGCAATCTTTTGAGTATTGGCCAACTGATTGAGAAGGGTTTTACTGTGGTGATGAAGGATGATCAAATGGAGATGTTTGACTCCACTAAACGGTTGATCTTAAAGGCTCCTCTCTCGAAAAATAGGACCTTTCAGATCAATATGCAAGCTGCTGAGATTCAGTGTTTGAAAGCAGCTGCACAAGTTGAGGACTGTTGGCTTTGGCACTCAAGATTTGGACATTTGAATTTTCGAAGTTTAAATGATCTCTCTTCCAACCAAATGGTTGCTGGCCTTCCCATGATTGCTGTACCAGAGAAGATATGTGAAGTGTGTATGGCAGGAAAGCAACCCCGAAATTCTTTCAAGTCACATTTGCCAATGAGAGCAACAAGCGTGTTAGCAGTTGTGCATTCTGACATTTGTGGACCATTTGAGGTACCTTCACTGGGAGGTAATCGGTATTTCATTTCATTTGTTGATGAATTTAGTAGAATGATGTGGTTATACCTGATTAATACAAAGAATGCAGCACTTGCAATCTTTAAAAACTTCAAGAAGCTAGTTGAGAAACAAAGTAAGAAGTCCATCAAGATTTTGAGAACTGATGGAGGAGGGGAGTATACCTCAAGTAATTTTGAGCATTTTTGTGTAGAGAATGGCATTCAACATGAGATTACAGCCCTTATACCCCTCAACACAATGGTTTGACAGAAAGAAGGAATAGAACAGTGCTTGATATGGCAAGAAGTATGCTGAAAGAGAAAGCTTTACCACATCCCTTTTGGGGTGAAGCTGTCTCTACAGCAGTGTATATACTGAATAAATGCCCCACAAAGAGATTAAAGGAAGCAGTGCCAGAGGAGATATGGACTGGGAGGAAACCGTCTGTGAGCCATTTGAAGGCATTTGGAGCACTATGCTTCAAACATGTCCCTGATCAGAAAAGAAGGAAATTGGAGGACAAGAGTGAGTCCATGATTTTGGTGGGGTATCATCCGACTGGTGCATACAGGCTATATGATCCTATTAAAGAGAAAATTGTGATTAGTAGAGATGTGATAGTGGCTGAAACTGAATCTTGGGATTGGAATCAGAAGTGCAGTAGCAGTAGTAGCAACAGTCTGACACAGGTGTCCTCATCATTGTTAGATGAGGAGCAAGTTCAACAAGAAGGTGAACATGGCATACTGGGAACTCAGACAGTTCAAGTCAGGCCACACAGGCATAGACAAATGCCACCTAGATTAGCTGATTATGAGCTGTTCTCTGATAATACAATAGCTCATGATGGTGATCTGGTGCATTTTGCTATGTTTGCTGATTCTGAACCACTGAATCTTGAGGAAGCTATGAAGGAGCAGGTCTGGAAAAATGCTATGATTGAAGAATTGAAAGCCATTGAGAGGAATCAGACATGGGAATTGTCCAGTCTACCTAGAAACAAGCACCAAATTGCTGTTAAGTGGGTTTACATGTTGAAGCTGCATCCTGATGGGTCAATTGCTAAACACAAAGCAAGGTTGGTTGCAAAGGGTTTTCTGCAAAGGGAGGGAGTAGATTACGCAGAAGTATTTGCACCTGTGGCAAGGATAGAGACAATTCGGTTGGTTGTTGCTCTAGCAAGTGCAAGAGGTTGGACTCTATCTCAACTTGATGTCAAATCTGCATTCCTAAATGGACCTCTTGAAGAAGAGGTATATGTTTCTCAACCACCAGGATTTGAGATTAAGGGGAAGGAAGAAATGGTATACAGATTGAAGAAGGCACTTTATGGCCTAAAACAAGCCTCTCGGGCTTGGAACAAAAGAATTGATTCATTCTTACTTCAACTTGGATTCAGCAAGTGCTTAGTTGAACATGGTGTTTATGTACGATTTCAGAAGAACAGGTCAGAACTATTGTTGCTGTGTCTCTATGTTGATGATCTACTAGTAACTGGTAGCAGTTCCAAAGAAATTGAAGAGTTCAAAGTGGTAATGAAGACTGAGTTTGAGATGACAGATTTAGGAAGGCTGACTTACTTCCTTGGTATGGAGTTTGCTGCAACAACAGCAGGGATAGTGCTGCACCAAAGAAAGTATGTGAGTGAAGTTTTGAAGAGATTCAACATGAATGGTTGCAATTCTGCAGCAACACCTGTGGAGGTTAATGTGAAGTTAGAAAAGAGCACTGAAGAAGAGGCAGTAGATGGCACTTTGTTTAACCAGATAGTTGGTTCTCTGAGGTATATCTACAACAGTAGACCTGATATATGCTATGGAGTGGGCATGATTAGCAGGTTTATGGATGATCCGAGGAAACCACACTTGATTGCTGCTAAGAGAATTATGAGATACTTGCAAGGTACACTAGAGTTTGGTGTTCTGTTCCCTAACAGAATTCAGCAGCAGTGGAGTGTTCTCATAGGCTTTTCTGACTTTGATTGGTGTGGAGACAGAGTTGATAGAAGGAGTACATCTGGCTACATTTTTCAGTTTTTGAATGCACCAATCTCTTGGTGTTCAAAGAAGCAGCCAGTTATTGCTTTGTCATCGTGTGAAGCTGAGTATATTGCAAGCTCTTATGCAGCTTGTAAGGCTCTTTGACTTGATTCACTGCTGAGTGAGATTCAGGTTGAAGTAGCTAAGCCTATAAAGCTGATGGTTGATAATAAATCAGCTATTAATCTAGCCAAGAACCCGGTTTCTCATGGCAGAAGCAAACACATAGAAACCATGTTTCATTTCCTTAGAGATCATGTAAGCAAAGGAAGATTTGAGCTAGTTTATTGTCCTACAGAGTTACAAGCTGCTGATATACTGACTAAACCACTGAAGTTAGATCGATTTGAAAAGTTTAGAAATGACTTAGGTGTTGTATCCTTTGAATATTTGAATTAAGGGGAAGTATTATCTTGTAATTCAAATAAGTGGTTAGTTAGTTAGGAAAGTTAGTTAGTTAGTTACAAGTGATTTGTAACTATGAGTGTATAAATAGAGGTGAGTGCAAAGGAATAAAAAGAGTGAAGTATTATTCAGTAATCAATTTTCTCTGATACCCGTCTATGCACTGTTCACCCGTCTATACTCAGTAATCGTTACCCGTCTGCATATTGTTCAACCCGTCTGTTCCCGTCTGTGCACTTATTCACTCGTCTATACGTTGAGCGTGTGTTCTGTGTACTGTTCACCCGTCTGTGCTGGATGTGTGTGTGTTCTAACAGGCATGTCATGAAGTTATTGCTCTTAAGATTTCTTTCACTATTTGTGTTATATTCATCTAACCTTTCAATTTTTGTCACACTTTAAAGGAGTGTAAGATTAATATATGCAAGTTCTATGATCTTTGTTCGCTTCTCAGAGATACGGATCGAGAATGACAACCTGGTTAAACATTTATAATTAGTTGCATCAATTCAAAGTGACAGTATGATTATCTGATAATTTCTGAAGTGATCACTTTGGTCAAAATAACTTTGCTGAATGTATGACAATTCAAAATGATGCTTAATGAATGGAAATAAATTTGCATAACATGATTTTTTTTTTTTTAAGGAAAAATTGGCATAACATGGTTTTATACTTAAATATATGACAAATGAAAATTAGAAGATGACTATTTTTATGTTTCGTACATTATACATTAAATTTGTTTATTTTAAGATGCAACTGAATCACAACGAGAGGTTGAAAGAAAAAAGTATACTAAAATTGGATAGCAAATGTAATAGTGAAGGAGTTCTCCAATGATGAACACTCAAATATTACAACATGGATATTGCTTGGTAACCCTGTATATAATGACCATATAATTTGTATACTATGTTGATGCGTGAGTTAAGTTAAAAGGCTAGATTGTAGTAATTTTAAATCCATAACGAAATTGACTAAATGATTATTAAATATCACGCGTGGAACCAATATATCTAAATAAAATCTATTAATTCTAACTAAAGCTGGAAAAACATACATGCCATTATAATATGCATTTAAGTAAAATATGTTGATACCAACAATTTATCCGTACATTTTTTTGTTATTTTTAGTTTTGGTTAAATACTAATATTTTAGCACTCGTGATGCGGACTAAAATACTATGATTGAGTGCAAGCATTTCTTACATTATCTTATTATCTAACAACTTTATCTTCGTTTCATCTAAAAAGAGACAAGAGGAAAAATGAAGATTAAAAAAAATATAGTTATGAAATAATATAGAAGCCCATCTCCAAGCTCAGACCAAAATTTGGGCGTAACGCAATACCTACACTCAATGATATCAAAAGGAAAATGTCGGAGTCTTTCGCGTTGAAGGAGCATCATGAGGAGGAAACCTTTACCTTGTGGTGCTTGAACATAAGAGCATGAAGGTCTAGTTACTCAATCATCATTGCTTTTACTCCTAGTTGCGCATTCAAGTACTCCTCCATGGCTTATAAACACCTAGTATGAGCAAGGAAACAATAACCAATTTTTTATTGGGTAGAATGAAACAAAAAACGAGTGAAAAAATCTATAACATCAACACCCTAGGCTATTCACCTCAACCATCACCACTTGTTGGTAACATAGTAGAAATATATAATGGCATACATGATAAAAACATGCACATGCTATCATGTTACACATGACAATATTGAGGCTGTAAAAAAGTGCCAAGCAGACATTAAGTCTACTAGTCGATGGTACTTGTTGTTGCAGATGGTGAATACGAACAAAAACAGAAGACTGAGTCACGGATTAGATCGTTCTCTTTAAGACATTTCGCGGCTCTGTGTGATATATGCACCAGCGTACAACCTCGTTATCCCCAGGATAAAACAGCCTCTCCAGAAATATGATCCCCCTGCACTGTCAAATAACACTCCTAAACTAATAAAATCCTATCGAGCTACGTACATAAAACTGCCTTTTTTAAACCGACAAGACCCAACATAGTTGGTAGATAGCTGAGTTAAGTATATTGTCAGGGTTTCGATTCCTATCATGTGTATGGAAAATGTTTTATTGGAAGAGACAAAACTCATTTCGGTGATGTCTACGCCTCGAAACAGATTACTTTAATACATACCAAAAAACAAAAACTGCCTTTTGTAATATTAGAAATTTGAAGTTAAATTTGAAATTAAATATTTTTTTAAAAAAGTCAATCAAGTAAAAAGCTTATTCAACAAATAAATATAACCCCGTTAGGTATTGTTATTTAAATGGTTGTGTATTGTTTTTGGAAAAAGGCTTCTCTAAAGTGAGTTTGCCTTTAAATGGAGTAAGTAAAAGTATATTCACCCGTAAATCATTTAGTGAGTTGAGATTTCTATGCACTTTATCAAATTAAGGATAAATACATCTTTACCTGTCCACTTCAAAGGGAACCTCACTTTAGAGGAGCCTAATCAAACACTTCAAATGGGAGTTCAAAGGGAAAGCTCACTTCAATGAGAATCAAACATGCATGTCAGCTCATTAATGAAAATATAAGATGTGCAATAATTGAGACATATATTTTATTCTCATTAAAAAACAATACCTAGAACAACACCTAAAGTTTTATCTTAAATATGAATTATACCTTTTAATTAAAAAAGTACTCATATCTTTAAAAAATAATCTTTCGGGTATCAGATAAAAGACACCCAAATGAAAAAGAGCAAAGAATAAAGTCTCAATCAAGTCCTAGAAAAAAACACAGGAAAACTTTTAGTTCCTAAAAAAACTTGATCATTTAGTCCTTGAAACTCACAAACATAGGACACATTAGTCCTTTTATCATCTTCCATCTATTTGGTTATGTTTGAGTGTACTTTTTTTTTCTATCGTGGTCGATTTTGATCCCTGAAAATTTTATCGTGACCCACTTTTATCTTTGAATACCTATCGTTTGATCACTGTTATCACTGTTATCGTCTGATAGGATTTTTCATATATAGGAGTGATTAGAAGATATACATGTAGAGACTAAACCGGGCCACAATAAAATTTTCAGGGACCAAATTGCACAACCATAGGAAAAAACGTTAACTCAAATGACAGAACGACTAATGTGTTCCACATTTATAAATTTCAAATACTAAGATCCTGTTTGATTTGTTTCCATTTCCTATTAAGGACTAATGCAAAAATAACACCTTGTTTTCATTCTGTTTCCTATATTCAAAAATTTGTACATGAAACAGTGAAAACTACTTTTTTCTAGGGACAAAAAACATCCCTTGTTTTTTCAAGAGACTTGTTTGAGTCTTTATTCAAAAAGTTTAATTATTCTGCATGTCCCCGAACTATTTGAGAATTTTTAAATAAGTCTCCAAACTAAAAAAGTTTATAATTGGATCCCTGAATTTCTAAATATTATGTCGTTGAGTCCCAACACTTTAAATGTTTGTAATCAGGTCCCTAAACTTATAAATAATTTGTAATTAAGTCCCTGACTCATTGGGATAGCAAAACAACCTTGTAATTAGAGCACCCTATAATCTTCTTCCAAGATTCTTGTCTATCTTGGAGGTTAATAGAACTATTAGATCACTCATAATAGCAATGATTTTTAAAATGTTTCCTACTACACGAACCTAACTACAAATTATTTACAAGTTCAAGGACCCAATTACAAACGTTTATTATGTAGGGATCCACTTACAAAGTATTTAGAAGTTTGAGGACTCAATTACAATTTTTTTTTTAGTTTGAGGACCTGCAAAGTAATTAAACCATTCAAAAACAAAATTATCAATTTGCTTTTTGAATTCTTACGTTTTCGTTATATTAATTTCTTATTTTAAGAAAAGAGAATGTTAATGAATATTCATAGAGCACTGGTTAAGGGATAAAAAAAAACTTTGAATCAGAAAATGGTGTATTTAATGTATTGAAAAATTTTATACTTATATTTCTAATACAAACTTTCCTTTTGTTGATTTCTTAACTATTGTCCTTAGGACACTTGTTAAATTATTATTATTTCTTCAAATTATAAAAGTCACTTCTATTAGTGTTTATTTATTTTAGGTTCCTTATCATAGAATTACATTTCAAAATCACGTTGACCAATAGACGCTAATAGTCTCTACGGCTTATGTTTAGAGTTTCAAAAATTAGAAGGGTCTACTAACTAATGTCTAATAGATACTTATTAAGGAAAAAATAGTTTTCATCTCAAATTGAGTACATTACTTCTTAATCCATTAAAAATGCACATCCTGCCAATAAAAATTAAGGAATTTAAAATGGATTTAATTAATATTCTTTGCAATGTAAAGTTTTTAAAGAAATGTTAGCAACATTTTTTAATACTCACTTTTTAATACATTCTTTTCTATTGATTAAAATTCATGTAGGTCCTACAAAATTCAAGTGAGACCCACATGAATTAATAGGATCCATACTAATTTCAACCAATAGGAAAGTGTGTGTTAGAAAGAGAGTGCTAGAGAGTATGTTGTCAACACTCCACAAATTTTTACATTGTCAATTAATCATAAATTATGTTATGAATGACTTTTAAAATAATTAAGATAGATAAATATTTTTAATAATGTGACGATTTATGATTGATCTATACTTTCAAATTGTTTTGTATTGACAGTCCATTAAATTCATGTTAAATTCATTAACGATTTGCGAAACTGAGAATTAATTACAAATTAGAGAAGTAAAGGTGATTTTGTTTTAAAAAAATAAGAAAACGTTAGTAACGGTTGAAGGAAGCGACGGCGTCAATAAGAGTCCCCCACCGCCACATACGACGGAGATTTTCCCCAAAATCGAAATGGTGATGAAGAAAGAGATCGAAACTCTGAGCGAAGATGAAAGACGCGCACTTCGCGGAAGCAAATTCGCTCCTCTTCCTCGCCCTTCCCACCCCCACCCCCAACCCCAACCCCAACCCAGGTTCTTCTTCTTCTTCTTATTCCTTTTCCCCTCTTTTTTAGGGTTCAGTTTTATTTACCACTTTCTCTTTATTCGAAATTTGGATTTTGAACTCCCATTTACCTTTCTTACCCCTTCAATTTTAGTGGGTCTTATGTGAATTTTTGATAGGTTGGCTCATCCCGGTGGACCCTTGGCCACGAATAAAGCAGCAGCGTTGGCCAAGTTTCTGGAGAGGAAACTGAAGGACCCTAATGGGTTGGATTCTATTAACCCTGATCTCCTTGAGCTCGCTGTCAATAATGCTAAACAGACTATCTTTGCAAGTAACCAACTCTTTTTTTTTTTCTTCTTAATTATTAATTGAAGATATGAGCAATTTAAGTTTCATTTTGTTGCGACAATTATTTGCATCAAATGTATGGTTTTCCTTGTGATTATTGTATATGTTTTACTGGTAAGACGTGGTAACATTATATCCATTATTATTGACGACTTAGTTAAGAGTGCCATAAACAGTTGTTAATTTGCTTCCTATGATTTTGATTTTGTAAATATGACTTTTCTTGTTTTTTGATTCAGCTTGCTGGCTTTGATGGTTGTTAGTAGTATACGTATGAGACTATTAGGGCATTTTATATAATATCTTGTGTAACACTGGTGCATGTATATATATATATATATATATATATATGATATCAACAACTCTAGGTCAATCCTGACTACTCTACACCCATTGACACCTCGTCCCTCTTTTTTTGTTCCTTTTCTTTTTATATTCTTTCCCTTCTTTCTGCTCTTCGGGTTAGACTGTTCTAAGGGTGATCACATAGACAAGTTGTGATCTCGTGTGATTGCCGGAAATCCATTGTTAGGGTAGGGTGCTGCGCAAGGGACTGTCGCACCATCTCTGTTTGTGTTTGGCTTTGTTTTGGGTCTGCAAATAATTTTGTATTTCTGTCACTAAATTTGCCTGTGTAGAGGGCCACATGAGGCAGGGATTTTTTTCTGGGACGGGGTAGGGGATGATGTTTGAAACAAGCTGGGCATGATTAAAGTTTAGGATCCAGCTTGTTGGGACTTGGGAAGTGTTTGTAGCTTTATTATGACAGTATTTTATTCAAATCCAGAATATCTTTTGTAATCCTTGTATATGTATTTATGTGTGTGTATATACACAACTTAACACATCCTTTCTTATGTCTTCCGTCAAAACATAAGCTTTTCTGTTCGGTATTTGTTTTTGGTTTCTTTATATCCACAACGCGTAATCTTTGATGTTTATCTTCAACTTTAGGCGGTACTTCTAATCCAGAAAGGAGTATTCGGCATGTGGACTCCTTTGGTGACTCTGATTCTAAGGTTCCTGATTCTTGTTTACTGTTAGTAGTGCCTGCATAACTGTTGAGATATCTGCCTATTTCACTTTCTCAAATTTGTTTCAAATCTTGACAGGATTCTAGTGAAGAACAGAATGAACCTTCTGAGGTGAAGGAATGTGAGAAGAAGAGGAAGAAGAAGAACAAAAAGAAAAACAAAAAGCGAAAGGTCGTTACTTGCTATTGTGATTGGTTATTTGCATGGAAACTTTTATACAATGTAAGTAACTAGGTTTGTTTTGCCGCAGAATGTTCAGGACCCCGGATCAGCTGTGGTGAAAAAGCCTAAACAGAAGTTTAAGTTCTGATTGGGTTTGTACTAGCTGATTTTTTGAGTGGAGGATTGAGACAAAAAATATTTTTGCCATGGTTTCTTTCCTCACCCAAATTTGCTAGCTACGAATAACATGGAATCACAGGTGCAATATTATGTCGGCGCTTTCGATGCAATTGCCCTTTCTGATGAGCTACAATATAGGATTATGAAATTTGTTTTTATTTACATTAGATTACATTCTCAGGGAGAATATCATGGAAAGGGGAAACAACTCTAATTTTCAAACTCTAAAGATGATGATGATAGAGGTAGGATGATGTCATCGACATTTTCATTTATTCAAGAAATATATTCATTAGGGTAGTATTACATTATTTAGGCTATGTTTGGGAGGATGGAGTGGGGTGATTAGTAATGGAGTGGGATGGTAATCCAAACCACTTCATCCCACCCAAACCCTTAATTTTTATACCCTCCAAATTGAGGGGTTTGAGATTCCCTTATTAAACTTCCAAACAATGGAGTGGTATACTTCTACCACTCCACTCCACTCCATCACTAACCATTCTAATACTAACTACTTTACTCCATCTCTTTCAAAACTCTCAAATATAGTCTGGTATGTGTGTTTTGTATAGTGTGATAGGAACCCCCTCCAAAGGTGGGGGCTAGTTCGGTCCCTTTCCCCAAATAGTTGGATAGCATATCAAGCGTGATATTTTAAGTCGAATTGTTTATAATATTATTATGTGAGTTCCATGGAAGTTGCAATAAAATGCTATGGAAGATCCTTATTAGCTTTTGCGCTTGAGGATGACTTGAAAAATCAAAAAAAAAAAAAAAAAAAAAAACATGGTTTAAAATAGTTTACCACTTTGAGACTTACTTTTGGTTTGACAAGGTGTTTGGCTTGAAACTGCTGGAAGTGGAACTGGTGGTTGAGTAGTTTTCAAATCTCTGTGCTGCTGTCCTTATATCAAGAAAATTAGGGTCCTTTCGCAATTGGTTTCTGGTTTTCTATTTTTATTTTAGCCGTACAAGAAGCAGGGAAAACGACATCTTGATGTTTTTCACCATGGCATGTACAAATCTTTGAAAGCATAAAACAAAATAAAAACAATGTGGTAAGCAAATGTCCCCTTAGAGCATCTTTGTCTAAACATTCCATTTTTTTTACTTTTGGGAGTTCTTAAATAGGTCTTATATTTACATATCATTCATTTTTATTTTTTACAATTTAAACACCTCATCTTTCCAATCCAATAATTTCAAAAAAAGTTTTTAAATGAGTTTTACTAATGACCCCACATCCAAAAAAGTTTGTAATAAAATTTTGAAGGAAATTGTAATCAATGACTATAACATTTTTTAATAAAAAAGCATTCAACATTGACACACTTAGAGATAAGAACTAGTGCTTAAATAAGCACCTCTACTTCATATGCTACTTTTGGAAAATGCACTCCAAAGGTATATTGAAAATAAGCGTCGGTGCTTATTAAATGAAATGCTTATAAAGCATTGTGATGGAGATGGTCTTAGGGTTTGTCTGGATTGGTTTATAAACAGTTTATTTGGGTTTATTTATTGTCATAAGAGCTTGTTAAAGTGTTTGGAAGAGCTTATGGAAACAGTTTATGATATGTTCATAAACTATTTTCAGCTTATTTTGATAAACTCTCCAGGATAGTTTATAAAAACAGTTTATAACTTATATGAAAACAGTTTGGTTATATTTTTTCTTTGATTATAGAAATAGATTATACATAAACACTTATATGATAAATATTTATTTTATAAAGGTTTAATTAAATCGTTTACGTAGGCATGCTCTAAGTGTCTGATTTGAATAGAAAAACATGACTTATCCAGGTATACATCCAATCAGATTGCTCCTCAGGCCGAAACTCAAAATATTTTATCGGTGCTACGGTCCAATTGTATAGTCTTTAATCATGTAAGTTTATATAACATTGTCCCCTTAACTTATGTCATCAATAAAAATTGTGTGCACAAATGACCATTTTCTATGTGGAATATAGAATTTACCCTTTGCTCATTAATTAATTAATTAATTAAAAGCATTAAATATAATTGAAAACATTACTGTATATCATCATCGGGTTTGGTAAGAGATGTTGTTTTTTGTAATGAGTAAATACTCAAATTGGTCATTGAAATTATAAGGTTATATCAATTTGGTTCTTGTGACCAATTTGATCTCTGAAATTGTAAGATTCGTATCAACTTGATCCTCGACAAAGAGACTGGATTGATTAACTTTTGACAACTTCAGGGATGTTTTTGAAATTTAATAATGTCAGGGACAAATTTGATACGACCTTACAATTTCAGGGGATTTACTCTTTTGCTAATAGTCTCATGAAAAATTGAAAACACACATACTAAATATAATCTTTGTCAATTTTACTGTGAAAAAAAATCAATTTGAACCAATCTCATTCATCTAAATTCAAAGGAAAAGTCTGGTTGTACATTTTTTATTTTTATTGTGCTATACAAATGTACTCTCGTTGAAGTTTCTTATTTAAACAAAAGTCAAAATTATTTTCTTTTATAATGTAATCGCTTATCCATACTCCAAGCTAATTACATGTATTTATATTTTTTATTTTAATAAATTTTTTCTCAAATTAATTTTATCTAACTTAAGAATTTTAAGATTATATTGT
Source organism: Ammopiptanthus mongolicus (assembly GCA_039655645.1). Lineage (NCBI taxonomy): Eukaryota > Viridiplantae > Streptophyta > Magnoliopsida > Fabales > Fabaceae > Ammopiptanthus > Ammopiptanthus mongolicus. The sequence continues at coordinate 91,214,881 of CM077344.1, read as the reverse complement.
TGTGTATATTATTTTTTAGCGGAGTCAATTTTACATTTTTCTAATTTATTTATTTAATTATTTCTTTTCTATTTTAAAAATGGGGTAACATAATTGTTTTAAAATGTTATTTGAAATTTTCACAATTGGCTTAGGGTAACCGTTTTAGGACGGGTATTACGGGTGTTGTGTGTTTAGTCTCCACCATTTTTTGTGTACAGTTGACTATTGAATCCAAATCTAATACTATTTTCACGATTTTTTCAATTTTTAAATTTTAATAAAATAGGCGACATTTTCATTTTTTATCTACTTTTTTCGTCGTCCTTGTCACGGTCATGGTCGTGACATTTTACTAATTGACTTGGATATCACTTTCTTGTTAATTTTTGCTTAGGATATGTTACCACATCATTGTGCACCATTCCTACAAACAACATTTGTAGCATTTAGCAATACTTTTTTTCTTTCGGGGGTTTGCCCTTCTTTATCCCAAAAAAATTATTTGAGTGCGTTAAAGAGACGAAATATCCTGCTACTGTACCAAGGGGACAAATAATAATGATTTTAAATGTTAGGAGAGGTCAACTTGCAGCCCAAGAAGCGATATAAATTTTTTTAGTTGATGTAAACTGAATGTTTATTTTCTTTCCTATTATAAAGCGACCAAACCATATCTGTTTTGTTACAAGTAGATGTGGAAAAACAAAATTAAAACTCTGAAGTTTGTTTATATCTTGATCTTGATTTTGTTCTTTTTACTCTTTTTTCTTTCAACCGCTAGGAGGCAAGCCCTTTTTCCCTCCTTTTCATTTTATTTTATTTTAGGTAAAAATAATAATTCGGTCCCTATACGTGACATGAATTCTTTATTTAGTCCTTATACGTAAAAAATTTGGAAATGAATCCCTACATGTGTAAACGTTAGCAAATTTGGTCCTTATATGTGTAAAGATTAGCAAATTCGTTCCCGTCATCAACAAATTGGTCCTTACATGTGACACAAATTTTTTATTTGATCCCTAAACCTGAAAAAAAAAATTAAATCGGTCCTTCTATGTGCAATCGATAGTAATTTCGTCTCTGCCGTCTACCAAGGAGCTCGAGCCCAAGTAAAGATTCTTTTCGTATTGAATATTTTCTATATATTATATCAATCTATTTCTTCTATTGAGAGTAAAAATTGTATAATTTAGTTCGTAAATGGTTTTATATTCTGAAAGTTATCCAAGTTGTCTCTCAATAGGAGAAATAAATTTATATAATATATAAAAAATAATCAATATGAAAAGAATCTTTAGTTGGATCTAAGCTCCTTGACAGACGATGGGGACAAAATTATTATCGATCGCTCATATAGGGACCAATTTAATTTTTTTTTCAGGTTTAAGGATCAAATCAAAAATTTGTATCACTTAGAAGGACTAATTTACTAACGACAAGGACGAATTTGCTAACGTTTGCACGTGTAGAGACCGAATTTACTAACGTTTACACATGTAGGGACTTATTTTCAAATTTTTTACGTATAGGGACTAAATAAAGAATATGTGTCACGTATAGGGACCAAATTATTATTTTAACCTTTATTTTATTACCTTACATAGATGTTCCCATTCCTTTTAATAACATTTTTTTTTTGCACTGCATCACAGAATCTTATGACTTTGACTCTTTGAGGAATACCGTGTGGAATGTTCTACTGATCGATATTGTAAACCTGTTTGCAAGGATAAAGGATTTGTTGATGGGGTATGCTTCACTCGTAAGTGTTACCGCTGGTAATTGGTATGTTGAATTCTAGTTTCACATTAATTTTGCACTTGTAAATTTTTTTGCATGTCATAAATTTATTGCTCTTACGATTTATCTCACTATTTATTTATATTCATCTAACCTTTCAATTTTTGTTACAGCCTTGAAGGAGTATTAGATTATTATATGCAAGTTCTATGATTTTTGTTTGCTTGTGGGAGATATGGAGAATGACAAACTGGTTGAACATTTATAATTAGCTTCATCAATTTAGAGAGATAGTATGATTGTGTAATAATTAATGACGTGATCACTTATTTTACTTTACATTTAGCTTAAGAATGGTTCTACAAAAGTAGTGAAAAAGAATTAGTATGTATTCGGAGAGCAATTGGTAGGAGATGATGCTTGTAATATCCCACCTTTTCAGGTGTCACTATTGTAATCCCAAATATTATAAAGTAGGAAAAGATTTGCTGGTTTGCTTTCGGAAAAAGATTTTCTTTACTTACATCTTACTTACTATGAAAAACGTGATTGATTTTTTCTTCTTATAATATTAAAGAACATATACTCACGATGATATTAGCATTACTCACAAATATACGTATGTATATATAGGAAAACATTATGCATTAAAATCCATCAGTCTATCCCACGGCCACCAGAGGCCGACAATAGACTAACCCAAAAGTAACTACCACATAATAAACCTAAGCTGATCTGACAGAAGAAGTTTAAATAACACAAAGTGTACCACCCCAACATCGGTCGTACCAAAAGGACAGGATTGCGTTGTCACCAATCCACACCTCTTCGTCATCGACTTCCGGCTCTTAAGCTAGAACGACCCAGGGAACTGCTAACAAAATATCTGTACGTGTATCCAAAAGCATAACAGGCCGTCCAACACGTACAGGTAAGGATGAGAAACCAATATATGAATCAAAAAACGACAACTACATGTCCAAACACAACCAAAAGATTCATACAAATATATCTCACCAAATATCATCATGCATCACATAGTACAACATATATATCCATGTACTAACCGTAAAAATACACGGGTTTCGTACCTCACAATCAACGTTATTCTCTAAACGTATGCATGATACTTCCATATATCCCAACTAATATTCAATTCTAGATTTCTGGGAATCTCATCACCAAAATAATGAGTTGATCAGACTCGATTTCCAATCAAGGTACATCCTATTTACCATATCACACTGACCAACACAGGGTACAATGTTTTTCCTTATATGGATTTCATTACCACACCATGTTGTCCAATCCAGACATAACGCTTTCCATTACATGGATGTTATTTACCATGTCACGTTATCCAATCCAGGCATAACGCTTTCCATTACATGGATGTTATTACTATATCACACTGTACAAATGCTTTACATTATATGAATTTCATTCATTGCCTATCAAGGTGCAATGACACATAATGACTTACAGTCATCATGAGGTTTCCCATCATCAGGGTCCCCCGTTTCACGGCACATCTGCCCCACACAAATACATGAGAAAACTACTTGGTTTCCGTCAGTTTATCTTTGTCGTAACAATCTTTCCTCGTTGTAGCATCAACGCTAACAACCATCATAATGTCTTATACTCTTTAAGTCTTAACAACCTTTTTCTCAAAACAGGACATCTAGTCCAAAGCAGCTCAAACCCAATCATCCCTAACCGATGCACCAGTTTAGGATTTTGGATTCTAGAGCACAAAAACATCCTCAGGCTTACAGGACCACAAAGATCGTCCTTAAGCCGACAGGACCAACAACTAACACGGATTTTTGATCCACGTGTTTTTGCAGAACCCTAGAATCCCGACATCTCGGTTTCTAGTTTCTAAGTTAAAACCCACTTTTTCTCAAAACTCAAAAGAACCAAAACCCAAATCTCCGATACTTACACAAAGTCCTTGGGATCGGTTTTCCATAAAACAAAACTTGGTCTAAAGACCATTCACTACGCCAAAATAGGGAAAAAGTGACGCAACATTCACCAGCGTTTTCCCGTAAAACGCTATAAAATATGAGACGGAGAAGTATTACTAGCGCTTTCTTTGGTAAGTGCTAGCAAATTATTGGGATTTACCAGCGCTTTGTTAATTAAGCGCAAGCAAAGCTCTGACCTTGAGTATTGCCAGCGCTTTTCTAAATAAACGCTGGTAAAGGAACAAAACATTTGCCAGCGCTTTCCTAAGAAAGCGCTAGCAAGCGCTGGCAAATGTTTTGTTCCTTTACCAGCGCTTATTTGGAAAAGCGCTGCAATTGTCCTTTTCTATATAAATATAATTTTTTGATTTATATTACTGAGTACTCGATCTTCACTAACACTTTCGCGCGCGCGCTTTCAGTAATAGTCTTCACACAGTACTCTCGCGACCTAAGCATCACCGTGAACTCAAACCTCCTCATCTCCTCCACAACCGTGAACTCAACCCCTCTCCTCCACCACAGCGACCCTCAATTCGCTTCCCACAACCGTCGTCCACAACCCTCTCCTCCACAACTGGGACCTAAGCACTCACGCTCAGCACCTTCGCGAAACCTCATGGTTCTCTCCTCAAACCTTCTTCTCAACAGCGCGAGGACCTTGAGGTATTCTTGCTGGTTCCTTTTCTCTTTTATTTTCCTTGAGGTATATTCTTGCTATGAGAATGTGTTAAAGAAGGTATATTTGTGTTTCTGTGTTTTGTACTTTAATTGACATGTCTTCCAGATTTCGAGTTTGCTTTTCTAATTTTGTATACACTTAGCAGTGGATCCCTGAACTCCAACATTTTGCTCCTGGTGTCCCAGTGGTACTAGTTGGAACCAAATTGGGTAAGTCATAAAGCACTATTCTTAAATTCTTAAATTGGGTAAGTAAAATATTCTTGAGTTTAATGATTGTTATTATAGTCAAACTGATTTAATAATAATGTGACATGTGATATAATGAAAATTAAAGGAAAAAATTATAGTAACAGTGAACCAAAATTAAAATTCTATCCCTACCACACTAATCAGTTCTTCATTTCTCTCCAGAAGAACAGTATAGAAACCCTTGAAATTTAATCGATTAAGCGCTGACCTACAAAGTTCCAAAGTACATAAATCAGGTATTGGCTCAGAGATATAACAATAATGTACCACAATTTAGAGAAAGATATCATGGTCACAGAAAAATTAAATATAGTAGATGTAACCAAATTCATTAGTAAATGGTATAAATATAGTAGATGTAAACCTCTTCTTGTTGTAATAGACTTATGGAAACCATGATATAATTTCTAAGAATGAAATATTGTCACATGAACAACTTTACTCTACACACAAAAATATAACTGTTCTAATTGAACATCTCAAGAAAAGTGAGACTAAAAGGTGAAATATCATCACATTACAATTTCTGAAATATAGAAGTATAGAACTATGATCAGTGGGTCCCTCCCAATCATTTACAGCGGATGATTTTAAGCATGAATCGTGATTATGACACAAACACAAAATACAAAGAACTCTAATAAAACATTACAAGCATAGCTTGAAGGATAAGAATTTCTGACCATCTGCTGAATATAACATCATCCGTAAGATCTCTGCTAGAGAAAGGTTCCTGTAAGGGCTCAAAACATTCATGCATCACCGAAAGAGCAACATTGAGTTTGCTGTGATTTTCCGCCATTAAGTCATTTTCAGTACTACTGAGACCCCAACTCTCAGAGGTGATAGACTTCACCAATGTCCATGTTAGATTGCCCACACCCACTGAAATTGGCTCTCTTAATAGTTTATGCAGGCCTCTATATATCTGCAAAAGAATAAACAAAAGAATATAGGGTAGAACCAATTTCCAGAAAGGCTTTTTTAGCAGTATACATTGCAGAATGTTAGAGACCTGAGCATCTATGATAACTGTCTAGGAGCTGTTAGTGATAAGTGTAGTCGTAACTGTCTTTTTTTTTTTTTTTGGTGGATTAGTGTAATCGTAACTGTCTTACTGGTGGATTTGGAGGAGAAATCGGAGAGTGGAAGAGGAGTAAGATCTCTCGAATTGGAATATCCTACAAGGTTCTATCATTGTGTCTCTGTTCTGTTATCACATTGATAACAAGACCCTTCCTGAATAAAATCACATTGATAACAAGACCCAAGCTGCTCAACACAAATGTGCTAAAGTGTACATATTGTTGTCAATGTAAAAAGATTTGTTACCTCTTCTGCAAACAAATTGCTCATGATCTTTCTTTCCTTGTGACCTAGTAACAAATCTGCAGGAAATTCAGTGATAACAAATCTGCAATCAGTTTGGCAAGAAATCCAATGGCTCATTGCAGGAGTAAACATATTGAGACCAAATTTCACTTCTTGCGTGAGTGAATAAAGGGAAACTGCAATTGTGCTTTTGCAGGTGATCTGAATTTCATAAAGTAGATATCATGACCAAGCCTATGAAAATTGAGAGATTCAAAGAGCTAAGGAGTTTTTTGAAAGTTGTATCAATAAGAGAATTGATTCAAACTTGATGTGCAGCAAATGATAGATGGAGTCTAGGTGCCAACCTAGTTGGGATGTTAGACTCCATATTGATGCATTAGCATATCTTGTGTGTTGAGTGAACTTTGAATTAGGTGGTTGTGTTGACAGAGTATTTCAAAGCCAGTTAGTGGTTAGTAGTTATGAACTGTTGATGACAGTTATAACAGTAAAAGTGATTAGCTCTAAGTTAGATGAGTTAGTTAGACTTATTAGTTAGAGGTCTAGCATATCTATAAATGTGTGAAGTACTGTAAGTGCAGTTATATATGAATTCAATAAAGAGTTAATTTTGAGTATTATTCACCATATATATTTTCTCTCTAAATCTTCTCTGTTTTCAGTAATGTGTGTGGATTTCTTCTTCCTTTCTCCCCAACAGTTTATATATTTAATTACTCTCACATTTGACCATATTTGAAATGTACGTACTTTAATTATTAACTTGATTTAATTTTCGTTTCGCAGTACTATCCAAAACGTAAATGTCCGGTATACTCTGATGATCAATTTACCGCACTCAAGCAAGATTGGTGCCGCTATATTGTTGATTTTATCGAATGAAGGTATATATATGTAAGTGTGATCTATTGTAGTCATTTCGAGTTTATATACCATTTTGAACTTAACAATGTTTATTTGGATATTATTGAAGGGGAGGAAGGATTTTGTTGAAGGGAAAGCAAAGGATTAATTGATCAAGGGCTTATTCAATCAAGCTAGTACTAGCTAGGATTTTTTGGTTTTTGCTCTTGTATATAACATATTGTTGGTTTTCCTAACTGTATGCATGTACATGAATATATATATATATATATATATATATATATATATATATATATATATATATATATATATATATATATATCCTGTTTGGTTTTGAATCATTTGTATATTGCTGGTTTTGCTTGTGTTGATTTGCAAATTGTAATGGAAAACATGGGGAATAGATAAGAAAAGTAAAATATATATATATATATATATATATAAAAAAAACATGGTATTGCCAGCGTTTCCTTGAAGAAGCGCTGGTAAAGGTTATAAAATTGCCAGCGTTTCCTTGAAGAAGCGCTGGTAAAGGTTTAAAATTGCCAGCGTTTCAGTAGGAAGCGCTGGAAACCTTTACCAGCGCTTCTTAAAGAAAGCGTTGACAATTGTATAACCTTTACCAGCGCTTATTCAAGGAAACGCTGGCAATTTTATTACCTTTACCAGCACTTCAATAAGCGCTGGCGAACTTTTCCCCCCTTTTGCTAGCGGATAAATAGTCAGCGCTCGAAAGCACTGGCGAAGGCCTAAAATAAACGCTGGTAAATCCCTTTTCTGTAGTAGTGATTCCTTTTCTTTTCGTCATTTTTTGGTAAAACACAAACCTTGAAATACAACTTGTAAAAACCCTTTTTTCTTGGATAAAACCAAATAATTTGAAAATCACGTTTCTCAAAATTTTTTTTGCTCAAATGATTAACTTTATTAATTTAAAAACTAATAAAGTTTTCTAAAAAAAACAATATTTATCCTAAAACATTGTTTTTCATTATTAAAAACACATTTTCACAACTTTGCCCTTTTTAAGTTGATTTTCCTTAAAAGCAGCAATTCATTATTATTTTATTTCAAAAGAGATAATTATTCATTTTCTCTTAAATTAAATTGAGAAATAATAAAAAATATTTATTTTTCTCAATTCCACATCTCAAGCTTTTAAAGCTTTTATGTTATACGATGTCGGATCCTAATCGATATTAGGTCCTCGAACGCCTAAATCCCACAGCAAGGCACACGTTACATCATAAGTTATTCAACAATTATATCATGTATCCACATATATCAGCAATTATGTCATGTATAAGCAAATCAACAGCAGTAAATAAATCAATTCACCAATAATCAGATACAGACATTTATTTACATTACAAACACACCAATGCAGCATATAGATGCCGGAATTGGAATTCCTCGGGTTTATCCCCTTACCTCTTGAAGTTCCAAGGTAAGCAGCGAACATACGATCGATCCAGAAACTTGCTCGACTACATGCCGGTCACTACATACACACAATCGATAAAGACATTAACTCAAAAATACAAAGATTTCTTCTATTGCACTACCCCTATGGTTCGGCCATTTGACCTTAAAAATAGCTAGGGAGCTCCAAAAATTCTCATTTCTTGGCTAACACCCTAACTAAGTGAGATAACCCTAGATACCAACCCAAAACATCAAAAACCAACCAAAAACCCTACCCTACACTTAAGGGGGGTCTCGGCCTCTCTCTAAAAAAATAGCTAGAGAGATTTCTTGTCTCTAAGCTCTTGGATCATACAAGTATGTCATGAACCTAGGCCATAGAAATTGGTTTGGTATTAAAAGGATTTTTCTACAATTTTATCATGGATTTTTGAAGATTTAGGGACAAAACCCCAACTTCTATGATCATGGAAAAATTGAAGAGAGAAAGTAGAGATTGAGAGAGATAGACATGGTGATCTACCTCCTAGAATGATCTACTTCAAAAATAAGTGAAGGTTGCTTCAAGAAATTTCAAAGATTAAGCTCCAAAAATGGAGTTTTGTGAGGAGAAAAAGAGAAAGGAGAGAAAGAAGGAAGATGAGTGTGTGGGAGGGGGGCCGCTGGTCGAATCTATTTAGCTTGCTTAGTAATTAAGTTAAGGTAAAATGGTAAAAGGTAATTAGTAAAAAGATTAACTAAGAGCAATTTGGTCAATTCACGTCCCGACATTTTGAAAAATCCTCATGACATTAGTAGGAGTCCCCAGATGACTTAACGTAGCCTTGGTATGAAAATTATTGGCTAAAGGTTCTCGAAAAACCCTAACACGGCTCGAATCGTCTCCCACATCGATTATCAGCCCGAATATAAAATATTATTTATATTTTTGGACGTCAGGACACATTTTAGCAAAAAGGTAGAAGATCGAATTCTAAGACTAATGGTTCTGACCATTAGTCAAAAAGAAGTCTTGATAGTAGTAAAACACTACCATCCGTGAAACATACACCAGGCTCCGTTTGAGTTTTCGGCCCAAATTTTAACTGTAGGCTCCTACGATTATTTGGAGCATGAAAATAATTTTAGTTTTCCCAAAATCATTTTCTAAAATACAGATAAAAATATAAACTCATTTATATAGTTTACTGATCTTAAAAAATGTGAAAATTGAAGTGTTACAATGCTAATGAATGAAATAAATTGGCATAAGCATGATTATATACTTTTTTTTGTGTGACTAAAACATGATTATATACTCAAATATATGACAAATGAAGATGTGAAGATGACTATTTTAATGTGTGGTTATACATTATGTTTGGTTGTTTTAAGATGCTATTGAATTATAATGAGAGGTTGAGAGAAACAAAATATGAAAATTGGATACCAAATGGAATAGAAAATGAGTTCTCCAATTATGGCGACTCAAATATTATAACATGGATATTTCTTGGAAAGTCGCTATAGAATAACCATATAATTTGTAATTGTGAATGAATTAAGTTTGAAGGCTATTTTGTTAAAAAAAAAAAAAAAAGTTTGAAGGCTGGATTGTAATAATATTAAATCCAAAATGAAATTGACTAGATGACTACTAGGTGTCATACGTGGAACCAATATGCATTTAATTCTCACTAACGCATGGAAAAACATACAGACCATTACAATATGCATTTAATGTAACATGTTGACTCCGAAAAAATATCCATTCATTTTTGTTATTTTTAGTTTTGGTTAAAGAGTAATAAACTAGCACAAGTGATGCCGACTAAAATACTATGATTGAGTCATTTCTTACATTATTTTATTATCTATGTATATAGCTTCATCTTTGTCATCTAAAAAAAGAGAAGAGATAAAAAAGAAAAATTAAATAAATATAAATATAAATATAAAATAAGATAGAAGCCCATCTCCAAGCTCAGGCCAAAATTTAGTCGTAACCCAATACCTTCTTGAAGATTTTCTGGAAGTCAAGTTCTTCATCAAAAGCTTTTGAACATATCTTGTAGCTTCTAAGCAAATCTTCGAAGCAAATCTTATGCGAAATAAACACTATCACTTGAACTCATCATATTTGATCATCTACTCAGAAAGGATATTCTGTATCCTAAAAGATATTTGAGGACATTGTTAGCTGATAAAGTATTATAAATATCCTCTGAAAGGACATCTTTCTGAGTTAGCTGTTAACTCATTGTTTCAACTTTCTGATGGCCAAGACTCAATCTTGAGCAAATAATCAAAAGTGTATCCTCCTGACCAGATCAAAAAAATCTAAAAGGTCATTCTACCCTTTTCTAGTGACTCTATACCACATAAAAAATCTTTGATGATTGAAAAGATTTGTATGTCAAATCCATATTGAGATTAAGTGATTATTTGAGTGCATTAAACTGAAAAAATGGCCTGCTAATGTATCAAGAAGACATATAATAATGATTTTAATGTTAGGAAAAGTTAACCTGCAACTATATCGAAGTGTTTAGTTGATGTAAACCGAATGTGGCATTTCTTTGCATTATAAAGCGACCAAACCATTTCTGGTTTGTTACCCGTAGATGAGGATAACCATGTTTAAAACTCTTAAGTTTGTTTATGACTTGACCTTCTTCTTTTTCCTCATTTTTCTTTCAACTTCTAGTAAGTAAGTCCTTCTCCCCCTTTCATTTTTATTTCATTAACTTTCATATATGATTTCATTACCTTTTAATAATATATATATATATACATACATTTTGTGGGGTGTGTCACTCATGAGGGTTTTATTGCTCCTTACAAACCATATGGTGTATGTTTAAGGGACGTGGCAATTATAAGTATTACTGCCGATAATTAGTAAGTTATATAATAATTTTATATTAATTTCGGGCTTGTAAATTTATTTGCATGTCATAAAGTTATTGCTCTTAAGATTTCTCTCCCTATTTGGGTTATATCAATCTAACCTTTCAATTTCTATCACAATCTTAAAGGAGTATTAGATTATTATATGCAAGTTCTATAATCTTTGTTCAACTTCCATATAATAATCTAATACTCCTTTTAAGCTTGAGACAGAAATTGAAGTAGAACTTGCATATAATAATCTAATACTCCTTTAAGGTTGTGACAGAAATTGAAAGGTTAGAATGATATAACACAAATAGTGAGAGAAATCTTAAGAGCCATAAATTTATGACATGCAAATAAATTTACAAGTGCAAAATTAATGTAAAATTATTTTTCAACTTACCAATTACCAGTAGTAACACTTTTAATATAATTGACGCATGTCTCGTACACATACCCATGTACGGTTTGCAAAGAGTAATACAGACTTCATGAATACACATCCACAAAGTATTCCCCAAAGTCATAAGATTTTGTGATACAATGCAAAAATATTATTAAAATGGAAGGGAACCATATATGAAGGGTAATGAAATAAAAAATGAAAAGGGGAGTAGGGTTTGATTACTAGCAGTTGAAAGAAAAAAGAGGAAAAAGAACAAGGTCAAGACATAAAACACTTTGAGTTTTAACCATAGTTTTCCAAATCTACTGGTAACAAACCAGAAATGGTTTCGCCCCTTTATAATGTAAAGAAAGTCACGTTCAGTTTACATCAACTAAACACTTCGATATAGTTGCAAGTCAACCTTTTCGAACATTAAAATCATTATTACAGGCCCCCTTGATCCATTAATAAGGCATTTTGTTCTTTTAATGCACTCGAATAATCACTTGATCTGATCAATATGAATTTGACATTCAAATTTTTCCGATAATCAAAGATTTTCCCTTTTTTTCGCCTACCCCTCTGTTATTTTTCTTTTTCTTGTGATAAACGGGAAAAAACCCAAAATATAAAGAGTATTGCTAAATGTTACTAATGTTGTCGTAAGATTTTGTGATACAATGCAAAAATATTAATAAAATGGAAGGGAACCATATACGAAAGGTAATGAAATAAAAAATGAAAAGGGGAGTAGGGTTTGAGTACTAGCAGTTGAAAGAAAAAAGAGGAAAAACAACAAGATCAAGACATAAAAAACTATAGAGTTTCAACCATGGTTTTCCAAATCTACTGGTAACAAACCAGAAATGGTTTCGCCCCTTTATATTGTAAAGAAAAGTCACATTCAGTTTACATCAACTAAACACTTTGATACAGTTGCAAGTTAACCTTTTCGAACATTAAAATCATTATTACAGGCCCCCTTGATACATTAATAAGGCATTTTGTTCTTTTAATGCACTCGAATAATCACTTGTTCTGATCAATATGAATTTGACATTCAAATTTTTCCGATAATCAAAGATTTTCCCTTTTTTTTGCCTACCCCTCTGTTATTTTTCTTTTTCTTGTGATAAACGGGAAAAAACCCAAAATATAAAGAGTATTGCTAAATGTTACTAATGTTGTTTGTAGGAATGGTACACAATGATGTGGCAACATATCCTAAGCATAAATAAAGAAGAAAGTGAGATCCAAGTCAATTCAATAAAATATTGGACTTGCATTATTTATTCCATGTTGTCATGGGTAACAATTTTTCAATTTGTATTAATTAGCATTTTCCAATGGGAGTGATATTGAATGTTACGAAATATGTTTGTATATTTAGTTTGTGAATATATGATGTGTTATCATATTTTAAGTAGAGTTATTTGCACATCTTTATTTTTTTTTACGTAAAAATATCACACCAGCTCCTCAAAGTAATAGAGAAAGAGGGATTAAGAGAGAACCATTTTCTAACACATACTCTATCTTTTTTTATTTCCCTAGAAAAGGAAGGTGTAATGGTTTGACATAGAAAAAGATTTGCAAATAACATTTTTAAGTGCCATTGGGAGTAAAACAGAAATGTGGATGATATACACTTGAATAAAAGTATAATATATTAAAAGGTGCATTCTTTTGGCACTTACTAATGCCTATCCCAATCCTCACTACCAACTTAAAAATTTAATTTTCTAAAGTACTTTCATCTAATAACTTTCTTTTCTTTAAAATCAGATTTTATTTAAGGATATTTTTTTTGACCCAAAATTAATGTGCAAAGGCATCACTGTAACGTAGGACATACCAACTAGGTTGACACCTCAAACCTTATCCATCATTTGCAGCACACCAAAAATATTATTAAAGAAAGAAAAAAGAATACAAGGAGAAACATGCGGGGACTATGCCAATACCCATGGAAGAATAAAGAACATCATCTAAATCTATAAAAATACAAACCCAATCTATTACAGTTAAAGTCATCTATAATAAAACTTGGTAGCAAATCCGACCAAGTATAACATCTATTAGAAAAGCCAAAACTAGCTAACTTATCCGCACACGAGTTTCCTTTCCTATAGACGTGAGAGATGTGAAACTCCATTTGCTTTGTGTATGCCAAACAATTTCTCCATCGAGTTTTATACATCCAAGGAATAGAATCCAAAGAACCAAAAGCATCCACAACCAGTTTTGAGTCACATTCTAAACAAAATTTCAGCCAATTAACCTCTTTGAAAAGCAATTTCAATTGCTTTCATTGCAGCTATGATTTCAGCATGATAAGGAGATGAAACACCAATAAAATCTGAAAAAAAGCCTAGAATTGCAGCACTTGAATCTCTGAAAATCCCTCCACAAGCTAGTTAATATTTAAGCATATTAATATTGGATAACGTATATTAATCACCCTGACTAAAATACTAATAAGTTTCGGTTAAATAATAATAATTATATTTATTTAATTTTCATTTTTCACTTTTCTCTTTTATTAGATGAAACAAATTAGACAAAGCTGCATAGATACTAATTATGAAATACGATAGCAGCTCATATCCAAGCTCGGGCCAAAATTTAGATGCAACAGAATACCTATACTCAATACTTACTTTCAATGATACCAAAACGAAAATGCTGGAATCCTTCGCGTTGAAGGAGCTTCATGAGGAGGTAACGTTACTCTTGTGGTGCTTTCACATAAGAGCATGGAGGGTCTGGCTACTCGATCGCCATTGTTTTTATTCTTCGTTCCTGATGGATTCCGACAAGTGTATCAGATCGAAACAAGTAATAATCTAAAACGGCAAGTGTATCAGATCGAAACAAGTAATAATTTAAAACGATGAGAAATCGAGTATCGAACTTAAAGATTGAAAGATCAAGTACCACTTCGCAAATTAAACAATTATTTAGACTAAGAAATAAGTGTGGATAGATTTCAAGAAAATAAATTAAATATTAAAAGAAATCAAATATTTTTGAGTTTTTAAATATGTGAAGAGATTTCGTGGATTGAGGTCACCACAATGACCAATTATGATTCCTAATTGACTATCCCTTTATTAATATCTAACTCAATTGAAGATGAATCATCCTAACTTAGTTAATGTTCCTTCTCGTGATACAAGAACCGTGCCCAATTAAACCAACTCCTACGCTCGTGGTAATTGTATTTAATTGAACCCATTAAATTTTATGACAATTCAATGGAATCCTCGAATGATCGCTTCTAACTCTCATGATTTAAGTCCCGAGTTCAATTCCTATGGATCCAATACCTAGGTTCACTTCTCACTTCCTCCCTAGAATATCAAGACATGCAAATAGGTGATCAGCAAATTCATATGGATTAAGCATAATAGGAACCAAATCAATGAGTCAAACATTAACAAAATCAAAATATCAAATATTCATTGTAATAATGTCAAAGGGCATTGCCCAATCCTAGAAAACAAGAAAACTACTCAAGCATAATTGAAACAGAAAGAGTCATAAGAATAGAAAACACCATGGATCCAATGGAGGAGAGAAGAGAAGAGGGAAAAAGAAGAGAAATCTTAATCTCCAATCTTTGCCTCCAAACACTCAGTTTAGGACCCCTATTTTCAAGCCTAATTAATGAGTCTATATATAGTTAGGGTTCTAAAAAGTCCAAAATCCCACTCAAACTACAATTAAAAACTCTAATTTTCAGATTTGCTGTTGCACGTACGCCACAATGACCATCACGGTCTGGGCGTGCTTGACTCTAGAAGTCATGATTTCAATTTTTGCTGCTCATTTGAGTCACATTCGTTGGTTGTGATTGACTTTGTTTTCGCCCTTTATGTATCATTAAGTCCCTAACTTCATATCAAATCAAGCAAAGCTCCAATTAAAATGCATGTGACACAAAACAGTAGGGCAATGGTTTGACTGCTGGGTAGGGACTATAACAAGGGGTTTCAGAGGGAGTTATGGATTTCCCTCTTTTATGTGGTAGTGTGGACTTTATGGTTCCAAAGGTACCAAGTTGTGTTCGAGAAAGTGACGACCGACTAGAACTTCATAGCCTTTATCATTAGGATGAGACTCGGTTATTAGCTTAAAGGGTGGAGTAAAGAGAGCCCGTTTAATCCGAGGGATGTAGTCAATAGCCTTGATGCGGTGCGACTATGGAGACAAGAGAGTAGATGTAGACAACAAATACAATGGACTCCCGCTCCCCCCAACGTGCTCAAATGGAATGTCGATGGGTCAGCTAAAGGAAAACTGGGGGAAGCAGGTGTAGGGGGTGTGCTAAGAGATGAGTTTGGTATTGTCTTAGGTATGTTCTCGGACTCGATAGGGAATCGAGATTCAAATGAGGCAGAATTTATGGCCATAGTTTTTGCGTTAGAAATGTCACTTCAAAAAGCTTGGGTTATGGACAAAGAAATAATAGTTGAGTCAGATTCTAGGAATGCATTAACTTGGGTTAGAAATATTGAATTATGTCCTTGGAATCTACGTTTCTTTGGTAACAAAATGAAAAATATCCTTGTACTTTTAAAAGGGGTGTCTTTTGTACATAGATGCAGGGAGGCAAACAACGTTGCAGATTCATTGGCAAAGGAAGGGGCTCAAAGAGAAGGAATGCGAATATCATATACATAAAAAGTTGTCCCTCTCAACAGGATGCTAACACACTAGTTATAAAGGATTTTACTGCTGATTATTTTCTATATACTTATGATTCTCAAGTGTCTTATGCAGCTTTGTAGTACAAACATGCAAAGGATGGGATAATAATTGATGTGGTCGGAAAGAGATGGCGTTAATAGAGCACAAGCATAGACAAAGAGTTGGAAAAATGGATCACAGACTGGGTGAAAACAAAAGATAGGTGCGGTTTTGGTAGATGGTAAAGCATAAGAAATCAAAGAAATTGCCAAAATACAAAAGACATAAAATTTAGGGACTCAAACAAAGGACTATATGGAGCTGCGATTTAACAGGACTATTGATGCTCTTTACTTTAATGTTTTCGTGTTATATTGTGGATGGAACTATAGGAACTTTACTTGCAATAGGTATTTAGTAAAAGAGGCTTATCATGAGGGGTTGTTTATGTATTCTGGCTTTTGTTTTTTATGGCTACAACTAGGAAATGAGGTGTTTAGTGCAATTAAAAGGTCTTGAGACTTGACAGAAGGTTATGTGTATTTTGCAATTTTTCTCCTATTTTGGAGATGTTCTAGCCTAGGAGCACATGATTAAGTGCTTGCTTTCCAACCCTTCCTAAAAGGTGGGGGGAGTTAGGCACAATAATGCTTTGGTTAGAACCTACATAAGAAATTTACAATTATCGAAAAAAAATCAAGCAAAGCTTCATTCCAGTTCTTCCAAGCCTCAATTAGCATCAAATCTGCACCAATACACATAAAACACCGTAGTTATCCGAACTAAATGCAAAAATGACAAATAATCAAACAATTATGCTAAAACAATCATGAAATGCATGCAAAATAAACACTAAAAATGATGTGGATTCATACACGAGTTTCAGAGTCAAGTACTTCTCCATGACGTATAAACACCAATTCCGAAGCAAGGAAACAACAACCAATTTTAATTTTGATTGGGGAGAGCGTAAAAACAAGTGAAAAAATATCTAACATCAACACCCTTGCCCATTCACCATAACCATCACCACTAGTTGGTAACATAGTAAAAATTTATAATGGCATATATACACGTTAAAAAAACATGCACATTCTATTATGTTACACATGACAATCTTGAGGTTGTTAAAAAGTGCCAAGTAGACATTAAGTGTCTGTTTAATTTAGATTATTTTCAACGCAAACGTGAAAATAACATTTTCCGAGGCAATTATTTTGGAAGTTATGTGAGAGAAGCTTTTTTCCAACGTGATTTTCAAACATGATTTTGCCTTCGCAAAATCTAAAACAAACAAGCTCTAAGTCTACTGATCGATGGTACTGAAGCCATCAAATAGTGAAATTCTGATGTTGCATATACATTGAAGAGAAGGAGTAAATACCCAATTTGGTTCCTAAAATTATAGGGTCGTATCAACTTAGTCCCCCCACATTATCAATGTTCCAAAATGATCCCTGAAATTGTAGAAAGTTAATTAGATTCGTCCCTCCGTTGATATTTGCATGGACTATAATGACATTAAGTTGGTAATGTCAGGGATATATTTGAAACTAAGTGAATATATCAGAGATGCATTTGCTACATTTTAAAATTTCAGGGATCATTTTAAAATATTGATAATGTGAAGAATTAAATTGATAAGATCCTATAATTTATGGGATCAAATTGAGTATTTAGTCTCCAATCGTTGAAGCGTTCTCAGGATCTAGAAGTATTTACTGGCGGTACTGATGATACCGTGGCATTTTCGTGGTATTGATGATGTCAAGGTCAAAGGATATGGTAATACTGATTTTACCATAACGTCTACACATTATTTTTGTAAGGTCGACAAAGAGTTACAGGAGTTTGAAGCTAAAAGGGTGTATAACGACAATATCTATGTTGCTATAGATAACTTCAAAATAGTCTCAATCCTTGGAACTTGTTCCATAATGTTGCATAGCAATAACACTGATGTGGTTAAAAGAAATTTACAAGAAAACTTAGCATAAGGTAACACGCGACATGTGCCGCAACCGTCCGGAAACAGTGTCACGGAAAATTAATTAGAAGAAAAAAAAAGACTTTGGAGGCACCACCAATAGTTTTATCTATTACATTAAAATGATGCAATTGAACAACTTAAAAATGATCTATGATTCAAAGTTTGAAACCAGGGATTTATTACGAATAGAGAAAATATTAATTAACACCCTACATCATTCTTTTCAAGAATTGTAACCTATTTAATCTAAAGTTTCAAGTTATTAATTTGGATATTTCTACATTTAAATAAAATAAAATAAAAGTTAAAAGGGGCAGAAATCCTTTCTATTTTTTATTGACCAATTATGCTCAAATTTGGCAAAATAAAAGCACAAAATCCAAAAATATCTGGACAAATTTGGGTATCAACAACACAACATGCAAGTGAGGATATGCCACTATAGGATTTGTAGAAAAAACATAATACTGATGTTCATAACAGAAGTTCGCTTTGATTGCTCCGGTTGTCCTATTTACGAAAATTTCTCTCTTCCCTTATAGGAGAGGATGACATTGTTAGATTGGTAGAAAAATTCTCTTTTCCTCTTCAATAAGTGTCGCGATCGGGATCGCCTTGGAGATCGTGAAAGGAGAATAAACCTAATGAAGAAAGGAGTCACCACCACGGTTTTTTAGAGAAAACATTAGAAAATATGGTTAATTAAGGAAAATTGGTATTGGAAACAAATGTTTGAGTTCGGAGTCATTTACACGTATAGAAGGTATTAGCATCATAGATCACTCATTCTATAAATGGTACATTAAGTTTTCTTTTTTTTTTTTTGACTAAAAAAAATATTTATTCATTCAAATTGATAAAATACATCGAAAATAACACAAATTCAACATCGCTAAAAACCGAAAAGGATGAATCTGCGAACAAACTCACAGCATCCAGGTTAATAGCAAAAAACGGAAAAATGCCTACAAATGTGACAAAATCAAAGTAACTGGAATTCTCATGCTTCCGGATCTATAACCACTACAACAAAAAGCATCTTTAGCGGCAATTATTAAAACCATTAGCGGAAATAATAATAGCCACCAAAATCTTTACCAACAATTATTAATTAGTCGGTGTATCCAGTGTCGCTAAAAGCTTTCCCGATAATTGTAGGAAAAGCTGATAAAAACCCAAATAATTGCCGCTAAAAGTCAAAAGTTATAGCAACAATTATCATGACCTTTAGCAACAATTTTAATAGCCACTAAATATGATTTTAGAATTGTCTTCCAAGTTCATTTACCAGCTTTTTTTATTGCCGCTAAAAGTTCTAACTGACTTTTCCCAACAATGACTATTACCATGAAATATTAAGATTATTTCTCACTCAAAGCGGATATGATTTGATTAACAAAAGTTTTAACGACAATAATATTTAATCATAAAACACTTAAATCTTGATATACAAATGTTCAAAATAAATTATAGTAAAATTCATTTTATCAAAACAAAATATATTCCATTAAATTCATAACAAAAAAATAACAACTATTATTAACTTCACATGAAATGGATTTGAATCTAATAACTAGTATCATTTTGAGTCCAATAACTTGTGTAATCACATAGTCACATTACATTCTGTTCATTGTCACTGAAAGGTTTATGGATACAAACTGTATTAATGCTAAAAGAACACTATATGTTCAATGACATTGAAAAACTTACGGAATCAATATGTAAAATATTAAAAAAAACACATAATGGAGTAGGATTGAAGAAATTGAACTTAATCCTGCAAGAATAAAAACAATACAAGTTACTAAAAAATAAGATACAAATGTGAAATGTAATCATAAACCACGCAATATTCAGTCAAAGCGCAAAAACTTACCAATATCAGTGAAAAGATCAAATATACCTATTATCTTTTTGCTTAACTATTTTACTTCCTGGCATATCCCATAAAGCACTGTGGTGCTTGTGGTTCTCATCCATGGCCACTATTAGCATCAGGGACCTATAAAAGATTACAATTTAAGATAATAAACATGGTTTATAACATCAAATTTTAAGAAAAAGATTTAAAAGATTTGAAAACCTAACTTGTCCAAATGAGCTTCCATTAAAGTTTGGAGGCACAAATGACCCCCCAGGAATAAGTTTTTCCACAACTTGTCTCAAGAAAAATACTTCTGAAAGTAACTTAGCTTGATTTTGTTTCATCAAATTCATTTCTTCATCATGTTTTTCCTTTAACTCATTTATCTCTTTCTCTAACCTTTGGGTTGTCTCATCAGTCATAACTGCAGTAATATTTCCTAGGGACGATTTATTACCCCACAATACAGAAGGAGTTGGACCAAGGCCTAAACCACGAATATAACCACTTTTATCGGCTCCCACCACTTGGGAATACACATCTCCTTCCCAAGCAACACTGCCATGAGATTGTTGATTAGATGTCTCACCACTATTCAACTTTTCTTGTATCATATCCTGAGTATAATCAACATTACAATTCAAAGCCACTCAAACACCAAAGTTAGAGTAGCAGTTGTTTCAATATAATTTAGAAATCTTACCACTGTTTTTGCAGACTCCTCATCCAGAGGTCTACCATCTTTACGTTTTGTATGAGTTAATATGTAAACTTCTGCTCGTGTAGGCTCTATCCCATTTATGGCCTAACATAGTTAAATTGATAGCAAACAAATTAGTCCCACATATAACGAATAGTATAATATTGAGCTACAATACCTTTTCATCCATCAAGGTTGGAATGCTTTTGGATCCTCCTGTGTGAGGCATTTTTTGCTTCGCTCTATTGCTTCTGTTTGCCTGGCTACGCCTCTATTATCGTAACACAAAAATAGAATCATATAATTTATATATTTATAAAAACTAAAGAGAAACAATGCAAGCATTCCATAAAATACAAAAGAGAAATAATTGTTACCTTTGCTTTATCAGAAACCCAATAAGAGACAAGACCAACCCATTGGTCCCTTGGTATACGATTCGGTCTATTTTTCAGCAAGGCATCTTTAGTCTTATATTTTGTCACATATATATTTTTCAAATCACATTTGTAATCTTTCCATTTCTTGCCAAGTGATTTTTTAACAAACTCTTCGCCACAGGAAGGGATTGAAAACTTTTGCTACAAAAGTAAAACAAGTAGTTACAAGATCATATCATGCATGATAAAAATAAATCAAAATTAGAATAAGAATATTTATTCCATACCCTCACAAACTCCACCAATTTATTCTTCTCATTTTTATCAAAAGACCTCCAATCATTCATGTTTAACGGTGTTAGTTCTGGAGTTCTAGCTACAATGCCTAGAAAGCTAGCAAGCTTTCGACCCTCTTGTCCTATGGCTTGGTTACGACTATTGAATTTCACAGCAACTGTCTTCCCTTTAGGCATATTCCAAATATCTTTTAATAAGGTAGGTCCACGAACCTTCCTTGTCTCCAAAGAACCTAATATGAAAGTATGTAAATGTCATGATTCAATTCTAGCAAATTAAAACATATAAACAATTGTTTATTATAATAATATCACCTGATTCATCATTTGGCTCAACACCAGTGCGAATTGAATTGCTCGATTCATTAGCTTGATTATTATGTGCTTGGGCTCGACAACAATTTTGGGCATTCATTAATTGCTCTATATAAGGACGTACATCTTCATCTTGGCATTGATCATTGACAATATTGATTTTATTTTTTCTAGGCATTATGATATAAAACTGCAAGAAGCAAATATTAGAGCAGTTTTCAATTTTAATTTCAAGACATTAATCTGCAGAAGAAGCAGTTGTTCATGTCTATCAAGTCCAACCGAGCTTCCAAGTTATCTTTTGACTTTTTACCAAGACCCAACAATGTATAAATCAAGTTATCGCACACATTTTTTTCTATGTGCATTACATCAAGGTTGTGGCGCATCAAATTGTACTCCCAATAAGGCAACTTGAAAAAAATACTTCTCTTTCTCCATGTGTTTTTCATCACCCCACTTACCACTTGACTCAACTTACCAAGAGTGAACTTTATGCCTCTAACTTGATTCAGAACCAAGGGCCCAGATATTGGACAAGGTGCAGGTCTTGACTCTTTAGTCCCATCAAATGATTTTGCATCATTTCGATATTTATGCCCTAGCTTCAAGAAACGTCGATGACCCATGTAGCAAAACTTTTTACCATGTTTGAGCCTTCTAGATTGAGTATTCATGTTGCAAGAAGGACATGCAAATTGACCATAAGTGCACCATCCAGATAAAGTACCATATGCTGGAAAATCATTTATGGTCCACATGAGAGCTGCTCGCATTTGAAATGTCTCCTTATCAAAGGCATCATAGGTATCTACCCCCACATCCCATAATTCATTCAACTCTTCTATTAAAGGCTCTAGAAAAACAATAATGTTATTGCCAGGCCCTTTTGGTCCAGGAATGAGTAAGGACAAAATGAAAAACTCCTACTTCATGCACAACCATGGTGGAAGATTATATGGCATTAAAATCACTGGCCATGTACTGTAAACACTTTGCATTGTACCATATGGATTAAAGCCATCACTAGCTAATCCTAGGCGAACATTGCGAGGATCTTTAGCAAATTCTGGATGATAATTGTCAAAACTTTTTCAGGCTTCAGAATCTGCAGGATGCCGTAAAGCCCCATCTTTATTACGCTCTTCATCATGCCATCTCATCAGTTTAGAAGTTTTTGAAGACATAAATAATCTTTGCAACCTTGGTTTGAGAGGAAAATACCTTAGAACCTTTGCAGGAATTTTTCTCTCCTTGTTTTTCCATCTAGAAGCCCCACAAATTGAGCATTCATTAACATCCTTATCAGCCAAATTTTTCCTAAAAAGCATGCAATCATTGGGACAAGCATGAATCTTTTCATACTTTAAGCCCAATCCCTCAACTATCTTTTTAGTCTCATAATAGGAAAGAGGTAACTTTTCTCCTTCAGGCAATGCATCCTTCAATAGTCCAAGCAAAGCATTAAAAGACTCATTTGTCCATTTGAACAACCGTTTTATATGGTAAAGATGCAGTAAAAATGAAAGTTTGCTGAATTTCTTGCATCCAGGGTATAGTTCATCATCCGCATCTTTCATTAACTGTTCGAATCTCTCCACCCCTGGATGAGGTTGATCTCTTGATGAATGAGTAGTGTTTCCTTCCAAGTTTGGCTCCATATCATCTCTTTCACTAATGTTATCATCCATGAATTGGGTAAAGCCTCCGAAAGCATCAGATATCATTCCTACCATATCATCACCCCTAAAAGCTTCTTCTCTACAATTAGTTTCTTCAATACAATTTGGCACATTTATTGACTCCCCATGACAAAACCAAGTATCATATGATGGTATAATACCATTAACCACAAGGTGATCATATGCCACTGCCCGATTTACTGAATAGTGCAGCACACATTGTTTACAAGGACATGGAATTGTTTCTCCATGATTTTGACAAAAGGCATGGTCTAAAAACTTCTCTACTCCATCCAAATATTCTTTACTAACTCTATCATATTCCATCCATCTTCTGCCTCTAGGGTTGTCCATGACCATTTAAAAAATCTTTCCTATTCGAATTAACATAAAACCTTTAGTTTGGCTCAATACATAGCATTTCCTTTTGATGGAAAATAAAATAAAATAATCGTTTCACATTTCAATTCACATTGCAAATAATAATAATAATAATAATAATAATAATAATAATAATAATAAATCTGTAACCAAAAATAAAATAATAATAATAATAATAATAAATCAATCAATCAATACAATGAATCATGAACAACACCCAAAAACCAAACTAAGTAAACCAGGCCAACAATATAAAATATACCATCAAGGGAAGCATCATCCGTGGATTTAAATGGCTAATAAAACCAAGTCTGAAGTAGTATGGCTCATTAAATCAGTGGCATAAAAACATTATTTAGCAAAACTTGTCTATGCAGTCTTTGCAACACTTAATGCATTAGTTAGCATCTACTAAAGGGGTATCAGGTATCCACTAAACAATCCCATATACAGAAAACTCAAGAAAACTTCAAAGAAGTAACACCATATTCATCTACCACCAAGCACAAATTTAATAACATAAATGTAAAATATACCTAAACATTATAACACTGAATGTTTATAATAACTGAGAATCAACTTCAAAAAATGTAAAATAAAACTACACAAAGACAAATAATGGCAATTTGGAGCCAAATCATAAGTTTAATACTAAACAAAACAAACCTAACAAGATCTGCAAATTTAATTACGATAACTTCAACAGTAGCTCTAAATGATTTATACATGCAAAACAAAAATGTTGTTAATAAAGAAAAGCAGATAGAGTCACTAACCGATACTGTGATGGTAAAACTTGTGTGTTCCTGAAATTGAATCTTCAGAGTTGAGAAATCTGCAAAGAAATCCCAATATTGTGAGGTTGACAAGCTAATCAAACACCTCCGGTAAACCAGATACATAAGTAAACAAGCAATCTTCGTAGATCAGAAATTCTTCCTAGATCAGAAACCAAATTCAAAGAGGAAGCTCACCATTTTTGAAGATTGAAGAGTAGAACAGATCAGTTCAATCAACCGTCGTAGATCAGAAACCGAATTCAAGCTCAGAGAGAGAGAGAGCGTACGAGCAAGCGAACGAGAGAGAGCGTGCGAGCGAGAGCGAGACAGAGCGAGCAAGCGAGACAGCGAGACAGAGCGAGCGAGCGAGACTGGTGAGTGAGTGAACGAAAATGGTGAGGAGCGAGACAGAGCGAGCGAGCGAGCGAGACAGAGCGGGCGAGCGAGAGAGACAGAGAGAGTTGAACGAAAATGGTGAGGAGCGGGACAGAGCGAGCGAGCGAGAGAGACAGAAAGAGTTGAACGAAAATGGCTTCGACAGAGTGAGTGATTTTGAATTTGGGAAAGTTAAAAATAATGAGAAGAGGGTCATTGTATCAGGGGTAAAAATTGTATCAGGAAAAAAAAATCATAAAATTATTATTTACTAATTATTTTTTAGTGGCTAATATATTTTTGCCACAAACTTTGTAAGTGAGATGATGAAATACTGGCAATTAGATTATTGCCATTAAATAAATGCCACTAAAAACTAAATTTGGTGTAGTGAACGTTGACGCCAAAGTCTTGATTGAATCTGTAATGGATCGAAGCTGATCTGCCAATCTGAACCAAACGAACACCGTAATAAGACAAAAAACAAAACAATGCCGCACCAAGACGACGAACAAAACAACGTCGTACTCAGTCGACGAAATCACGGAAAACATGAAAGAAAAGCCAGATCTATATGAAAAAACCACTTATTTAGATAAAAGGAGAGAAAAAACGATGTAGAGGGATGATTCCATGCCAAAAAATGGCCCAAAACCACCCCCTCCGATGGATGAGGAAGAAGGAAGAGAGGAGTAGAAGGAAGGTTGAGAGAGAAAGACGGCTTAGAGGAAGAAGGACGGCTTAGAGAAAGAAGGAAGAGAGGAGTAAATGGTACCTTAAATTATTCACACAAAATTTTGACAACTTTTAAAATATCAATTTACCCTTTTTGAAAAAAAAAAAATTATGAAAATTTAATTTTGGCTAGACAGAATGATGATTCTGCTACTATGTATTCTCTTGTGCGATGGAAAACTCAAAATCAACTAGTTTTTAGAAATTGCTTGATTGATTGTTTTTTAATTTTTGAGCCCAATTTCAATTTTTCTTTTTAAGATTTTTCCTTTTTATTTTTTCGTACTTTTCACTTTTTAATGTTGATTTCATTTTAATTCCAAAAAGATTTTTATCATTAATTTATTTCTTTTTAAGGATTTTTTATTTTGACGACAGAGCTTCACAACACACTCTAAGCTTAAGTCAGATCTCTTTGCAAAAGGATAACTGATATGCCCACATAAAAAACACACTTAGTTCAATTAGGCGAGCTACAATGTGACTTAAGACATAGTAAATGATGATGATGATGATGATGATGATTATTATTATTATTATTATTATTATTATTATTCAAAAAAAACTAACATAACACCAAGAACAACTCCAATGACTTGCTTAACAAGTTCTTAAAAATAAGAACCGGTTCTTGGTGGGCTACATCATTCGAATAAGATGATGTGACCTCAACGTGTAAGAACAGTTACTTCTATGAGCAACTAATTCTTATATAAGATTCCAATCAAAAATCATAGAAAAAATAAGCTAGAGAAAAAGTGAGGTAACTTGTGATATCCCTTTAGTGAACTTTTTCGAGTTGCGAGGTTGGATTAAAGAGTTGCTTAAAATGTAATATACAGGAAAAGTTGTAATGAGACCTATAAAAAGGGAGTTAAGAAACTCCAATAAGTTATATTGTTCTAGATGCTCTAAGTAAACATAGAGGCATTTGAACCAGACCCATAACAAACAAAGCAAAAGGTTTTGTTACTAACGAAGCAAAAGTGGAAGGTGAGCAACGTTTTGGACAAAAAAGCTGTGAGCACAAGTGATCTTTTTGTTGGTCGCGTGGGTGCTATGTGTGTTGAGGTGGTGGTGGTTGTCGGAAACCCATTATTAGGGTTGGGTGTTGTGCGAAGGATTGTCACACCATATCTGTTTGTGTTTGGCTTTGTTTTGGGTATGCAAATAATTTTGTATTTCTGTCACTAAATTTGCCCATGTAAAGGACCACACGAGGCAAGAATTTTTTTTTTCTGGGGGGTGGGGTGATGTTTGAAACAAGTTGGCCATGATTAAAGTCTAGGATCCTACTTGTTGGGACTTGGAAAGTGTTAGTAGCTTTACTATGACAATATTTATTCAAATTCAGAATATCTTTTGTAATCCTTGTATATGTATTTATGTGTGTATATGGTGCGTTCTATGGTGCACCATCCAAAAAGTGATGCACCCATGCACCATTAAGTTGACCATTTCGGGCCAACCAAACTGCCACATGTCATTACTTTTTGTAGTTAAAAATTTACCATTTCAAAGTCAGTCGTAGGAGCTTGAATGTTTGTAGTATTTGAACATTGGTTGTTTTATTTGTTGTATTTGCATATTATTTTATTAAAAGAAATATACTTTGTTATTTTTTTTATCAAGTTTAGGGTTTATCCTTTTTTACTTCTCCCCAATATGCATCTTCTTCGAGCGAGAATCCTCTCTTTTGTCAACGTCGCCTGTTTAGAAGCTAGCTTCACCAGCTCTATCACGGCCCTCTTCGCCCTCTGCCTCTACTTTGCCGTCGTTAACTTCTTCTACTCTGCCGTCCCCTTCCACTACGACATGGCCCAACGCATCATCTTTGCCATCTTCGATTGGTCCTCCGTGAAGCTCGCCCTCAACCTCGGTTGCTCCTATTCTCCACCACCGCGATCTGCGTCTCCCAGCTCCTTTTTTGATGGCGTCGTCGCTCTCACGATCTGCTTCATCGCCGCATGACCCGCGTCAGCCGCCGCACGACCCACGGCCAGCCACCGCACGACCATCGTCGACCAGCCAGCATGTGGGCTTTCCTCTCAGTCGCGTCGTCCGTACATGCCCAACCACCTCCTTTGTGGTGTCTGTTCGTTGGTAACTTGAGTTAGGGATTTGGGTATTCAGAAAAATTAGGCACACGGAAATTCAAAGGCAAATACAAACAAACAAAAAAAATATACATGCAAATACCACAAACTAAAAGGATCAAAAGTGAAAATACAACAAAAAAGTAGTTGACCAATAAAATGCAGTTTGATCGAGCCAATTGATAGATCACTTTTGAGACATCCATTATTGCCTTATACTTGGCCTAATTAATTTCTATAAGTGCTTAATATTCATGGTTTGGCTAAGTTTTTCATAAGTGGGCCTCATTGGGCTTAATTTTTAAACATTGTTAATTTTCATATTTTGTCTGACATTGACCTTGCTGTCTTACATAGACAATAACTGGAGCTACAAATACCGGATTTGGGTGATCTTGGTGTCCCTGGAAAGATAAAACAGAGAGCTATAATTCTGATCACAATCATTGTAATATTTGGCTTAATTCATGGCCAAATTGGAC
The DNA here is from genome assembly GCA_039655645.1 of Ammopiptanthus mongolicus. Classification (NCBI taxonomy): domain Eukaryota; kingdom Viridiplantae; phylum Streptophyta; class Magnoliopsida; order Fabales; family Fabaceae; genus Ammopiptanthus; species Ammopiptanthus mongolicus. The sequence continues at coordinate 91,186,597 of CM077344.1, read as the reverse complement.
TCACAAATGTGTGTGCTGTTGCTATCGTATACCAAGACTTCTCCTTACTAATTTGGGCATATCTCACTCATTTTAATCCCAATTAAGGCATATAATACCTTTTTGGAAAGATTATTAGGAGGGACTTAACTTGGGCTAGGGATAGATTAGGAATTTTGAAAGTTTTAGTAGTTAATATTAGGGTATAGTCACGAATTACACACTTTGAATCTTGGTTTTTGTTGAGTTTTTGAATATCTCTTCTTCTCCCTTAGTTTTTGCGCTTTCTACGTTTTGATTGCTGAAGCTTATCCTTTGGTGATGGCCATCGAAGGCTAAAAAACTCTTGTCAATCCAAGATACTCAAGTGAATTGGTTTGAATTCTGAGTTCCTTGTTCTTTATTGTGTTTCAATTGCATTTTTTTTTATTTCAATCTTGATTGCTGTGTTGTGAGCATGTTTATGCTTGATCTATGTATGATTAGGTGTAGGTTTTGTTTTCATTATTGAATTGAGATTAGAAATTAAGGTTGATTAATCCGAAATCTAATTTCGTTTAGGTAACCGGTTGGTAACCAAGGTTAATCGAATCTGGGCATAAATCAATTTCACTTAGGGATTGCGATTGTGATTTCAGTTTTGTTGATAAAATGTTACATGATTATGAAGCTGATTTCGAATTGACATAGAAGGTGCATATGAATTTTATTAATTTGACCAATGAAGAATTCTACCAAAGAACTTGATATCTTGGATTGATGCTTTAACCAATTGAATTTCTATTAGTGCTTACCATTTATTTTTCATTAATCTCAAATCATAAATCCCCCCAATCTTTAACACTTTAATCTAATTCAGAAACATGGGTTTTGTGTCTTTAAGAAGAAATACCCAAGTATACCTTATACTGCAAGTAAGGGGACTTAGACTATATTGGTAGTGAGTGCGACATTGCTATTATAAATGACTATATGACACATGGATGGTGGGGATTAGTTGTCAAGGTTGATGCATGGTTGCACCACTTTTTTGGTTATGCAACTTAGACAGTGTGTATATACATAAGCCTACCAGCTTAGTGTCACATGATTATATAGAGCATTCCATGTATATATATTAGGCAAAATAGGTTGATTAGTCCCATAAGTTTTATTTTTTTTCAAATTGGTCCTATACGTTATGTTTCATTTTCACGTTAGTCCTTTCCATTAATTTCGACCTTATAGCTCCAGACCAAAAGCCACGCGTAGCACTAATACAATGCCACGTTAGGTTAAAACTGACGGTGTTGGGTCGAAATTGATGGAAATGACTAATGTGGAAACGGAATATAACGTGTAGGACCAATTTGAAAAAAATAAAACTTATGGGACCAATGTGAAAATTTAAATAAATGTATAAGACCAATCAACATATTTTGCCTATACATTAATATAGATTTTGCATTCCATGTATATCTCATAGAAGTGACAGGATTATATAGAGCCAAAATTGACAAACGCCAAATATGTCTTTCTAAACTTTAACAGTATGTTGGGATATCATGATTTGTTTGTTTTATTATTGTCAATTTGGAAACCATTGATGGAAACTCGTGTATTTTGCACTTGAATGCTGAGGCGACCACCATTGAATAAAATGTCCATTTAGTCGAGACCTCTGCATAACTTGCTATTTTCTTTTTATAGTTGATGATTAGAGGATTAAGACAGAGAATTCCTGTGTATATTTTGATGGTGGTTGATTTCTGGCTTGGAGGTAAATTGTTAGTTGGGGATGGTTGTGTATGCGGTTTTGAGAATCTAGGTGATGCTAGATTGGATGTGAATTGTTAGTTCGAAGGGGTGTAAATCACTGAAATTTTGTTGTTATGAGATTATTTAAGCATGTTCTTATGTAATACTTACCCACGTGTTCTCCTTCCATATCTTTCTTATATCATGTTAATGCTTTCTGTTTTGTACCCTTGTTGACTTATATGATTTACTCGCTAATTAGTGTCTTAGATACAGGTGTAACAACTACTGGATCATCTCGAGCAACCTCGACTACTTGAATGGGGATCCTAGTGCTATACCTTGACCACGCCGAATGTTTCCTTTTTCCCTTTTCTTTTTCTTATTCAATCTTGGTTGTGTAAATCACTTTTTATTTAACTTTTGATCGATTATTTTTTTTTTAGGGTTAGTAACCAAGAGATTGTCATTTGAATCTAGATGATATGTTTTTTTTTTTTATGGGGCTTCCCTTGATAAGAAGATAGAATTATGTGGACACATATATTGTAATGAGGATGTTATCCTTTTAAAACGTGTTTGTGCGGCTTCAGAATTGGGGCCCTGCCCTATTTTCTGGTCTGTCATGGTTTCGATTTTGGCTAATGACAGAAAATGCCCTGCTAATGTATCAAAGGGATATATAATAATGACTTTAATGTTAGGAAAGGTTAACTTGAAACTATATAAAATTGTTAAGTTGATGTAAACTGAATGTGACTTTTCTTTGAATTATAAAGTCACCAAACAATTTCTGGTTTGTTGCTAATAGATTTGGAAAATCATGGTTAAAATTCTTAATTAGCAAAATCAATCTCTGATGATGAGGAAAGCGATGTTGAGAAAGAAGCATGATTGGCGTGGGAAGGAAGCTTAACCTGGAGGTAGGGAGGGATAAGGACGCAATCCAAGCAATAGCCAATCTCAGACGCAGCAAGAGGAGGAGGGAACCAGGGAGCCGTCGAGGTGACTAGCCTCAACTAGGTATGGGGTGTTCTTTTAAAATTTTCTTGTTTATCAATGAATCTCGTATGTTGGAATGTTAGGGGGTAGGTGGTTCGGGTAAGTCCTCGGCAATCAGTACACTAGTCCTTGATAGGAAGCCATCTCTTATGGGTTTGGTGGAGACTAAACACCCAATCATGAATACCCAACATATTAGAAACTGGTGGAGGAGTGATGGTTTTAACTGGGAAGATATACTTGCAAATAATGGGGGGGAGGCTTAATTTTAATATGGGCTGAAAGATTGTTTCAAAAAACAGGATCTAAGAAAGGTGATAGATGGAATTATTTAGAGGGTAAGTTGTCTGAAAAAGAATGTATGGTCTCTTTTCTGCTAGTATATGGTCCAAATGATAGGAAGGGGAGGAAGATATTATGGGAAGAAACCTTAGATATCAAACAATTGACCAGCAGCCCAATGATGATATTGGGCGACGTTATGAAATACTAGTACCTGAAGAGAGGAAAGGAAATTCCCTAGTAACGGCCAGCATTAGAGACTTCCAAGATTGGCAGTCCTCCATGAATATAGTTGATCTACCCCTCCTTAGCAGAAAGTACACATGGTATCGAAATAATTCAACTAGCCGCATTGACAGGGTGCTTATGGATACAGAATGGCTAGATATCTTCAAGGAGTTAAAACTATGGGGCTTAAAAAGATCAGTCTCAGACCGCTGCCCCTACTGATTGACTATGAAAAGATTAATTGGGGGCCCCGTCCCTTTCGTATGCTAGACGTATGGTTCTCTAACCCAAATTTTGTTAAGCTAGTTGAGAAGGAGTGGAAGATGCTGGGCAATACCCCTTTACCCACAAAATTAAAAAAATTGAAAGGCCCAATTAAAAAATGGAACAAAGAAGGCTTTGGAGATATTGACAAAAAGATAGCTAAACTGGAGACAAAACTTAATGTCCTAGATCAGATGAGTGATGCCCAAGCTTTAAGTGAAGAGAAGGTGGCTAGACAAAAAGCCCTCACATCACAACTATGGTTGTGGTTGAAAAGACAAGAGCATTACTGGGCACAACTCTCTAGAGTAAAGTCACTGGCCTAGAAGAATAGAAATACTAAGTACTTCCACCTCACTGCATCTTTGAGGAAAAGAAGGAAGACCATAGGAAGACTAAAAGTAGATAACAGGGTGATAAAAGATCTAAGAATCATCAAATTGGAAACCATTAAATTCTTTAAAAAACTCTACTCGGACCTTGAGGTGGGAGTGAAACATTCGGGCCAGGGATTCCCTAGGTTTTCACAAAACCAGAGGGAAGAACTAGAGAGAATACCTTTAAGGGAGGAATCAAAGAAGGCAGCGAATCAACCAAAGCACTAGGTTATGATAGATTCAACTTAGGATTTATTAAGAAGATGTGGCATACAGTAGGGGAGGAATTCAACCACATGATTATGGATTTTTTTTGAGAAAGGATCATTCCCCAAGTTGGTCAACACAACATGGGTAACTTCGATTCCAAAAATAGATGGGGCCACTAAGCTTAAGGATTTCTGGCCCATAAGCATGGTTGGATGTATCTACAATATTATAGCCAAAGTTATGGCTACAAAAATAAAAAAGGTGATGCCAAGCTTATTATGGGAAACACAACCTGCCTTTATAATGGAGAGGCAGATCCTCGATGGTGCCCTACTAGCTAATGAGGTAGTTCATTGGGCCAAGAGAAACAAGAAAAAAATGACCATGTTAAAGTTGGACTTCCAGAAAGCATATGATACTATAAAATGGAGCTTTATGGACATGCTAATGGAAAAAAAAGGGTTTTGGATCGAAATGGAGGGAATGGATTGGGGTGCGTTTTTTCAACAGGTTCCACTTCTGTGCTAGTAAATGGCTCCCCTACAACACCCTTCAAGATGGAGAGGGGCCTTAAACAAGGAGACCCCCTCTCCCCTTTCCTCTTTGTTCTAGCCACAGAGGCTTTTAACCAAATGGTTAAATTGGCAATTGAAAAGAATATAATCCAGGATATCAAAGTAGGGAATAGGGGTGTAAGTGTGTCCCACCTCCAATTTGCGGATGATACCCTAGTCTTTTGCCTGGCCAAAAAGAAAAACCTGACTAATATACAAAGACTGCTAGACTGCTTCCAGATATTATCAGGCTGAAAAATTAACTTCTCAAAATCTGGCCTTATAGTCATTGGGAAGGAGAGGTCATGGGGAGAAGCTAGAGCTAGAAATCTAGGATGTAACCTAGTGGATTTGCCGATCACCTACTTAGGTATATCCTGTTAGTGTAAGCCCTAGTGGCCAATATATATTTTGGATTTATATATATTGTATCATGACTTTATTCTATATTTTATATATGAGGTATTTATTTATTATGTTATATTTGATGATCATATTTAATTATAGCATAATAAAGTCCTTAGTCAAGTATAGAACACTATTCTTAAATATCCATAGTCAAGTATTATTATTAATAAGGATAATAATAATAATACATTGAGACTATTATGTGAGTGTACTGATGACCACATTTCACGGGTCATAGATATAAGATATCAAGTCTTTACATAGGTATAAATATTAGTGGAATATTTATACTGGAGTGACCCACTATGAGAACGCTGCATAATAGTTATGTAAATATCATAAGCGATTCTCATGGTGACCATAGTGAAGTAGCCCTTCGACTTGAAGTCACTACGATTCTAACATATGTAGTTATAGGCTTTAATACTATTAAACGTTGTCTGTAACAGGACAACAATAAAGATAGTTATTGGGCCTGGAATGAAACATGTTGAGGAATGTGAGTAATGTAGATAGGATTCGTCCTTCCTACATAACAGGAGTAATGTCTATAGGCCTCTTGATGGTATGCGACGTAGAAATGCATGATCATGCTAAGGTGGGAATATTGGGCCTACATGATCATACGTCAATTACTAGATCAAGAAATAAATAATTGGACTTAACAAGGATGACACATTTATGCCTTGTGTTCAATTAAGACATTGTGATGAAAGGACGTTGACTTCACATTACATATGGTTACTAGATGGTTTTAATTGTATCACCAATATTCTAATTAATTGGGTAGCAATGATGTATTGCTAGATGCCGCTCATTGTTTATAATATTAATTGGTTATTAATATGATTAATAATAATTAATATTATTGCCAATTAATTGAGAACCTATAGGGTCACACACATAGAACAAATGTTCGGAGAATTAGTTTAATTGATTAATTAAATATGATTTAATTAATAATTAAATGGGATTGATTTAATTGATTAATTAAATATGATTTAATTAATAATTAAACATTGGGCCTGTAGCGTTCAGTAGCCCAAGTGGGTTAGGTTAAGTGAGTGACAACTATTAATAAGCTGTACACATCACTTAAGCGAGACACAACATAAAGCACTCATAACGGCCGCGCCTCATTTCTCTCTCTATATGTCGCGCCTCTTCCAATCCTGATAGCTAGCACTACGCTATCTCTGACGTTGGTTTACTCGCGTGGACTGAGTAGAGGTATTGTTACTTTGCAATACTGGTAATAGAGAAGAACCTCTCCCTTTGTGGTGATAGCAGCAGTGTTCCTTGGATTTGCTGCTCTGTAGCTGTGTAGATCAAGTTGCCATTCACACCGTGGCAGTGTTCGTGATTTTCCAGTGCTGCTGATGTGCTCACAGTGTTCGTGGTAAAGCTACGCTTCAAGAGATAAACACAATATCCTTGTGATTCATGTGCGATACGTGGTCCTTTAGTAAAGAGGTTTTTTCCGCTCAAGAGGTTTTTATAAATTGTTTTTAAAAATTATCCCTCTTGAAACCCCAACATACCCTTAGGTGCCAACCCAAAGAATGCTTCTGTATGGGAGCCGGTGATAAATAGAGTACAAAAGAAGCTAGCCACCGGAAATCAAAGGTCCTGTCAAGAGCAGGAAGACTAATATTGATCAAATCGGTCCTAGCCAGCCTACCACTATATTATATGAGCCTATTCAGAATCCCAAAGCAGGTGGCGAAGAGGTTGACTAATATACAAAAGAACTTCTTCTGGACTGGACAAGAGGGAAGGAAAGGGCTACCTCTTGTTAAGTGGGAGACCATCCAAAGGCCAAAATACCGGGGAGGCTTGGGGGTAGACAATCTAGTAATAAAAAATGCAGGCCTCCTTTTCATGTGGTGGTGGAGATTCTATTCAGAAGACAAACCATTGTGGAAGAAAACGATATGCTCCATCCACAATCTGGACCCAAACACCGCTCTATCTGACAGACAAAATAAAGTTGGGAAAGGTGGGATTTGGGGTCCAATTATGTCTTTAGACAAGTGGGGTGAGAAGTTTGACACATCCATCAAAAAGGGATGTTGGATAAAAGTACGGGACGGAAGGAACACAAGATTTTGGCTAGATAAATAGGTTTGGGATTCAACCTTAAAGGGTAGATTCCCGCGACTATACCAAATATCCTTACAAAAAGAGAATCTAATATCAGATATGGGGTTTTGGGATGGGATTCAATGGTATTGGAACCACACCTGGAGAAGAGGACTTTTTACCAATGGGATTTACAAATGGTGGAAGAGATGAAAGAAAGTCTAAAGGAGGTAGGCCTAGACCAGAATAATAAAGATAGACCGTGGTGGAAACATGATAAAAATGGAAAGTATACTATAAAATCCTTTTCAAATGCCATATGGGAATAGTACCCTCCCCTTGAGGAGGTATTGAAAGTATGGCATGGTCTAGCACCTCCAAAAGCGGAATCGCTTGCCGGCTAGTTTTGCAACAAAGACTAAACACTAAAAGTAGGCTAAAAAGACTAAGTGTCATAAATGAGGTTGATGCTATGTGCCTTTTTTGTTATAACGAGGAAGAATCCATAAACCACCTATTTCTGCATTGTGACCATGTTTGGAGGATCTGGTATGACTGTTTGAGTGGGTGGAAAATTGAAATGCCAGTTACTCAAACGATCACACAATGGTTTGATTGCTGGCTTGGGGCGGTCTCAGGGGGCTTTCAGCAAAAATTGTGGATTTCCCTTTTCTATGCTGTGGTTTGGACACTATGGTACCATAGGAATCAAGTGGTATTTGAACAAGCAAAAAGTGACTGGCCTATGTTGTCTTTCCTCATTAGAATGAGGCTTGGCTTCTGGCTTAAAGGGTGGCCCCAAAAGATCCCTTTAGCGTAGGAGATGTTGTAAGTAACCTAGAAAGCGTAAGATTATGGAAGGAAGAGAGATACCAGAGACCGCAGATATCTTGGAACCCTCCACCTCCTAATAGATTAAAATGGAATGTGGATGGCTCCTCAAGAAGGAAGCAAGGAGAGGCTGGAATTGGTGGTGTTCTTAGAGATGAGAATGGAACAGTTAAAGCAATGTTCTCTATGTCAGTGGGAATCCGTGATTCTAACGAGGCAAAGCTTATGGCCATTGTGTATGTGTAACGGCCCGGACTGCTTTCAAGATTGCCGACTGTTTCCACAAACCAACATGGGTCTTTTCAACGTGCTTTGTCCTTACTTACACGCTTTCTGGGAAATTTCCCAGAAAGTCACTCATCCCATAATTACTTCAAGTCAAACATGCTTAACTATGGAGTTCTTATGTTCTGGGCTCCCGAAAACAAGATGCATCTTCTTTTCGGGAGCCCAAATCAGAAGAACTTCATAGTTAAGCGTGCTTGACTTGTAGCACTTGTGGGATGAGTGACCTTCTGAGAAGTTTCCTAGAAAGCGTGTGAGTGAGGACAAAACACTCTGAAAAGACCCGTGTTGATTTTTGGGAACAGTCGACAATCCTGAAAGCAGTCCGGGCCGTTACAGTATGCATTAGAAATGTCCTTAGAGAAAGAGTGGATGAAGGACAAGGAGTTAATCATAGAGTCCGACTCTAGGAATGCACTAGCATGGGTAAAGAGCCATGAGAGCTGCCCATGGAACCTTAGGTTTCTTGGTAATAAAATGAGAAACATACTTGTTATTCTTAAGAATGTATCTTTTGAACATAGATATAGGGAGGCCAATAGCATTGCGGACTCTCTTGCAAAGGAGCGTTCTCAATTGGAAGGTAGGTGGTCTATGTGGACATAACTTTAAATGATAGGGTAAAATAGGGATTGCTGAAAACTTGTATCTATGCTTTGCTTAATCTGTAGTGCCCATCTGGGGGTATACATGTTGTTATGTGAAAATCATTTTATATGTAGATACATGTTCTTATGTTCATTATCTTGGATATACATAATGCGGTTAATGCTCTATAGTTGTGACCCAGGGTACCCAAGTGTTGTTAGTGTTTCTTTTTTGTTTAGCAACCTTGCAGGATCAGTTAAAAGCTACCGAGGCAGGGTGAAACAAATCTAGCAAGTGAAGAGGGATCTCCATATCAGGCTATATAAATGGGGAAGAGAGCTTGGCTGATTCATGGGGGAGTATATGTCAAAGGGGATGAATTTGAAGGGACTGGAACCTGCAGACAACCCTGTTTTTTAAAGATAATGTAAAACCGGGTGTGGGTGTTGGTTAGTGAGTCTTGCTTGCAAGGATCTAAAATTTTGTATGAAAAGAGTATATGAGTATGGGCATAGGGGGTACTCTTTTTCCTTATTTATGATTTTATCTCTAAAGAGGGTTTTGTATCATAAGGTTTTAACGAAGCTCCTTGTGCTTATAACTGGAGAGAGTGTTTTTAGTACAAATCCATGACACTGATGTACTATTTTGCTTTCAAAGTTAGGCCTTTTTAAATAAAATAATTACTTATCGAAAAATACATATGAATAAAAAAATTGTTACCGATCAGAACATGGAATAAATCATGCAAGTCCAACATTTTATTGAATTGACTTGCTTGGATCTCGCTTTCTTATTAATTTATGATTCGGATTTATTGCAACGTCACTGTGCACCATTTCTACAAACAGAGACAAAGGTATTTGTTGATTGGGAGGGTCCTTGGCCCCCTAAACTTTTTTTAAAAAAATGTTTAAAATTACTATCTTCTCATTCTAAAATTATAATAGACTTGGAAACTATTTTTGATCTATGTCAGTGATTGATAAAAATTAGAAAAGTAGAAATCTATCCTTTTGTATATAAAGTGGTAACTTTTATTTTTAGACTTCACAACTACTACATAGCGATTTTTTCTTCTATGAATATAGTCAAGACTACACTTCGCAATAGAATGGGAGATGAATTTTGACTGATTTTATGGTAGTATACATTTAAAAGTTTAGTGTATATTCAATTATAGATGGCGTGTTTGTAACATGCAGGAAAAAAGTTATGTTTTAATAATTTACTAATGCAATTAACGTTTTGTAACATATAATTATGAATATTTTGTCTAAAACTTGATGCGTATATATTTGTTAGATGCACTTTAAATTTTATAATTGACCACTCCAATCATTCAAGTCTTTCACTGTTCCCGCCTACAAACAACATTAGTAAGATTTAGCAATATTGTTTATCTTTTTGGCTTTTCCCCGTTTATTACCAAAAAAAATAATTAAAAGAAGGGTAGGTAAAAAAAATGGACAAAATGCCAAATTCATATTGAGATCAAGTGATTATTTCATTGCATTTAAGGGACAAAATGCTCTTCTAATGTATCAAGGGAACATATAATAATGGTTTAAATGTTAGGAAAGGTTACATTGTAACTATATAAATATGCTTAGTTGATGTAAATCGAATGTGACTTTTCTTTGCATTATAAAATGACCAAATCATTTTTGATGTGTTACCTATAGATGTGGAAAGTCATGGTTAAAACTCTTAAGTTTTTTTATGTCTTGAAAAATTCTAATTAATACGAAACGAAAAATTGTTACTGATGAGAACATCGAATAAATCATGCAAGGCAAACATTTTATTGAATTGACTTAGATCATGCTTTCTTCTTAATTTATGCTTAGGATATGTTGCCACATTTGTGTGCGTTGTTCCTACAAACAACATTGGTAACATTTAGTAATACTCTTTATCTTTTGGGTTTTCGCCCGTTCATCACAAAAAAGGATAGGTAAATAAAAGGAAAAACCTTTGATGATGGGAAAGATTTTTATGCCAAATCCATATTGAAATTAAGTGATAATTTGAGTGCATTACAGGGGAAAAAGTGCCTTGCTTGTAACATCCCAAGAATTAAATAAAGATATAAGAGACTTTAATCTTAGAAACTAAAGTTAATAAAGTGTTAAGGAGGCCTAAAATAGTTGACTTTGAACTTAAAGGGTAGTAAGTTAACCAAAAGAAGAAAAGAGAGAAGTTTTACATTGAAATATGTCACTGTAGCGTTGGCACGCCCGTGCTCACATTCGGCACACCCGTGCTGAATAGAGCACGGTTTGAGCCGCGTCGTGCTACCTGTTAGCACGGTTTGAGTCGCGTCGAAAAATGGACAAATTTGACGCTGTTTGGCACGCCCATGCTAATTTTGACATGCCCATGCCAAAAGGGAGCACGGTCTGAGCCGCACCGTACTACATGTTAGCACGCCCGTGTTGGAAACCTCGCAAACTTTGACGATGATTGGCACGGCCGTGCCAATCAAGAGCACGCCTGTGCTCTCTGTCAGATGCATTAAAAACATAGGATTTTAAACAGAGAACAGTTCAATATATATATATATACACACTATTATAACACCTTAGTGTGGCTAGAAACCCTTTTTGGAACCTAAAACACAGTTTTGCTTGCTCTTGAGGATTGAATAGCGTGGAGGAGACGGTTCTAGAGAAAAAAGAGCCTAGAGGAGGAAGAATGGGGGAGATTCTTGAAGAGCTTCTTGGCACGTTCGTGGCCAAACACTTGGAGCTTCTTGGAGGTCTTCAAGAGGTGAATAAAAACAATATTTTCTTACCCTTCCACGGTGCAAACGAATTTGGGAAAAGGGGATTGATTTATCAAATGATTTTATAGTGAGATTACAATGGAAAATACATGTTTTGGTCAAATCCTGATTTTCTAAATTGGGGGTTTTTCCTTTAAAGCTTTCTTACCATGATTGATATAAGTTTTTATTATTGAGTATGGTTCTATGATATGTATGTTTGTACATGATTTGGTTGATTAACATGCTATAATTGGATTGTATGATGATATATGTTGTGTTTGCATGATTAATTAACTGCTATATATATGATGATGTTCGTTGATTGAGTTATACCGCCTATGAATGGGGTATCGAAAATTAGCTACATCGCCAATTATTTGGGATGTCAGAATATGAGTTATACCGCTTAAGAAAGGGGTATTGAAAATAGTTACATCGCCAATTAATTGGGATGTCGGAAATATGAGTTATACAGCCTCAGAAAGAGGTATTAAAAATAGTTACATCACCAAAGAATGGGATGTGGAAACACCTATTATGAAAAAGAGGTGGGTAATGAGACATCATTGTTATGTGTGGTGTGTTTATGATTGGTAGAATAAGTGCATAAATTAAATGTTAAATGATACTTTTTGAATTATGTGATGTGTTGGTTTGAATATTTTATATTATTGATATTATAGAAAATCATATTATTTTCGAAAGTAGCAGGTGCCATGGTTATTTTTCCGGTTACTGTGCCGGCTGAGAATAACACTATTTGTGAAAATAATTTATAACTGTTTTTATTCACTAGGATTCTCATCTCATTAGTAGTGTTATTTTCAGAGTACGATGACGATATTCCTGAGATTGAGGAAGCTCGAAGACTTGAGTTACCTTCTAGTGATATCTATAGCATTGGTTAATATTATAATGTACTGGAGCCATATGTCAATAGACCTTAGTTATTTTATTTTTATACGTTTGGGTTTTGAGTTGAGGACTTGTTTCAAGAGTTTTTGGATCAATTATGTTTTCAGATTTGAGAATTTTATGAAGTAACGACTAATTTGAAATTATTATTATTAAATTAAATACTATATTATGAAACAAATTATTTCACGAGGTTTTATTTAAATATTTTATTCGGCTTACTAATGTAACAACGGACGTTATATTTTTGGTATCAGAGTATTTCAATCCTAAATTGGACTGTAGTTATTGGGTTTTTCAAAAATCAAAAATTGGGTGCATAGGATGCTTGTTAGAGTTGTAGATGCCATATACTATGCCGTGGGATATGGAGCCTGGCCAACTCAGTGTTTCATTGGTAGTGAGCAGATTTATGACGACTAATTGATCATAAATGTGCAAGAGCAGATAGAGACTCTCTGTCATATGAGGGGATATGGGGTGGTAGCATTCCAAGAATCTTAGTGCGTGGGGTTACCGCTTTTTCGAGGAACAATCTATCATTCTTCCAGAACAGTTCAGGTCCTGCAGAAGCTGGAGAAGCCAAGGAGGATTTATGCTGGTAGCAAGAAAGTAGATATGTTATTATTCAGAAGCAATCATTCCTTCATACAACATGCTTGTGTGAAAAATCAATCTTTATCTATTCTAAGTTACCTCTTTGAATTATGTGTTTCTACTCCTGTGGAGTATAATGTTGTTACCTCCATCGCTTGTTTGAATTGTTCCCTGGTGTACCAATGCTTGTCTTATTTTGTCGATCTTATATGTTTTCCCACGTCGGATTTAAATGTCATTCTTAGTATGGTCTCGCTATCGTGTGATTATGTTGTCCAAATAGAAATATTTATGTACTTCAAAACCAATGTTTGATGATTCTTCTATATTGAACCATGTTGTACTTGTTTCCTTGTCATAAGTTCTTACTTGAGAGAGCTCAAGGATACATACTGTTGTTTTCTGTTAAGATAGCTAGAGGTTGAAAGTGACGTAGCGACACTACCTGTTGTCTATTAGTTTCTTGATGTGTTCCCTAAAGAGGTCTCTACCTTACATCAAATATAGAAGTTGAGTTTAACATTGAACTAGTGCCTAGAAGTGGACCAGAGTTCGTAGCACCTTATAGACTGACACCTTTAGAGTTAAGTGAGCCTAAGAAATAATTAGAGGAGTTATTAGAAAATGAGTTTTCACACGTGAATTTGATTATTATGAAAAATTGGAATTTTAAGGTCTTTAATTCGTAACATTAGATTTTTTTTTAAAATATTTTTTTATGTCATTTTTTGATAAATTGGTTTGGTAGATATATATTCCTTGTATTTGTAAATAAACATTTTTACTTTTCATTTATCTTTTATGTGCATACTCTTCTTTGATAGCAAAATTGTCGAGGAGAGTCTCACTTGTTTTGAATTCAAGTTTTTAACTTTCTTTTGCTTTAATGAGTTTTCAATTCATAAATGGAAATGTCTTTGTTCATTAATGTTTTTTTTAAGTCAAACCAAATTGATTGGGAATTAAAACTTTCTTACCTTGATGCATTGTTTCACCATATATTTAGAGTTGCTGTTATTATTATTTGGAATCTAATTTATTATTATTTGATTGTAGTGTACATCAAATCTCACTTTTATTACTGTTAAGAAATGTGCTTGATTTTGTGATAAGTTTTGAGTGCTTTTAGTATAAAGAAGAAAAAAATGATGGGAATATGAGGCTATAAGTGGACAATAGGATATTGAACAACATATCCGTTAAAAATAAGTATCTTTTCCTAGGATAGATGACCTTAAATCATTTGAGTAGAGTGGCATTTGATTAAAGCAAAGTAGATGCAGTGATAGGATAAGAGCAGCCTAAGAAGTGATGGGTGTAAGAAGTTACTGGAATTGGAAGCGTATTATATAAAGTTATAAATGGGTTCTCTGGGCTAGCCTTATTTCTGATCAAGTTGAATAGGAAAGGAAAGAATCTTATATGGAATAAAGTTGAAGTTTTAATGATCATAAGAGCCATAACTAATTGGTAGGAAAAAATATATAGAATTAGATATAAGGCAGAGAAGTTGGATGAAATTTCGTAGAGGTATGATTTTGAGTTGAAGTACCGTTTAAGAAAAGGCAATGTTGTGATTAATACTCTAAGTAGAAAGTATTTGCATATGTCTAGTTGAAGGTGCTAGAAATGAATCTATTAGAGGAAGTTTAAGGATATGAATTTCAATGTAACTTCAAGTGCTTCATGCTTGAAATTGAATAGGTTGAAAATCTGTAGTGGCCTTAGAAAACAGATTAAGTGAGTACAATTTCTAAACCAGGAATTTCAATCTCCTTTGGATCAAGAGAATTATATGTTGCCTGATGAATATTTAGTGTTGATTAAGAATAAGATCATTTTTCCTAAGGAGGGTAGCCTTAGAAAAAAAATACTAAAAGAGACACATAAAGGAAAGTTAACCATACATACAAGAATAACAAAGATGTACCAGGATTTAAAGAAGATGTAATAGTAGACGAACAAAAAAATGGATGTTGTATTAAAGAAGGTGAAATTGATTTCTTAGTTCTATTATGGTATTTATTGGGAAGTTTGTTTTGAAAGTCGTATCTGCACAATGACTGCACATTTTGTTGCAAGTTTACTAAATCTTATTCTCTTTCTTGTTACCAAATTTTGTTTTTAGTAAGATCTTCTCTTAATAGAAAGTGAAACTATTTCATTTTATGAAATTATCAACTTGGATTAGATAAGACTTAGTATGTGGATGTCTCTGTTGTTCTCATTTCTTTCTTTGTTTTACTTATTTCTTTATTTATTTATAAAAATTCCACTGTGTTGTAAATATTATAATAAATTTGGTTTGGAATATATATATATATATATATATATATATATATATATATATATATATATATATATATATATATATATATATATATATATACGGGATGGGATCAAATGACACCAAGTGTCAAACTTAAATTTGACACCAAATCTTGTCCCTTAGTTATGGTTTAATCTAATGGCTTAAGTTTTTGACTTTTATTGAAGAGAGAGAATCATTAAAAATAACTCTAATAAGTAGAGAAAAAATAGGATTTATTTAATAAAAACAGATACTAAATATCTTAATTTTTCATTAAACTTATAATATTTGTTAAATAAATATTTTATATTTTTAATTCAAGAATACTTATTATGCTATAATTTCTTATAAGATACATTAACACTATAATAAAATAATATAACGTATAATAAAACTTATTAGGTACTGTAAAATTTTATATTTAAATTTAATTATATAATATAATGTAAAATATCATACATATATTCTTAATCCATATTTTATATTTTAATTATGAACATACATTACAATCAAGCACATTATATGCCTAATAACTTTCATTTTACGTTATATTCTGTTATTAAATTACATGGACATTATAATAAATTGACACTATAGTAAAGGAATATAATGAATGATAAACATTATAAAGTATAGTATAATTTTATATTTTATTTAATATATAATAATAAAATATATATTGTGTACCAAAAATAATGTATATTATAAATATTGACTTACAACATTTTTAGGTAAAAATTTAATTATGAAAAATACTAACTTTTTGATCAATAATTTTATTTGGTAAAATACATATTTTTCTAATACCTATCATTCATTAATAGATAAAGAATTAATTTAATATATATTTTATTGTTTATTTATTTCAATAAAAAGTTAATAAATTTACAAAGATAACTAAAAAATAATTAATAACAATAAGTTAAAATATAAATGTTTATTTGATAAATAATTTATATTTTTCATTCATCGATATATTATTATTTATCTAATAAGTTTTGTAGTGTTTTTTATCTCCTTATTCTTTTACACATTTTTTTTTATCTCTTTATTGAAATAATTATATGATGAAATAAGTGACAAACTAATGTTTTTAAGGTAAAATTATACGATATTTTGTAATAAAATTATAATTTTTAATATAATGTATTGTAAAATTAATGCTTTGGTTGATTGTAATGTATGTTCATAATTAAAGTATAAAATGTGGATTCATAATATATGTATGATATTTTACATTATATTATACAATTTTATTTAAATATAAAATTATACAGTACCTAATAACTTTTAGAGTTCAATAAATTTTTTTACACTGTCAACCAATCAGAAATCATGGTATAGGTGACATTTAATGTAATTAGGATAAGTGTCAAACATTTTAGCTAATGTGGATTTATGATTGGTTGACGGCGTAAATAATTTTTACACTGACAGTGCATGTCATTTAAATTCTAAGTTTTATCGTACATTATATTATTTTATTATAGTGTTAATGTATCTTATAAGAAATTATCGCATAATAAGTATTCTTGAATTAAAAATAAAAAATATTTATTTAATAAATATTATAAGTTTAATGAAAAATCAAGATATTTAGTATCTGTTTTTATTAAATAAATCCTATTTTTTCTCTCCTTGTTAGAGTTACTTTTAATTATTCTCTCTCTTCAATTAAAAGTGATAAGCTTAAGCCATTAGATTAAACCATAATTAAGGGACAAGATTTGGTGTCAAAGTTAAATTTGACCGCTGGTGTCATTTGATCCCATCTCATATATATATATATATATATATATATATATATATATATATATAAAAGGAACTATCACATCTATGTAGGTATGATATAAAACTTTAATTCAAATTCTTTTGTGGATTATTTGTAATAAATCTATTTTTGAGAATGCTTATAATGATGAAATACAAGTGAATGTATTATAATTTTAGGAGGACGGTAAGAAACAGATGCTTAAGTGGATGATTTTATTATGTAAATGATATCATTAACTTCCTTTAAAATTATGTTTATAGTTAAGGTGGCATGAATTGTACACTTATCATGTGGTGAAATAGTTAACGATTATATGTATATATTGATGATGTGATTAGGAAATGTAGGTCCCCTTTATGTTAGTATGTAGTAGGTCATGAGATCTTATTAGGACCAGATTTAATATAAGAGATCACAGTTAGGATTCAAAAGGGAAAAATGTACACTGCGCAGAATGGATAAAGAGTGTTGTGCCGATTTTGGGAAGGGGAACATGTATTCTTGAGAGTCATTTCTAAGATTAGGATGTGGGGGTCAATATCAGTCAGAAAACTAATTCATTGTTTTTATGGGTCCTTTCCAAATCCTCAAGAGAGTCGGATCTGTTCCTTACCAATTGGCTTTTCCAACATGGTCATCAAACCTTCGTGATGTATTTACTGTTTCTTAACTCTGAAAATTGTGTCAGATATGTTTCATGTAATAGCTCCTGAGTCAATACAATTGAATAATAACATAATCTAAAAGCCTAAGCCTAGTCAGATCATCGCCAAGAATACTAAGACTCTGTGGAACAAGACAATCCCTTTGGTGAAGGTGGTTTGGGAAGGATTTAACTCCTGAAGAGACTACTTAGGAACTGGAAGAAGATTTGGTGCGCCAATACCCAAACCTCGTTCTTGAAGGTACATTACCTTTATTTGCTTCGTATGTAAGGGTGAAGTTAATTTCGAGGACGAAATTCTTAAAAGATGGGAGAAAATATAACATCCCAAGAATTAAATAAAGATATAAGAGACTTTAATCTAAGAAAATAAAATTAATAAAGTGTTAGGGAGGCCTAGAATAGTTGACTTTGAACTTTAAGGGTAGTATGTTGACCAAAAGAAGAAAAGAGAGAAGTTTTACTTTGAAATCTATCACTATAGCGTTGGCACGCCCGTACTGAATAGAGCACGGCCTGAGCCGCGCCGTGCTACCTGTTAGCACGCCCGTGTCGGAAACCTCGCAAACTTTGACGCTAATTGGCACGACCGTGCCAATCGAGAGCATGCCGGTGCTCTCTGTCAGATGCATTAAAAAAATAGGATTTTAACAGAGAACAGTGCAACACTATATATATACACTATTATTACACCCTAGTGTGGCTTGAAACCCTATTTGCAACCTAAAACACAATTTTGCTTGCTCTTGAGGATTGAAGAGCGTGGAGGAGACGGTTATAGAGAAGAAGGATCCTAGAGAAGGAAGAAAGGAGGAGATTCTTGAGGAGCTTCTTGGAGCGTTCGTGACCAAAAGCTTGGAGCTTCTTGGAGATCTTCAAGAGGTGAGTAAAAACAACCTGTTCTTACCCTTCCATGGTGCAAACGAATTTTGGGAAAAAAGGATTGATTTATCAAATGATTTTATAGTGAGATTACAATGGAAACTACATGTTTTGGTCAAATCCTGATTTTCTAAATTGGGAGTTTTTCCTTTAAAGCTTTCTTACCATGATTGATATAAGTGTTTATTATTGAGAGTGGTTCTATGATATGTATGTTTGTACATGATTTGGTTGATTAACATGCTATAATTGGATTGTATGATGATATATGTGGTGTTGGCATGATTAAATAACTGCTATATATATGATGATGTTTGTTGATTGAGTTATATCGCTTACGAATGGGGTATCGAATATTAGTTACATCGCCAATTATTTGGGATGTCGGAATATGAGTTATACTGCCTAAGAAAGGGGTATTGAAAATAGTTACATCGCCAATTAATTGGGATGTCGGTAATATGAGTTATACCGCCTAAGAAAGGGGTATTGAAATTAGTTACATCGCTAGGAAATGGGATGTCAGAAAATGAGTTATACCACCTATGAAAGGGGTTTCGAAAGCTAGTTACATCACCAAAGAATGGGATGTCGAAACACCTTTTATGAAAAGAGGTGGGCAATGGGACGCCATTGTCATGTGTGGTGTGTTTATGATTGGTAGAATAAGTGCATATATTAAATGCTAAATGATGCTATTTAAATTATGTGGTGTGTTGGTCTGAATATTTTATATTATTGATATTATGGAAAATTATATTATTTTCGAAAGTAGTAAGTGCCATGGTTGTTTTTCCGGTTATTGCATCGGCTGAGAATAACACTGTTTGTGAAAATAATTTATAACTTTTTATTCTTTGGGATTTTCATCTCATTAGTAATGTTATTTTAAGAGTACGAAGACGATATTCCTGAGATCGAGGAAGCTTGAAGACTTGAGTTACCTTCTAGTCATATTTATAGCATTGGTTAGTATTATAGTGTACTGGAGCCGTATGTGGCTCGACCTTAGTTATTTTATTTTTATACGTTGGTTTTGAATTGGCACCTTATTTCAAGAATTTTTGGATTGATTATGTTTTCAGATTTGAGAATTTTATGAAGTAAAGACTAATTTGAAATTATTATTATTAAATTAAATATTATATTATGAAAAAAAAAATTAATTCACGAAGATTTATTTAAACATTTTATATTCGGGTTACTAATGTAACGATGGACGTTACAGTGGTAATGTATCAAGGGTACATATAATAATGATTTTAATGTTAGGAAAGGTTACTTTGCAACTATATAAAATTGTTTGGCTGATGTAAACCAAATGTGATGACTTTCCTTTGCATTATATATAAAGCGACCAAACCATTTGGTTTGTTACTGGTAGATGTGGAAAATCATGGTTAAAACTCTAAAGTTTGTTTATGTCTTGATCTTCTACAGTTTTCTCGTTTTTCTTTCAACTGTTGGTAAGCAAGCCCTTCTCCTCCTTTTCATTTTTATTTCATTACCTTTAATATAAGATTCAATTCCTTTTAATAACATTTTTTTTTTTTTTGCTTTGTATCACAGAATCTTATGACTTTGGGGAATACTTTGTGGGATGTCACAATCATGAGGAGTGTATTTCTCTTTGTCGAAAATTAGGATGGGGTGTTTTTGGGACATGCGTCCCTTATATCTGTTATTGCTGGTAATGTACCGCCAATGAAGACGGTAAAAAAATTTGCAATTACTAGTGGGGTATGGGTTGATTTTGAGTGTCGTTGTCGGATAGTAGTAAGTTGAATATTTTACATTAATTTTGCATTTGTAAATTTATTTTCATGTCATAAAGTTATTGCTCCTAAGATTTCTGAGAGATATAGAGAATGTCATTCTGGTTGAACATTTATAATTAGTTGCATCATAAATTGCTGATAAGAATAAAATCTGTCCTTGATCAATGGTGGAAAAAGAGATTTGTTGAGAGGAGGATGAAATAATAGTTGCATCAATCCAGAGTGGCAGGATGATTTTCTGATAATTTTTTAAGTGATCACTTTGGTCAAAATAACTTTGCATACTATATGACAATTGAAGACGATGTTTAATGATTGAAAATTAATAAATTTGCATAACATGATTATATTACTTTAATATATGACAAATGAAGATTAGAAGACGAACGTATGTTGATCCGAGTGGTAAGGGATTCAGACATCTTAAACAAGTGATCAGGGGTTCGAATCATGACTCTTGTGTATGGAGAAAACCTGGTTGGGAGGCGAGAACTCACCTTGTGTTCCCAACAGGTTCCCCGACGAAAATTATTCACTGTTAACGGTGATAGATATTTTATACCTATGTCATGATTACTAAAAAAAAAAAAAAATGAAGATTAGAAGATGACTATTTTCATGCACGGTTAAATAACGAGAGGTTGAAAGCAAAAAATAAACTAAAATTGGATAACAAATGTTATAGTGAACGACTTTTCCAATGATGGACACTCAAATATTACAACATGGATATTGCTTGGAAACCTGTTATATAATGACCATATAATTAATTTGTACACTATGTTGATGCGTGAATTAAGTTAAAAGGCTAGATTATAGCAATTTTAAATCCATAATGAAATTGACTAGATGATTATTAGGTGTCACACGTGGAACCAATATATCTAAATAAAATATATTAATTCTAACAAAAGCTGGAAAAATATACAAGCCATTATAAGATGCAGTTAAGTAAAATATGTTGATACCAAAAATTTATCCATGCATTTTTTTTGTTATTTTTTGTTTTGGTTAAATACTAATATTTTAGCACTCGTGATGCGGACTAAAATACTATGATTGAGTGCAAGCATTTCTTACATTATTTTATTATCTAACAACTTTATCTTTGTTTCGTCTAAAAAGAGAAAAGAGAAACAAAAAAAAAAATGAAGATTAAATATTATAGGGGAGTTGCTTTTTGCAGCCCCTCATTTTTTTAATACAACTTCTCTCCCTTTTTTTAAAATTCTTTTTTACCCATAATGTCCTTTTTAATATTTTTTTTTTCCTCCTCACAATTTCTCACCATCATATCTCCACTCTTTTCTTCCCTAAATCCTTCTTTTTTTAAAGGGGGTGCATCACATTGTGTGCCTAACTTGTGAGAGTTGTGTGTCATTTTATCAAAGATTTGGGATGCATTATTACCCCTTTCAATAAACATGCACTTCTTGTGATACAATCCTTCCCCTCAAATGTACAATGAAGCACGAACATGGAATCTGACATATAAGTCTCATGGCAGATCAATGGCACCACACCAGTAGGCACAAAGCTGGTCTTAACATGACTCTAGAAGAAAGATTTTCCGCCCAGTGACCAAGCTAAGTTGCCTAACGACATTAGATAGAGATCCACCGGATCCATTTCTCCAAGCAATGGGGGCTGTTCGCCCAACAAGACCAAGGGAGAAGCAGGAGATGTGTTCGTATGGCAATTTGCCTAGCAAGGATGTGTTTGTATATGTAAGTAGGAGAAAGAACAGGCGCCGTAAAAAGATATAGTTGTGGAAATAATAAAGGGTATTTTAGGTAGAAATTTTTTTTTTTAAAAAAAGAGGGATTGTATTAAAAAAAATGGGGTTGTAAAAGGTAACTCCCATATTATAGTTTATGAAATAAGATAGAAGCCCATCTCCAAGCTCGGGCCAAAATTTGGGCATAACCCAATACCTACACTCAATGATACCGAAAAGAAAATATTGGAGTCTTTCGCGTTGAAGGAGCATCATAAGGAGGAAACCTTTACCTTGTGGTGCTTGCACATAAGAGCATGGAAGGACTAGCTACTCAATCATCATTGCTTTTATTCCTAGTTGTGCATTCAAGTACTCCTCCATGACTTATAAACACCTAGTATGGAAGCAAGGAAACAACAATCAATTTTTGGTTGGGCAAAATGAAGCAAAAAACGAGTGAAAAAATCTATAACATCAACACCCTAGGCCATTCACCTCAACCAACCCCACTTGTTGGTAACATAGTAAAATTATGTAATGGCATACATGCATACATGCTAAAAACATGCACATGCTATCATGTTACACATGACAATATTAAGGCTGTTAAAAGGTGCCATGTAGACATTAAGTCTACTAGTCAATGGTACTTGTTGCTGCAGGTGGTGAACAAGAACAAAAATAGAAGGCTGAATCGCGTACTAGGTCATTTTCTTAAGACATTTCGCGGCTCTGCCTGGTATGTGCAACACTTTACAGACTCGTCAATATCCCTAGTATAAAACAACCTCTTCAGAAATATGGTCCCCTGCACTAAGATGAACCACCAACAAACACTCACACACATTTTGCTGCTCGGAAATAAAAAAGAGAACACTATAGGTTTTGCAAAACTCAAATAACTCAAAAAAAGATAGTTTTCTTCTTCCCAAAACATGAACCAACCTCGTTTTATATAGTCAACAAGTCATAAAACACGTAATAAAAGAAATTAAACATGTTTAATGAGCAAACGACTCAAAATGGGCAGATTATTTTTATGGTTATTTTTAATAAAAAAAATCTCGCATCAGTAGTGGCACTAGCACCAACATTTTTTGTTTCTTAACCCAATCTTTAGAAGTATCTAGAATTTGCGTACGGATCCTCTTCATTTAGGGGAGAAATGGAAATCTCCATTCCCTTGCCTCTGGTGCTGACATGTGTCCCCAAAATGGATCAATGGCCCAAATTTATTTTATTTTGAATAAAATAAAAATAAAACAAAGCATAAAATCCTTTCTTGCTAAAATGGCGGAGCACCGTTGTACGTGAATAGTAGAAAAACACTGCGTTTGCCTTCTTCCTTGGTTCATTTTTAAAATGACTATCATCGTGCCGCCTCACCATCGCGCTGCCTCGCCGTCGTGTCGTCGCTCCTATTGTAACGCCCCGATTTTCATGTTTTCTATTTCTTCAGTATTATAATGTTGTATTTTATTCGAGGTCTTAGGAATAGAAATAAAATATTCCAAGACCATAGTCATGCTCGACAATATCGTGAGAAGCTACGATTAAGTTTTGAGTCGAAAACTCAAACGGAGTCCGGTCTGCGTTTTTACACTGACAGTATGATTTTACTGCTCAGAAGACCTCAGATGGACCCGTGAACGAGACAGTAAGTCTTAGAATTCGATTATCTACGTTTTGGTTAAATTTCGTAAAAATTTCAGAAAAATAACTTCCTGACCTTCGTTTGAGCGGAATCCTCAATCGGGTGACGAACGGAGCCACATATGGATTTACCGGGACTCGCCAAAAGATAATCTTGATATCACATCATCCCAGGACACTTGGGAGAGTATGCCAGAGTCGTCATGACGTTCGGAAATATCTGGACGCAAAATGACCAAAATGCCCCTAATCTTAGTCTTTTACACTTTTACCATTATACCCTTTTGGCAAATGACCTTTTTACCCTTAAGTGAACTTTTAAGAGGCTGAACTCAGCCCCTCACTTCATCATTTTCGCACAGCCCCTCACACCATAGAGTTCCATAGTTGTTCTTGAGAGAAAACTCCATTTTCACCTAGAAAAGCTTGAGTTTTTGTTGGATTCACTTGATTCCTTGAGCAATCTTCCTTCATTTCAAGGTAAGATCACTTCTATGATCTCTTAGCTTCTTGAATCTTTCTTTATTTCAAGATCAATCTTCATTTTCATGAAAATAATTTCTTAGATCCAAAACTTTGAAAATCCATAGGAAATTGTAGAAAAATCCTTTTGAGGTAAGACCAAGTTCTTTGAACTCACATCATCAATCTCTACCTAAACCTAAGAGCTTATGATTCAACTCTCATCATAGCACAAAAAGCACTTTTTGGCCGAACCCTACATGAAGATGATGAATAGTGTTTTCATCAATTTTTGATTTTTAACACTTGATTTCATCCTTAGCTTTCCTAATGCCTTTGAATCCATGAAATGGAAAACCAAAACCAATTCCTAACCTTTTAACCTAGGGTGACCGAAATCCTCTTTGTTAGGATTGTTAAGATTGGCTTTGATTGTTGTTTAATGTTGGATTGTTGTATTGTTGTAGTTGTTGACGATTATCAGGAGGTTCAGAAACCGATCAACCGACTTTGATCCGGGAATCTGCTCATCAAGAGTATGGGGAGAAGAACCTCATCACACCAAGATGGTGGTAGTGAGAATGGTTGTTTAATTTTATGTGTGGGTGAAACCCTTTAGTTTGGGTTCACTTTTATGTGTTAAGGTTTGTTAAGTTCTCTTGGAGAACAAGATTGTTATCATGAGTTTATGCTTGAGTATGGTGTAGTGTGCTTTAGCATATGTTGATGAAGATATGAATAAATGAAAATCATTTCCATGTATGTTGAAAAACCTACTTTGATCACTAGATCAAGTATGGACTTTTATTGTTGATTATGAGACCATAATGTGTGATGGCTTGGATGTTTGATTATGATGTAGTAATGTGTATTATGGTTATCATGATTGTGTAAGTATTGTGAGCCATATTTTGTTTGGTTGATGAAGTAAAACTTCACATTGATTTCTAGTTGGCTATTGGCCATGACCTTGAGGAAAGGAAGAATATGAAAAGTTCTTGGACAAATCATGTTTTGATGTAAAGAAAGTGTTTTCAATAACTTGTGTTTTTCAAAGAAAACCCTAAGTGACTTTAAATGGAATTAAAGCTCAAAGTGCTTTCACCAAAGTGAAACATATTTTATACCTTATCCCTAGTCCATATAGTTAGTCAAGGGACTCAAAATGAGAAAAAAAGTGGTTTCATGAAGAAAATCAAAATGGTTCCCTAAGGTTGATGTCTTGTTTATGGCAACATTTCGCTAAGCGAATTTACTTTCGCTACGCGAAAACAGGGGAAAGTCTAAGTTGGGCATCACTGCCTCACTTTCGCTAGGCAAATTCATATTCGCTAAGCCAACCAAATGAGTTTCGCTACGCGAATTACGTCTCGCTGAGCGATCCAGAGAAGTCTCCAAAGGAGGTATGACCGCCTCCATTTCGCTAAGCGAAATTATTCTCGCTAAGCGAATAAAGTGAAATTTCGCTACACGAATTCTGTTTCGCCGAGCGATCCAAAGGTGTTTCCAAAGAGGTGTAACCGTCTGAACTTGCGCTAAGCGAATTGATATTCGCTACGCGAATACAATACATTTCGCTACGCGATTTATGACTCGCCGAGCGATCCAGAGGAGTTCCAAAAGAGGCATTATTGTTTCAATTTCGCTAAGCGAATGCAATTTCGCTAAGCGAATTACATGTTCAGAAAATGCTAAAAATAGAGTAAGTAAGTGTTTCAAAAATTGTTTCAAATCAAATGAGTTTTCAATTGCGAAGTTGTTCTGGTTTACAAACGTTTTGGGTTTTGAAACCGTAGTTCGATGACGGACCGGTGATTCGGACCCCGATCAGTCGTTCAATTGTTTCAGTCTTGTGATGACTCGATCCCGGAGGGATCACGAGATTTATCCGGTGGATAAAGGTTTTGTTTTCAAAAGACACGTATAGTTCCTAAGGAAGAGAACCTTAGTAGACTTCGAGGTTTATCCGGGGGATAGACATTGCTTGATCGCATCTGCTTTGTGTAAGCATTGGCATTTCATTTGCATAGTTGTAAGGCCTTGAGCCTAGGAGTTGAGCTTACACCTTGATGCGGGTGCGAATCTTACGGTGACGATCTTCAATGGTCTTTTTGGAGGTATCAGGGTTGGAAGGGCTGACATGTGACCAGTTGATAGCTCTTCTGTGTCGTGGCGAATCCGTGCAATACACTGATATCCTCTACTAGATGCCGTACTTTTCATGTTTGGTTGAGAGTGTTTCCGTAAAAGCCAGATACGTGCACGTTACGAATGTTGTAGCATCTTGCCCAAGGCTGGCGCGCACGGAACATGTCCTCCCATTCACTCTCTCCGAACGTTTTGTTAGCTCCATGGAGTAGGGGTCAGAGTAGTACCCAGTGACAGTGACATTGAGTCATCTACATTGCATTGCATTGCATAGCTATTGATGTTTACATTTTCTGTTATACATCATTGTACTGTTTAAGAATACCTTATTTTATGTTGTTAACTGCTTAACATAATATTATGCTGTCAACTGCTTAATATGTTTGACATTGAGAATTCTTGTAAGCATGTTGGGTACGCTGTTACCCGGTGAGTCGTCCCGTTTTTACTATTGCTGTTTTGCTGTGTTGATGAACGGGAATCTCACCCATATCTGTATGTTTTCTGTTGGTACTTGCTATTGCTGTTTGAACAGATGGACGTGATGATGGTTCAGTCCAGTAGTTCCTTTGAGCCAGAGGAGGACCTTCTTTTTGTGGTCTAGTTTTGTTGTCGGCCAGACTATGTCGTTTTTGTAGTACTTTTGGGAGCTACGACCTATGTCTGTATTTCTTATTGTATTAGTTATACATTAGACCTATGTCTGTATATAATAATGTTGACGTTTCCATTTCTGTTTCTGTTCTGTGGTATGTTCTAGAAATGCATGGCGAACCTAAGTTCGTTTATTAGTATTATGACCTTTCCATTGCATCTTGTGAAAAGAAAAAAAAAAAAGAAAACCGTATTTTCCGCATTAAGAAATATTTTCGGCCCTATAAACGTTCGGGAATGTGGCACTCGGGAAAGGGTGTTGCATTATTTGGTATCAGAGCTGGCCGAGTCTTTTTGGGGTTGTAGGTTATGGTCTGTCTTGTTTGTGTTGTGTTCTCTGTGTGTTTCTCTGTTGTTTGCTTTAGTTGTGGTTCTTGAGTTTGATAGTTCTGGTTTTGAAGGTAGCAATGGCTGCTCAAAACCTGACTGCTGCTGTGAACGCCATACGGGAAATGGCTGCTGCTATGGTTCAACGTGACGAAAGAGCTGCCGGAGGTATAGAGGACTGGACGAATTTCTTCGTCGGAATCCACCTCAATTCAAAGGTGAATTCAATCCTGAGTTGGCTGAACGCTAGATCCAAACATTGGAGAAAATCTTTGGAGCGATGAGATGTACTGAGAATGACAAGGTTGTCTATGCAACCTATATGCTGGTGGAGGATGCTGAATAATGGTGGGAAGGAGCCCGTCAGATGCTGATTCACGATCAACAAGCTGTGGATTGGAATGCTTTTAAGGGAAAATTCCTGGAGAAGTATTTTCCTGCGAGCGCAAGACACGAGAAAGAGATGGAGTTCCTCCAGCTGAGACAGGGGGGAATGACCGTAGCTGAGTACGGGGCCAAGTTTGAAAGTCTAGCAAAGTTTTCAAATTACTTTCTGGACAACCCAAGAGAGGAGTGGAAGTGCAGAAAATTCGAAGGAGGTCTAAGGATCGACTTGAAGAGAGCTGTAGTTCCATTGGAAATTTCTGTTTTTCCGAGGTTAATGGAAAAGTGTCGTTTGATCGAGAGTTTGGAGCCTAAGGACAAGCGGGTACGGAGTTCTGGACCGAGCAAGTTCCAGAGAGGAAGCGGTGGTCGAGACAACAAATCTCGATGGAAGCCCTATGCAAAGCAACAAGATCGACAACAACGTTCTGTTGGAGGAAGCAGTGGGAGTTTCAGTCAGTCTGGAAATGCCCCAAACAAGTGCATGAAGTGTGGGAAGAGCAATCACATCACCAGAGATTGTTCGATCAAAGGGATTATCTGCTTCAAGTGTGGGAAGCCGGGACACATCTCACGTGAATGCATGCAACCGAAGTTGGAACATTCTGTTAACAATGTCCAAGCTGCAAGGCCTAAGATGAAGGGCAGAGTCTACACTATGGGTGGTGGTGAAGCTTCTCAGAATGAAGACTTGATCCAAGGTCAGTGTGTCATGGGAGGTGAAACCTTAACTGTACTATTTGATTCAGGCGCAACGCATTCCTTTATTGCCTATGACTGTGTGAATCTGTTGGGATTACCTGTGTCTTCTTTACCTTTTGATTTGGTAATTTCTACGCCTACTGCAAAGCCTGTTGTAACTGCTAAAGTTTGTTTGAATTGTTCTATTTCTGTTAAAGATAGAAGGTTTTTGATTGATTTGATCTGTTTGCCTCTCTCGCAAATGGATGTAATCTTAGGAATGGATTGGTTGTCTTCTAATCATATCCTGTTGGACTGTGCAAATAAAACCTTAGTTTTCCCTAGTTGTGAGAATTCTGGATTTTTGACTGCCAACCAAGTAAATGCTTCTTTGAGAGAAGGAGCTCAGGGATACATGTTACTATCTTCTTTGGAGGTCAAGAGCGAGCTAGTCTTAGAGCGCATACCTGTCGTGCATGAGTTTCCGGAAGTCTTTCCTGAAGACGTACCAGGTTTGCCGCCAGTTCGGGACATCGAGTTTGCAATCGATCTTGTGCCAGGAACAGGACCAGTGTCTATGGCACCGTATCGTATGGCACCTGCTGAGTTGGAAACTTTGAAGGAACAGTTGGTAGACTTATTGGAGAAGCAATTTGTTAGACCCAGTGTGTCGCCGTGGGGAGCACCTGTGTTGTTGGTGAAAAAGAAAGATGGAACATCTCGGTTATGTGTGGATTATCGCCAGTTGAATAAAGTTACTATTAAGAACAAGTATCCACTTCCGAGGATAGATGACTTGATGGATCAGTTGAGGGGAGCGGCAGTTTTCTCCAAGATTGATTTGCGATCGGGTTATCACCAGATTCGTGTGAAGGCAGAAGATATACCGAAGACAGCGTTTCGAACACGCTATGGGCACTATGAGTATCTTGTGATGCCGTTTGGTGTGACGAATGCTCCAGCTATATTCATGGACTATATGAATAGGATCTTTCGTCCATACCTAGATCAGTTTGTCATTGTCTTCATAGATGACATACTTATCTATTCACGAGACCAGGAAGAACATGCTGAACATCTTAGTGTGGTTCTTCAAGTTCTGAAAGAGAAACAGCTGTATGCAAAACTGTCCAAGTGTGAGTTTTGGCTCGACGAAGTGCAGTTTTTGGGTCATGTAATTTCAAGGGAAGGAATTGCTGTAGATCCGTCGAAGGTTGAAGCAGTTCTTGAGTGGGAAAGACCAACCACAGTGACTGAAATACGCAGTTTTGTGGGTTTGGCTGGGTATTATCAGAGGTTCATTGAGGGATTCTCTAAGATTGTAGGACCTCTCACCCAACTGACGAGGAAGGACAAAGCGTTTGAATGGACTGAAGCCTGTGAGCAGAATTTTCAGGAGTTAAAGAAGAGGCTGACTACATCGCCAGTGTTGATATTGCCAGATCCAAGCAAATCTTTTGAAGTGTACTGTGATGCTTCATACCAAGGCTTAGGTTGTGTTCTGATGCAGAATCGGAAGGTGGTAGCGTATGCCTCGAGACAGTTGAAAGTGCATGAGAAGAACTACCCAACTCATGATCTGGAGTTAGCAGCGGTAGTCTTTGCGTTGAAGATTTGGAGGCACTACTTGTATGGTTCGACGTTCAATGTCTTCAGTGACCATAAGAGCTTGAAGTATCTGTTTGATCAGAAAGAGCTCAACATGAGACAAAGACGGTGGCTGGAATTTTTGAAGGACTATGACTTCCAGTTGCAGTATCATCCGGGAAAAGCTAATGTGGTAGCGGATGTCCTGAGAAGAAAGGTGTTACATGTGTCTGCCATGATGGTTAAGGAACACGAGCTGTTGGAACAGTTCAGGGATATGCATCTGTCCGTGGTTAGTATGCCAGGAAGACTATGTGTGGGTATGGTTACGGTATCTTGTGATCTGATCGATCAGATTCGGGAGAAACAAGTATACGACCAGTATCTGGAGAAAGAGCGAAGGAATCTAAAGAAAGGGATGACGTCGGAATACAAGGAAGGAGCGGATGGAATCCTAAGACGAGGAGAACGGGTTTGTGTGCCAAACAACCCAGAGATAAGGAGGTTAATTCTGGACGAGGCTCATAGAAGCAAGTTAAGTATGCATCCAGGGTCAACCAAGATGTACCAGGACCTGAAGCGATTGTTTTGGTGGCAAGGGATGAAAAGAGATGTAGTCGATTATGTGGCATCTTGCTTAGTGTGTCAGAAAGCAAAGGTTGAACATCAGAGGCCAGCTGGAATGTTACTTCCGTTGGATATCCCAGAGTGGAAATGGGACAGCATAGCAATGGATTTCGTAACATGTTTGCCAAGGACACCTAAAGGATACGATTCCATTTGGGTTATAATTGATAGGCTTACGAAATCAGCTCATTTTCTACCGATTAATCTCAAGTATTCTATGGAAAAGCTTACTCAGATTTATATCAGTGAGATTGTGAGACTGCATGGAGTACCTTCAAGTATCATATCGGATAGAGACCCGCGTTTTACTTCGCGTTTTTGGCAAAGTTTACATGAAGCTTTAGGAATGAAGTTACGATTAAGTTCGGCTTACAATCCTCAAACTGATGGACAATCGGAAAGGACGATTCAGTCTTTAGAGGATCTGTTGAGGGCGTGTGTGTTGGAACATGCCGGTAGTTGGGAGAATTTTCTACCATTGATAGAGTTCACCTACAACAACAGTTATCATTCGAGTATAGGGATGGCACCCTACGAAGCTTTATACGGACAACGTTGCAAAACACCTTTGTGTTGGTACCAAGATGGAGAAAGTGCTTCATTA
This sequence comes from Ammopiptanthus mongolicus, assembly GCA_039655645.1. Classification (NCBI taxonomy): domain Eukaryota; kingdom Viridiplantae; phylum Streptophyta; class Magnoliopsida; order Fabales; family Fabaceae; genus Ammopiptanthus; species Ammopiptanthus mongolicus. Next base: position 91,155,232 of record CM077344.1, on the reverse strand, counting down.
GGACCTGAACTAGCGCAACAAACAACCGAGAAGGTGAAACTAATTCAAGAAAAGATGAGGACGACTCAGAGCCGACAGAAGAGTTATACGGATAAAAGACGTAGGCCACTTGAGTTCGAGGAAGGGGATCATGTGTTTTTGAGAGTCACTCCGATGACTGGGGTGGGCAGGGTCCTGAAGTCCAGAAAACTCACTCCAAAATTCATTGGACCTTACCAAATTCTTCGTCGGATAGGTCCAGTAGCTTACCAAATCGCTTTACCGCCTTTTCTATCCAACCTTCATAATGTTTTTCATGTTTCGCAATTGCGAAAGTATATTCCTGATCCCAGTCACGTCATAGAGTCTGATTCAGTACAACTAAAGGATAACCTAACCTATGAGACATTGCCGGTTAAGATCGAGGACAGGAGGATAAAGAAACTGCGAGGGAAGGAGATAGCTTTGGTCAAAGTTATCTGGAACGAGACTACAGGTGATGCTACCTGGGAAAGAGAGGAGGACATGCGACAACAGTATCCGAGTTTGTTTTAAGAGGTACGTATAATTTCGAGGACGAAATTCTTTTAAGAGGGGTAGGAATGTAACGCCCCGATTTTCATGTTTTCTATTTCTTCAGTATTATAATGTTGTATTTTATTCGAGGTCTTAGGAATAGAAATAAAATATTCCAAGACCATAGTCATGCTCGACAATATCGTGAGAAGCTACGATTAAGTTTTGAGTCGAAAACTCAAACGGAGTCCGATCTGCGTTTTTACACTAACAGTATGATTTTACTGCTCAGAAGACCTCAGATGGACCCGTGAACGAGACAGTAAGTCTTAGAATTCGATTATCTACGTTTTGGTTAAATTTCGTAAAAATTTCAGAAAAATAACTTCCTGACCTTCGTTTGAGCGGAATCCTCAATCGGGTGACGAACGGAGCCACATATGGATTTACCGGGACTCGCCAAAAGATAATCTTGATATCACATCATCCCAGGACACTTGGGAGAGTATGCCAGAGTCGTCATGACGTTCGGAAATATCTGGACGCAAAATGACCAAAATGCCCCTAATCTTAGTCTTTTACACTTTTACCATTATACCCTTTTGGCAAATGACCTTTTTACCCTTAAGTGAACTTTTAAGAGGCTGAACTCAGCCCCTCACTTCATCATTTTCGCACAGCCCCTCACACCATAGAGTTCCATAGTTGTTCTTGAGAGAAAACTCCATTTTCACCTAGAAAAGCTTGAGTTTTTGTTGGATTCACTTGATTCCTTGAGCAATCTTCCTTCATTTCAAGGTAAGATCACTTCTATGATCTCTTAGCTTCTTGAATCTTTCTTTATTTCAAGATCAATCTTCATTTTCATGAAAATAATTTCTTAGATCCAAAACTTTGAAAATCCATAGGAAATTGTAGAAAAATCCTTTTGAGGTAAGACCAAGTTCTTTGAACTCACATCATCAATCTCTACCTAAACCTAAGAGCTTATGATTCAACTCTCATCATAGCACAAAAAGCACTTTTTGGCCGAACCCTACATGAAGATGATGAATAGTGTTTTCATCAATTTTTGATTTTTAACACTTGATTTCATCCTTAGCTTTCCTAATGCCTTTGAATCCATGAAATGGAAAACCAAAACCAATTCCTAACCTTTTAACCTAGGGTGACCGAAATCCTCTTTGTTAGGATTGTTAAGATTGGCTTTGATTGTTGTTTAATGTTGGATTGTTGTATTGTTGTAGTTGTTGACGATTATCAGGAGGTTCAGAAACCGATCAACCGACTTTGATCCGGGAATCTGCTCATCAAGAGTATGGGGAGAAGAACCTCATCACACCAAGATGGTGGTAGTGAGAATGGTTGTTTAATTTTATGTGTGGGTGAAACCCTTTAGTTTGGGTTCACTTTTATGTGTTAAGGTTTGTTAAGTTCTCTTGGAGAACAAGATTGTTATCATGAGTTTATGCTTGAGTATGGTGTAGTGTGCTTTAGCATATGTTGATGAAGATATGAATAAATGAAAATCATTTCCATGTATGTTGAAAAACCTACTTTGATCACTAGATCAAGTATGGACTTTTATTGTTGATTATGAGACCATAATGTATGATGGCTTGGATGTTTGATTATGATGTAGTAATGTGTATTATGGTTATCATGATTGTGTAAGTATTGTGAGCCATATTTTGTTTGGTTGATGAAGTAAAACTTCACATTGATTTCTAGTTGGCTATTGGCCATGACCTTGAGGAAAGGAAGAATATGAAAAGTTCTTGGACAAATCATGTTTTGATGTAAAGAAAGTGTTTTCAATAACTTGTGTTTTTCAAAGAAAACCCTAAGTGACTTTAAATGGAATTAAAGCTCAAAGTGCTTTCACCAAAGTGAAACATATTTTATACCTTATCCCTAGTCCATATAGTTAGTCAAGGGACTCAAAATGAGAAAAAAAGTGGTTTCATGAAGAAAATCAAAATGGTTCCCTAAGGTTGATGTCTTGTTTATGGCAACATTTCGCTAAGCGAATTTACTTTCGCTACGCGAAAACAGGGGAAAGTCTAAGTTGGGCATCACTGCCTCACTTTCGCTAGGCAAATTCATATTCGCTAAGCCAACCAAATGAGTTTCGCTACGCGAATTACGTCTCGCTGAGCGATCCAGAGAAGTCTCCAAAGGAGGTATGACCGCCTCCATTTCGCTAAGCGAAATTATTCTCGCTAAGCGAATAAAGTGAAATTTCGCTACACGAATTCTGTTTCGCCGAGCGATCCAAAGGTGTTTCCAAAGAGGTGTAACCGTCTGAACTTGCGCTAAGCGAATTGATATTCGCTACGCGAATACAATACATTTCGCTACGCGATTTATGACTCGCCGAGCGATCCAGAGGAGTTCCAAAAGAGGCATTATTGTTTCAATTTCGCTAAGCGAATGCAATTTCGCTAAGCGAATTACATGTTCAGAAAATGCTAAAAATAGAGTAAGTAAGTGTTTCAAAAATTGTTTCAAATCAAATGAGTTTTCAATTGCGAAGTTGTTCTGGTTTACAAACGTTTTGGGTTTTGAAACCGTAGTTCGATGACGGACCGGTGATTCGGACCCCGATCAGTCGTTCAATTGTTTCAGTCTTGTGATGACTCGATCCCGGAGGGATCACGAGATTTATCCGGTGGATAAAGGTTTTGTTTTCAAAAGACACGTATAGTTCCTAAGGAAGAGAACCTTAGTAGACTTCGAGGTTTATCCGGGGGATAGACATTGCTTGATCGCATCTGCTTTGTGTAAGCATTGGCATTTCATTTGCATAGTTGTAAGGCCTTGAGCCTAGGAGTTGAGCTTACACCTTGATGCGGGTGCGAATCTTACGGTGACGATCTTCAATGGTCTTTTTGGAGGTATCAGGGTTGGAAGGGCTGACATGTGACCAGTTGATAGCTCTTCTGTGTCGTGGCGAATCCGTGCAATACACTGATATCCTCTACTAGATGCCGTACTTTTCATGTTTGGTTGAGAGTGTTTCCGTAAAAGCCAGATACGTGCACGTTACGAATGTTGTAGCATCTTGCCCAAGGCTGGCGCGCACGGAACATGTCCTCCCATTCACTCTCTCCGAACGTTTTGTTAGCTCCATGGAGTAGGGGTCAGAGTAGTACCCAGTGACAGTGACATTGAGTCATCTACATTGCATTGCATTGCATAGCTATTGATGTTTACATTTTCTGTTATACATCATTATACTGTTTAAGAATACCTTATTTTATGCTGTTAACTGCTTAACATAATATTATGCTGTCAACTGCTTAATATGTTTGACATTGAGAATTCTTGTAAGCATGTTGGGTACGCTGTTACCCGGTGAGTCGTCCCGTTTTTACTATTGCTGTTTTGCTGTGTTGATGAACGGGAATCTCACCCATATCTGTATGTTTTCTGTTGGTACTTGCTATTGCTGTTTGAACAGATGGACGTGATGATGGTTCAGTCCAGTAGTTCCTTTGAGCCAGAGGAGGACCTTCTTTTTGTGGTCTAGTTTTGTTGTCGGCCAGACTATGTCGTTTTTGTAGTACTTTTGGGAGCTACGACCTATGTCTGTATTTCTTATTGTATTAGTTATACATTAGACCTATGTCTGTATATAATAATGTTGACGTTTCCATTTCTGTTTCTGTTCTGTGGTATGTTCTAGAAATGCATGGCGAACCTAAGTTCGTTTATTAGTATTATGACCTTTCCATTGCATCTTGTGAAAAGAAAAAAAAAAAAGAAAACCGTATTTTCCGCATTAAGAAATATTTTCGGCCCTATAAACGTTCGGGAATGTGGCACTCGGGAAAGGGTGTTGCACCTATGCTCTTCTCCATACTTGATTGCCGTTGTGATGTCGTTCTGCCTCGCCGCCCCTCTGCCTCGCCGTCATGCCGTCGTGCCACCCCTCTACCTCACAGCTGCCGCCGCACTGCCCCTCCGCTGCCATAATGCCTCCTCTGCCCATTGTACAAGAGAGTCCACTCTTTTTCATCAGATTCTACCATAATGCCTCCTCCGACCATTGTACAAAGGTAGTCCTCCATCATTCTCGATCCATTGATTGAACATGTGACAAATGGTGGCCACCCTCATCTGTATAAACAATAAGAGGATCCATCTAAGGTGCAGCACCCACGAAAGTGGTGTAATGGTGCACCACCCAAGTGGCAAAATGTTGTCCACTCATTTTACCACTTGGATTGATCAAGAAATCAAATGATGTGTTTGGACTTCTCAACACCCACGTATAGTGAAAGTTATATTTTGCAGTTAAGTCCTTTAATTTTTTGTATTTACAATTCTTTTTTTGTTATTAGAATAAAGAATTATTTGTTGCTTTATTATTATTTTTTTGTCGTTTTAATTTTATTTTCATTTAACAAGTTCATTTATCTTCATTTATCTCGCTGTGTAAATAACCCATTTCAAATTGGTTTTGTCATCAATTTTTAGTCAAAACACACCATTTGATTTCTTGACCAGCAATCTTTAATAAACGGTTTAATTATTTAATGGTGCTTAATGACAATAATCATTTAAGAGCATCTCCATCGTTGTTCCTTAACATGGTTCTTACGGAATAAGAACTGTTCTTTATTTTGTTTAGCATTGGAGACATCCTACCTGGATTCTTCCAAGGAACGGATTCTTACAATTAAAATACAATTTTCTTAGGCCACTTTTCAGCAACAGAATAGAGAGGAAAATCAACAACTAGAAATTAGAAAAATAAAATAACTATAGAAATCCCAAACCCAGAAATCAGAAATAGGAAATATTCAACAACCAGAAATCATAGAAGAGAAACCCACAAACACGATGAACCACAAACCCATAAACCCAACCTAGTTATGCATCGTCATCATCGGTGACCATCTTTGGGCGATCGACTAGCAACTCGTATGAGCATATCAGCTGGAAGGAGTTGCATGCAAGGGAGGAGGGGGGAGAAACCGAGATCGGAGAGTGAGGGGTAGCCTCTGTTCCTGCTTGTCGTCGCTGAGCTCCTCTCCACCAGGCGTTGCCGTGTTCTACTCACCATAAATCAGAAACCCACTACCACCGATGGGATGCGCATATCGTCGATTGGGGGGATAGGAGAGTGAGGGTGGAGAAAGCATGGATACTTGAGTGTAGAGGAGGAAGAGATCAGAGAGTAGAGAGGGTTGGAGGAGAAGCGAGATCAAAGAGGAAGGGGTGGGAAGAGAAACTGAGTGGTCTGAAGAGTAGAGAAGGGGAGAAAACAAGGGGTCTGAAGGAAGGTTCCAGATCAAAAAATAATGACGTGGCTGTCCAAGTGTCAATGCTGACATGGCATACCATCAGCCACGTCAACAACTTAACGGCAGACATTAACGACAATGACCCAAAACAAAACTTTTCAAAATATAGGTACCAAAACCAAACAAAAAATTTGATAAGGACGAAATTCAAAACGCCTATACTTTACAGGGAATAAAAAGTTCAAGGCTTAATTACAATTTTAGTCCCCCAACTTTTTAAATTGTACGATTTTAGTCCCTCAAAAATTTTAATTGCATTTTTCGTCCCTCAACTTTTTCAATTGGGGGATTTTGATCCCTCAAAAAATTTAATTGCATTTTTCATCCCTCAACTTTGTGAAATTGTGCAATGAAATACGGTGGAGGTGATACACATGCTGCCGGCGGAATCTTCTCAATCATTGGGACCGGAAATAAATGACGTGGAGATCGATCATCTCTATTTTGTTCTCTTCATTTTCTTTCCATTTAGAAGAGAAAGGACACATATTCTTATCAATGATTTAATTTTTTTAAATAAGAAAAAATATTTAAACCGTGAAAAAAAAATTGTGTCTATCTGTTGCTAGATGGAGAGCTCATCATTATTATTCCTAAAAATCTGGAACCGTTGCATGGTGCATGGATGGTGGTTACAAAAAAGAAAAAGAACCCCAAGAAGATCCCCAAATTGCAGGGCGTGACGTCAGGGACACCTAAACAGAAAGAGAAAGTTTCGGACACAACTAATAATGGGAAGTCAAACAAATTCTCATTATTGGCTAGAGGAGATTTGGGTGGTACGAACTGTTCTATCAAAAAGCAAAAAGAAAAGCAAGTGACTAAGGCTAAGGCTGGGCTATCGGGTTCTAAAGAGTTGGTCTATGATAAGATATAATAAAAAATATGGGCTAATAAGAGGCCACATAAGGAGGATAAGGCTGCCAGTGGTGAGACCAAGCTTCAAGAAAGAAATAGAGTCGAAAAAACCCAGTGCTTCTCAACCTATATATGCAACATATGCCCGCTAATGCTCAAGCTATTCCACCATCTCTACGTGACTTGGGGGAGGGTTTTAAAACAACAATGAATATATGTCATAAAAATATCTCCTAATCATCTGCAATTCAACGATAATGATCTTCCAGTTGGTCCCTTGCCACATATGGGAATGGGAGCATGGAAGTTGGCAACTACAACGCCTCTATACTTGATCTTTACCACATATTTTATATATTAACCTTCATCAACTCTATATATCCAGATTCCTCTTCACGATAATAACACCATGGATGACCGCTGGGTATGGTTGGGAAGTAAAGAAGGGGGGGTTTACACGGCTTCCTCGGGACAAGCAAAATCAGGGGCAGGTTGGTGACTGGGAGTGGATCTGGAGTCTGAAAGTTCCATCTAAAATCCATTTCATGGTTTGGTTGATACCCCATAATGCCCTACCAACCAATGCCATGCGTAACTAACATACGTGGGCTAGCATCTTCTCCTCTATATATATGTCAAAGGTGCTCAGGAGGCGATGAAAACTTGATTCACTGCTTAAGGGATTGCCCTCATAGTATGGTATATATGGACTATGGAGGTTTGGCTTCAGTTGGGGTTGGCAAATTCTCAGCAGTTTCGCGCACAAATGGACACTCTACAGTGGGTAAAAGTGTTGGGTATCAGAGTGACAGAATAATATTCCCGTGAACAATACCGTATACTGGAATAGTGACCGTAGTCCGTAAATAGTACACCAGGTAAGTTCCCAGGAAAGAGAGGTGGGTCACTAATAGACAAACTTAAATACCAAGTCTTTCCTAGCCAGAACTTTCCTAGACATGCACTTTCACACTACCACACTTTATTTCCAGCAACAAGAATAATTCTTTTCTGATGTGGAAGATCAGATGATACTGCAACCACAAAGCATACTAAGAATTTTCTTATGAATTCGACACCTTATCAGTTTGCCGCAGCGGAATAATGACCACGAACCAATGGCTCTGATACCACTGTTGGGTATCAGAGTGACAGAATAATATCACGCAGCTAAAATAAGAGATGAGAAAAACAGGAACTGAAAACACAATTTTTACGTGGAAAACCCTCAACAGATAAGGGAAAAACCACGGGGCAATAGTAGAAGATTTTCACTATGTGGAAGAGATTACAAGACCTCTCACTAAATACAAGGAGAGAACAATAACACCCTCTCTTGAATATAGGAAAATACACACAAGGAGAAACCTCGCAGGAGAAACTATCTCTCTCTCTGAATATTTCTCTCACACTCACTCTTTGCTTGGATGCTTCTCAAAGTGCAAATGAGGTCTCTATTTATAGAGAACCTCTTGCAAGCATCGGTTTAAATGTTTCTTCAATTACCAACCACCTTCAGCTTTCATTTATTTACATCCATATTTTCAACCTTCTATTTTTGACTATCAAAGCCAACATAAGTGGCTTTACTTTTTTTACTACCCGTTCACAAAAAGAGCAGAGTTCAAATGATAGAGAGGAAATCTCTTCATGTCGGGACTTTGGTGGGAATATATGGCGGTGGAGAAACCAAATGGTCTTGGGGGAGGATATTTGGACTGTTCAAAGGATTATGGTAACCCATGAGGATATAATAACAATGTATTTGGATCCTACTATTAACCTCAACGGTATGAATTCTTGCTCGTTGGTCCCCCCCTCCCATGGATATGGTCAAACTGAATGTTGATGGATGTTTCTTTTCAACCTCAATATTGCAGATGGGAACCGGAGGAGGTCTCCTTAGAAAGCATGATGGAAGATGGATTGTTTGGTTTTCAACCTTTGAGGGGGTGGGTTATACTCTCTTGGCTGAGCTCCTAGCAGTAAATAATGGCCTTATTTTGGCTTGGGAAGAAGGCTTCAGGTTGGTGCTTTGTGAATCTGACTAGCTCCTTAGATGTGGTGACGTTATTACAAGAAAACAAAAACTTTTGATTGTCATATGTTTACTCATATATATATATATATATATATAGGTATCTCAGACATTGTGAATCTACTGAAGAGAGATTGGAGTGTTATGTTTAATTTAACCATGTGTTTAAAGAAGTGAATGCTTCTGCTGATCACCTAGCTAGGATTGGAGCTTCTCAACGTGCCCAGTGGAAGACTTGGAGACATCCACCACAAACCATGGAAGCTTTGTTGCTCAAGGATGCTTCTGGTCCTTAGGGATGGCAATGGATATGGTCTGGGTAGGGTACTATAGTACCCGTCTCCATATCCGCATTTGAAAAAAATACCCGTATCCGGACCCGTACCCGCGTGAGTAACAACTTAAGTACCCTTATCCATATCCAGAACCTAAGTATCCATACCCGCAACCATTATCCGCACTTTAACTAAGAAAAAGTAAAAAAATAACACAAAGAACATCAATGGCTGTTGTTAGTGCTTAGGTTAGTAGGTGATTAAGTCTGAAAGGAAAAATAGTTAAGAAACCATAGATTACATTAATTTTATTTTTAAAATTTGATATATAATTATAATTATATAAAGTAATATAAATAAATAAATATATAAATATACATATATATATATATTTATATATGCGGGTGCGGGATGAGGTGGGTACTAGAGTATCCGTACCCGCACCCATACCCTCTCTTGTTGGCGGATAATTATCCAGACCCGTATCCGTACCCACAAAGCGAGTATTTACCCTACCCATCATGGATATTTTTTACGGGTACCCAGTGGATAGGGTCTAAATTGCCATCCCTGTCCTTCTTTATAGTTCTGCTTTTGTTGTTTTTGTTTCTTTTCCCTATTACCAAAAAAAAAAAAATAGCACATCATCTATAAATTCATCAACATTCACATGGTTGATTTCCACATGATAAATAGCATTTTCAAGTTTTAATGAATAATGACATCACTTTTAGAAATTATAAAGAAAAAGTGACTACTATTAGTAGATACTAAGGATAGGGTTGTTTGATGGATTTTTCTACCGTACGCTGCTCAATTAGCGGGTTATGATACCTATTTAATTTAATAATCAAAAGTATTTATTTTTTTAAATATTTTATTATCTTTTCTTTTATACGTTGAGATTTGTGCTAATCTTTGCTTAGCTTTATTTAAAATATTTTGATGTATTTCTCTATATTCAGAGTTTTGTTTATGAAGTATTATTCCTTCGAAATATTTTATTTTTCTTCTAAGATAATTCATGGCTTCTTTTATTTCCATTACTTATGTAATATCATATCCTTCTATTAAAGTAATTACTTCTTCTTTCATATATAATCCTGTATGTTCTAGATATATTTCCATTTTTAATTTTCTATGCTGCTTAAGCGATTTTTTAATTGAATAAGTCTATTTTCTCTTCGAATGAGACATTTTTCTATAAATTCTTTTACTAATCTTTCGATATCATCTTCCTCTTTATTTTTAATAAAATTGTCTAAATATTTATAATCATCTTTAATTGCTTCCTTAAGGATTTTAATTTTTTTTCTTTCAAAGCTTCTTTTTCCATTTTATTTTGCTACCTAGGATTTCCCCTGGTAGCTCTGATACCATTTTGTGCGCCGATTTTATTTTTCAAATAATTCATATTCTATTTTTTAAATATAGAGTTAAATCCTTAACTTGATTTACTAATTTGTTAATATCATTATCATCTTTAGTTCTTTCAGGTTCTAAAATACTAATTGGTCTAGGCATTTGAGTTATTTTTAATGATTCTAATCTTTTGAAGAACGTTCCTAACTCTGTTATTTCATTTCTTTTTGGATAATAAATTTTTCCTATTTCTTCAAATAAACTCGGGACATTGATTACATCATTATTTCCAAAAGTAATACTATGATGTGAATTAGTTAATGCATAATTAACACAATAAGTTACTGAGAATATTTTGTCTCATGTTCTCATTAGATCTTTCCTCAGACATTTGTGTGAAATAGACATATGCAAACACTAGAAGGGGGTTGAATGGTGTTTGACAAATTTAAGCGGAATAAAGAAACTTTTTCGCAAGCACAGACGGGTGTAAGGAATAGAAGAGTAAACTAAGACAGGTCAATCAGACTAATAACTCGTCTGAAGGTTTTCACAGAAAACACACAATCATGCAAGATGAAAATATTTGATAAACACAATTAAAACCCTTTTAGTTAAATGATAGTTAAGATAAATAATCAAACTAAAGAGTTAAGGAAAAGAGAGAGATCACTCAACAGGTTTTATCCCGGTTCACCCCTTAACAAATGAGGCTACGTCCAGTCGTTAGCAACACTAAGTTTTCTCACTATAACTGAATCAGGTTACAGGACAGACAAGTATTATTTTCACACCTAGCCTCTTCAGGCTCCAGACAAGTATTGTTCACACACCTAGCCTCTTCAGGCTCAGACGAGTATTGTTTGCACACCTAGCCTCTCCAAGCTCAGACGGGTTTGTTTGAGAGAAGCTGTAAAATAAATTACAATTTGCAAGTCTTTCACAAACACTCAGACGAATGTATTAAATGTGAAGTTCTAAAAGACTGCGTAATAACTTCAAATGATTGAAGAATAAATAATGAAAGAATGAAGATATAAATGCGTAGAGTAATTGCTCATTGAATGCTGTGTTCGTTCTCTTCTATTCTATTCTCTGCTTGAATCTTCAAAGTCTTCTTCATTAAATAGGCTTCAAGATTTTAAAGTCATTAGACGCATTTTTTGAAAGCTTGGCCTTTTGCAGATCTTCATTAAATGCAAAAGAGTCGTTCTGATCAGCCATTAAAGCCTTGAGAACTTCGCTTGTTCTCTCTCATCAGAATGATAGAGACTTTTGATACACCTTTGGTCTTAGCAGATCTTTATACTTGCTTTTTGCCATCAGAGGGAAGACTTTCCCTTTTAGTGTAAGATGTAATTGTGTTCAGGCAAAGCACTTTGTTGAAATTCCTTTTCAGAGACAAGACAACTTTCATCCAATATATCCTTCAACGTTAGTCACCAGACGGGTGAGTAACTTCATTCAACTGGTTGACTCTTAATAAAGAGATGACGTCAGTTGCATAGTCTTTCAGAATGGTGAGTCTTCCTTTGATCAGACGGTTGAAGACTTTATTCGACGAATGAACTTTCTTTAGTTCAGACGAGTGAACTTTAGTTAGTTCAGACGGATGAACTTTCCTTAGTTCAGACAAGTGAACTTTCCTAGTTCAGACGAGTGAACTTTTGTTTGGATCCAAACGGATGATATCACGCTAAAGCTCAGTTCATATAAACATTTAATGTTTTAATCTGCACACTGAGTAGATGAGTTAACTACCACTGACGGGTTCAATTAAATCATTGAATAACTGTTTTACTCTCATCAAAACTAAGGTAAATGCACATCAGACATTTTGGAGACTCAACATTGTGTTCTAGGGTTAATGATTGATCAAATCTTTGAGTACTTAGAGGTATTTCAATATTTGGATGAATTTCAAATTTTAATTTTACATAAGCTAAATTTCATTCTATTACTCCTAATATTTTATCTCTTGGATCAGTTATCCTTTCGTCTTTTAGTATTAATTCTATAGGTGAATCTATTACTTCTTGAAAAGTTGCTTTAATTAGTATTTGTATAGCTCCGATATGGATATATCCTATTTTTCTTCTATGTTCTTCCTTCTTTAAACTTTGTTTTAGTTCTGCAAGTCTTTTTCTGTTTAACAATTATATACAAGTATTTCCTTGAGCTTCTGTTATATCTATTGGTGTTTCATTAATTATTTTACCATAGTATATAATATTTTCTTTCTGAGTAAATTTTTTTTAATATTCCTCCAAGTCTTTCTTTTCCTTTTATATTTGCATTTTTAGCTAAATCTAAGGCTTCTTTTTGTATTTTTTGAAATAATCATGGATTTATTAAAATACTTCCAGTATAATTTTCATCTTTTTCAGTAATTTGACGATGTTCTATATCATTATTATCTATCTTTTCTCTATCAATTTTTAATTATCTATATAAAGCTAATAACAGTGGTCTAGAATGAAGAAGTAAACATACCTGATTGAAGTCTTTAAAGTCAGTCCTTCCTCTACCCACTGCAGCTTCCGCAAAATAAGTAGTAGAATTCGATTGGTGAGTATATCCAAAGAGGTTATAAGTGGAGACTTGATAAGTACTTTTATTGATAGTAGAACTTATTACAAAGGGGGTAGACACTCGCAGGTGCCTAAACTAGTTTCCTATGAGGAGACTAGCAGATTTTCTCTCTATAGAGAAAACTCTCAACTGAGAAGTTTTTTAGATTGAAAACTCTGCCTTTGCCTCTGCATAAGAGGTCTTATTTATACAGGTTACGGGACTGCTAGACATTTACACAAATATCCCTAAAGCACGTAAGTGCTTACATCAGATTAATAATTTACATAGTGACGTAAGGACTTTATTGCTTCATCAGAGTCCTTATCTCCTTGCCGACATTCAGTAGTGCTTTCTGGTGGGGCCTGCTTCACACATCTTTCACATCCATGATTTCCATTTTGTTGTATTATTGAGCACAGTGTGTGGAGGACAGCTGTGCGATAATTCATTGTTGGTCCCTCAAATGCATAGAAGGGCATCTCAAATCATGTTAGAAGAGATAGATCCTTTTCTCTGATTATCTTCTCGCTGGTTTTACTAACTACCAAAGTATTTGGTGCTTTATACAAAGTTTTGATACACGAATCTTTTTCCATGGACTGGCATTGGGAAAAGATACTTGCTAATTGATGTGCAATGAAATTGGTAATTTGATCCTCGTCATAATCAACCCCAGTGGGTTCATCCAATGGAGGAAAATTGTTATTGCTTACTCCAATAAAAATTAATGCTTAGCTGGTTGTTTGGTAACAAAATCTGGATATGCTGAGTAAAACTTCAGGAAAATAGATATTTCTCCTGCAACATTCTTTCTAAACATCTGTACTGCTTCTTTGAAGTAATATGGGAACAGATTAATTTCTTCGAGATTTTTGCTTAAGTAAAAACGTTTAATTAGTCCAAATTGGAACATATTGAATGCTAATATTGGTGGCGCTCCTGGAGTAATTACTGTTTTAGTTGCAAATAATTTTCGGTCGACCATGTAAAAACAGTTGCTTTTTTCTTTGTCAGTCCAGTGTATCAGTCTTTTGAGGTGTTCAACAAATTTTTCTTTCGAAAATTGTACTTGAAGTTCATGTTCTTTTCTGGTAATTATTTGATAATTGTCTAGGGAGGAAGGGATCTTCCCTAGTGTTTTCATTGTTTTTCTTGGTTCTGGTTTAAGTGTTGTTGTTTCTGCAAAAGTTCTTGGTCCGAGATAAATTTCTTTACCTTTCTGAACTCTTTCTGCTTCTTGGAAATCCTTCAATGCTTTTTCTGCTTCTTCCTTTGATGCATAGGACTTATAGATAATGCTTAGAATTTTTTGGCAATGAGGGGTGCTTTATGCCACTCCTCGTAGAGTCCAGGAAATGGTCTATTAAAAATAGTATACCATTTCTAGTTTTCATCTTCTCAGGCTTGTTGTTTGATTTCATCTGGAATTGCTTTTTCAAGAAAGTCTTCGGTCTTTAATTGTAAATCTAAGACTTGAATGTCTGCTTCAATCAATTCTAATTCTTTCAGCTTCTGAGTTCTTAAAACTTTTTTGAGTTCATGTTGCTTTCTTAGCATTCCTGTTGTGCCTTGCTCCGTTCTCTAGATAGAATATCTACAAGAACATTCTTTTCTCCTTTAATATGAGATATTGAGTAATTATATTCGGCTTATTTCATCTGCCATCTAATTAACCTTCCTTGCTTATATGTTCCTTTCACTACGCCAGAAATGGGATTAAATATCGCACCTTTAATAGCATTTTTAAATGCAACGCTATTAAAAAAAAGGCGGTGAGAAGCGCTATCTAAAGTTTGATTTTAGATAGCACTTCCTCAAAAAAGCGCTATCTTTTCCCATTTTCAAATTTTTTTAATTTATCACCAGTTTTAATTCATTAGCGTATACTCCTCCTCATTCTCAGTCTCTCTTTCGAACCTTTCCCTAACCCCTCTCCCTGCCTCCTCCGCGCGCGAACACCACCACCACCACCACCCTTTTGGTTCTCTGGTCACCAACACTTCGCGAACGCCACCGCACGAGCTTCTCCATCTTTCTCCTTTCCATCCCTCACACGAGCTTTTCTCCCTCCCTGCCTCAGGTTACGTCCCTCCCTCGCACGAGTTTCTCTTCCTTCTTCCCTCAGGTAAGCTCTCTCTTCCTCCTATCTCTCGGATTGTTTCCCTCTCTGTTGTTTGGGTTTCTCTCATTCCTCCGTTCTCCATTTGTGAAGGTCCCTAAAGACACAATGCATTGGTGAAGTTGAGCGTGTGAGGTGCAAGCTGTTACTATTCCATTTGTGAAGGTCCCCGAAGACACAATGCACTAGTCATTGGTATTTTTTCTTCTCTGTTACTGTTTTCTTCTATGTATCACACAAATTTTCTATTTTTTTCCTGTATCAGTTTAGTTTGTTCTACAACTGAACATTCAAATCATAGTTATTATGCTTATGGTTCTATGGGGTTGATTGTGTGGTGCAGTTGCCGTTCTTTATTTGTTTTTATTGATAGCTTCCATGTTTTTTTTTTTAAATGATAAAGCATGTGTGAATCCCATCTATCTAAATTTGTTTGAGATGGCCTTTTGGTGCCGTTGGAGTTGAGTCAGGACCTTAATGGGTGTATGCTTTGACAAAGGAACTTACTTGCTAATTTGATGTGTATGCAGTGTTTCAACTTGAAATTTGGTTAAGTTGTGCCTTAATTTGATGTGTGTGCAGTGTTTCCACTTTTTAACTCTGACCCTTGAAACTCTCACTGCATAAGGTTAATGGCCTGCTTGGAGTGCCTTGTGTGATTAGATACCTAGGTTTTAAATGTAGAAATGATGAGAATCTTTGGTAGTTTAATTTACGAGAATCTACATTACTAATGTTATTCGAATTTAAGGAAGTGTACATCCTTACATACCTACTTTCTAAGGCAGAATTGAGAATCTTTACTTTGGTAGTTTATTGATTGAAATATTACATGATAATGGGTATTGGAATTTGATGAACTGTACATAGTTTGAGAAGAAGGATAATACTCTGTCCACTAGGATAAGGTTCATGAAAAGTTTTGGAATTTAAGGAAGTGTGCATCCTTACATACCTATCTTATCTTTACTTTTGAATTGATTATTTGTTCAATGTCATATGCGTGTTGTCCCTTAATATTTCAAGAAATGATACCAAGTACTTGACCTTGTGAATCAACCTTGGATTTTGGATTCTCTCAGGCACATCTGTCACCTCTTTGTCCATCACCTATCTGGTACACAAATATGTTATTCCAGCAGCAGGCATGTTTATTTTTTTATTGGTATGCACATGCATCAAGCTTAGTTTCCTGTTCAAGAAAGAGTTGTATATTGTGCCATGCACAGTATACAACCTGTTCTTGAATTGTCCAAAGTGGACAGTCTAAGATTGTAAACTTCACTGTCAATACATATTATTGTATGCCTTAAATATTACATCTGATCTAAGAAAATTTCATTTGTTAGTATTTTCTCATTGTTCTTTGGGTACACGTACACTTAATTTCGGTCATAATATCACCTGAATTAAGTTGTGTGCTTGGAGAACTAAGGGAAAATGCTGCCGAAATTTTCTTAGAACAAAAAGTAATTAGGACATACTATAATAATATATTGTCGAGTTTACAATCTTGGATAGGATAGGACCCTCACCCTGTAGTATGAAGTAAGCGTGTGTCATGCATTCTTGTAGTTCTCATCAAAGGTAGACGTCAACCTCTCTAAACTCAAAATAATTGCCGTAGAACGGGAATATATGGATCGAAAGTGGATGTCTGCCAATCGTTTGTCAGATGAATATAGAGACGGAGTGCAAGATTTTATTAGATTTGCGGTTCGGCATACCGAAGACTCTAGTAGAATCATATGTCCTTGTTTAAGTTGTTGTTATACAAGACGAATTAGTGTAGCTCAGTTGGAAGGACATTTAGTGTGCTATGGAATTGATCAAAGTTATACCTGTTGGACAAAGCATGGTGAGACAAGAGTTGAATCTAGTGATATGGACAAAGTTATACCGGTACATATACATATGAGGGCGACCGTTTTGAAAAGATAACACACGCGGTTGAAGAAGATCTTCATGATTGTCCTAAAATGTTTGAGAAGTTGATAAGTGATGCAGAGAAACCGGTGTATGAGGGTTGTACTAAATTCACAAGATTGTCGGCGATGTTAAGGTTGTATAACTTGAAATCGGATAATGGATGGACAGATAAGAGCTTTACGGAATTACTTGCATTATTGAAAGAAATGTTGCCGGAGGATAATGTGCTTCCTAGTAGGATATATGAGGATAAACAAATGTTACGCACTATTGGCATGAGCTATGAGAGGATACACGCTTGTCCTAACGATGGCATTTTATTCCGGAAGGATTATGCAAATTTACAGATGTATCCTAAGTGTAATGCCTCACTGTATAAGAAGAAAAAATCGGCTCCGGAGAAGGTTCTGTGGTATTTTCCCATAATTCCCAGATTTAGGCGCATGCATCGTAGCTCGGAAGATGCAAAGCACTTGACATGGCATGAGGATTAAAGGATTAAAGATGGCAAGCTACGACACCCGGCAGATTCTCCTCAATGGAAAAGAATTGATCATGATTATCCTCATTTCGGACAAGAACCAAGAAACCTAAGGCTTGCATTGTCCACTAACGGATTTAACCCGCATTGTATTCAGAGTAGCTCTCATAGTTCATGGCCTGTGATTTTGGTGATCTACAACCTACCCTCATGGGTATGCATGAAACGTAAATATATGATGTTGTCTTTGTTAATTTCTGGGCCCAAACAACCAGGAAATAATATTGACATATACTTGGCTCCTTTAATTGAAGACTTGAAGCAAATGTGGGAAAGGGGTATAGAGGTGTACGATGGGTATAAAGAAGAAAGTTTCACCTTGAGAGCTATAATATTCGGCATAATTAATGACTTTCCGGCATACGGTAATCTGTCAGGATACAGTACCAAAGGTCAGTGTGCCTGTTCTATTTGTGAAGATGATACAGATTGGATACGATTGGAACATGGTAAGAAGAATGTCTTCCTTGGGCACCGTAGATTTTTGCAATCAAATCATCATTATCGGTTCTTGCAAAAGGCATTCAATGGAAATACAGAAAACCGTAGAAGTCCTCTCCGTTGAAGGGTGCACAAATGTTTGAAAAGGTACAAGATTTGAACATTGAATTCGGGAAACCTTTTGCACGACAGCTTGCCACAAGAGGGTGGAAGAAAAGGTCAATCTTCTTTGAGCTACCATATTGGACATCCTTATACGTACGACATTTCATTGATGTTATGCATGTTGAAAAAAATGTCTTTGATAGTGTCATTGGTACCTTACTTAATGTGCCAGGCAAGACTAAAGATGGCATCAATTTAAGGCTTGACTTGGTTAGTATGGGATTGAGACAAGAGTTGGGACTAGTAAAAAAGGGGAAACGTACATATCTACCTCCTGCTGCTCATACTCTAGCTAGAAAAGAGAAAATTGCTCTTTGTAAGTTTCTTCATGGAGTTAAGGTTCCAGAGGGGTACTCTTCAAACATTAGGAACCTCGTGGATATGAAAGATCTGAAGTTAAAGGGACTAAAGTCCCATGACTGCCATGTCCTCATGGAGAATTTGCTACCTATCGGTATACGGTCAATTTTGCCTAACAAAGTGCGGGAGACCTTGACTAAACTCTGTTTCTTCTTCAAGGCAATTTGCAATAAGGTGATTGAGCCTGGGAAGTTGCCTTTTCTGCAGAAAGAGATTGTTATGACTTTGTGTGAACTTGAAATGTATTTCCCGCCTTCATTCTTTGATATATAATGGTTCATTTAACCGTTCACCTAGTCAGAGAGACACAATTGTGTGGGCCTGCTTATATGAGATGGATGTACCCTTTTGAGTGTTACATGAAGATATTGAAAGGGTATGTGAAAAATCGACCACGACCAAATGATTGTATTGTTGAACATATAGTCGAAGAAGCTGTTGAGTTTTGTACCGAGTACCTCATTGATGTTGTTTCCATAGGGTTGACAAAGTCTCTTCACATAGGGAGAACGATGGTTCAAGGTATTACTGGAACTGAAGTAGTGACTATACAGCGGACAGAATGGGAGCAAGCACACTTGTATGTTCTGCACAATGCCGATGAGGTTGAGTCATATGTTGAAAAACACAAGCACATAATTCAAGGTTTGTATCCCAATAAGAGTCAGAATTGGTTGACAAGAGAACACAATCAGTGTTTCATACCATGGCTAAAAGAACACATTTCTGCAGAGTTTGCTGTAAATCCTACATCGATTTCAGAAAGGTTGAGATGGTTAGCTAGAGGTCCAACAATACATGTCTTCTCTTACAATGGTTATCTAATGAACAGGTTCACATTTTATACAAAAAAACAAGATGATCAGAGTAAAATGCAAAATAGCTGGGTCACTCTTGTAGCTCAAGCCATGCATATCACCATTGCTAAAGACAGAAACCCCATATACGCGAATATGTCATATTTCGGAGTAATTGAACGTATATGGGAGTTGGATTATACGATGTTTTGGGTGCCTGTGTTCCATTGTAAGTGGGTTGACAATAATAACGGTGTACAGATGGATGAGTTGGGGTTCATGCATGTGGATTTCAGTAAGGTGGGGTATAAAGATGAGCCCTTTATTTTAGCATCGCAAGCTCAACAAGTGTACTATGTCATCGATCCAGCTGATACGAAGTGGTCCATCGTTCTATTGACTAACAAAATGATTGTTAATGGGATTGATGATTAAGCACATGAAGATGCTAATATTGAGGATGATCCTTTCTTCGGGACATCACAACCACTTCAGTCCAATCCAACTATAGATGAGGGTTTGTACATTAGAAATGATCATGACGAGGGTCTTTGGATCAATCCATTGTTTCGTACCAATAAGGGACATACAAGTCTAAATCCAGCGAGGAAGAGGAAAAAATTTACTTAAACATGTAAGCATATTTTGTTTTTTTAACTTCTTAATCAATTAAAAAAATATTCATCGTTTTTACTTAAATATGTAGCATCGTGATTTTGTTTTTTTAATTTCTTTGTCAATTAAATTTACTTAAACATGTTTTTCTGATTTATATTGTGATCTGACGTTTTTACTTGTGTTGCAGATTATGTCTTCATCTAGTGATCATGATGATAGTTCGGATTCTAGCCTAGAGGTGCCCGAGACACAAGTGAGGCGCTGTGGATCGACGTTCAAGAAGAATCTTATCCTAAAGAGGAGCAGAGGCGTGAGATTACAGGTATATAAGATCATTATTAAGTAAGTTTTTCGTTTTATTAATTAAGTGTTTCATTATTTTATTGATGAAATGTTTCATTTTATCAAGTTGCCAGGAATACAAAAGGGAAACTCATTGGTGATAATGGGAAGGAGCTAAAGAGTTACATTGAGGCCGTAGTCCGGCTAGCGGTCCCAATTACATGCAAGACGTGGAAGGACAAAGCATTGAACGAGGCCAAATCACACATATGGCGCGATATACAGGTAAATAAGTAATATTTAATTAACATCAGGTTCTTAATTAACATGTATATTTTTAAACTTAACCTTTATCATTTCTGTAGACTATTTTTGACATTGATGAGGCTCGGAGGAAAATATGTCTCCAGATTGCCGGAAAATGTCATCGGTCATTCCGAACGAAGTTGACGACCAAGTATTTAAAAGATAAGGTGGGAATGTCAGACATGAGCCTCCACCAAAGTACGCAGACATGATAAATGTGGACGATTGGAGAGCTTTTGTAACAACACGCACAGAAAACGAGACATTTAAGGTATGTACAATTTAACTTCGTTTGTTAACTTAATTTATATATATTAAATCATGCATTGACATATACTTCTGTGTATATGTAGAAAACAAGTAAAGCAAATCGAATTAGAGCGTCAAATCCTCCGTACCTTTATTTGGCAGGGCCAACGGGTTATAATGGCCTCGAGGAACAAATTGTAAGTACAATATATCCTTATAACTTGTTGATTAACCCACTTAAGATTTCTTTCTTAACATTGATGAATTTTATTTATTTTGTGTGTTCAAATGTACAGCTGAAGAAGGCAGAAGGGGATCCTACCACCGAGGCAGTTGAGCGGGGTACGTTATGGATGATAGCTCGCATAGGCCATGATGGCCAGATTTTGCACCCCGCCACTAAGGAAGTGGCTGACAGAATTCTAAGTATACACCCTCATTAATTAACTTAGTTCATTTGTACATTGCTTATTATAATTATGTTTAACTTATTAATTTGTTCGTTAATATTTGTGTCATAGATGTCCTTATCAGAGTCTGTATCACAGAGGGAGATAACAGACTGTGTTGGCCGTCAAGATATTCTTGCATGAGCATTGAATATCGATGAATACCCTGGTCGCCTAAGGGGTGTAGGGTTTTCCGTCTCCCAGAGGATTGTTTTTGGCGCACAACAACGCGCAAAACATCAAGATATGTTAACTCAATTGGAGACACAAAGGAAGCTAGCCGAGCCAACTCGTGAAGTAGAGGAGTCAAAGGCTAGCAAGCAGGATAAGCAGGGACGTGCTGATTCTGAGCCAGCTGGTGATCCTCCTACCCCTATCCCGTACAGTGTCAGAGATAGGTGCACCGTTCCGCAACCGCATATACCTCTTCCCGATGTAATACTTATCAATGATAATTTTATACATTTCATATATTGCATTGAAGGTTTAATTCATACTAATTAACTAATATTTCGTTTATCATTTGTTTAGGGCATAAAACTGTGCAACTTGTATCTACAGCACCCAACTCATCGCATTGTCGCTAGGGCGATGGTCTTTAATGAGGAGGGTGCCACATTGCATAACCTACCATTACCTTCTGGCCATGTGAAAGTGAACATTGAAGTTGCACTGGAGGGACATGCACCATTGCCTATACCAATTGAGCATATTGATATCATGGTAGTGGATCATGCAATTGGTAACTTTATCGCATGGCCAATCAATCTCGTGCAGGTATGTTAATAATTACGTTTCCTTATGATATGTTGTATATATTTATTGAATTGGGTGGTCACTAACTACTTTATTGCAATATGTAGGTTATCTTCGAAAAATCCAAATCCAAGGACAAGGACAAGGGTAAGAAGATTGTGGAGTTTCGACCTCCTATAATTAACGAGCATACAAAGGGCTCCATTACATCCCCTAAGAAGTAGCATTCCTCCCGGCCTCTTATCGCATCAAGCTCATATGATTGTATATCCTACATGAGGATCCTAGTAAAAAAAGGCTTGAGCGGCGTAATAGAATTGGAGATGGATGAAGAAATTCTGGGTTATCAACATACGCTATCAGTGGGTAAAGAAGAAATCGAGGAGATTATCACTCGGGATGAAATCAGTCAGACTAGTATTAGCGTATATCTCAGGTAATACATCAAACTTTAAAGTATATAACTTCTTTTATTCTTCATAATTTAAATATATATTAACGCTTATTATACATGTTTTAAGGCACTTATACCGAGAGATGTTGATCTCCGCAAATAACACCGGGAGGTTTGTACTCTTATGCACAGATAAAACAGCTTTACATCCATATATATCTGGGAAAAAACAGTACATAGTTGAACGCCTTGAGCTAGCAAGTCCAGAAGGCAATTCCCTGTTTCTGGCACCTATGAACGTAGTGTGAGTCATTTAGTTAATCAATGACATGGTACTGTATTTTATTGTGATTAATTATAGTTTATGATTTGCTAACTCATTTTCTTGTTTTGTAGGGGACATTAGGTATTGTTAGCGATCAATCCCAATGAAGACACAATCTATTACCTGGATCCATTGCATGTACCCTTTACACAGCGGAAAATGCTTATGACTATCTTTAACGAGTAAGAAAATTGATTTGCAATTTATCTCATATATGTTGTGATTCAAATTGTACACTATAGCTAACGAATGTTTGTTTTTGCATTTCAGTGCTTTGACAATTCATCATGGATGCAAAAGGGGAGCCAAGTCCCGATCTTCAAAATCATGAAAGACTAAATGGATCTTTTAGAGGTATTAATGTGTTCACATTGTAATTATGCAATTATTTAAATTTAAAACCAATTAACTTATTATTTTTGTTTTGTAGTGCGCCCGCCAATATAACAGTATAGACTGTGGATACTACGTTCTAATCTTAAGGATATCATCGCTCATAACCAAATTCAAATCCCATCACCGGTATGTAATTTCAGTTTAATTACACACTTACATTTTGACCATTTGAATATCTTTGATTCTAACTTAATTTACTTTTTCTATCGCATGCAGTACTTTCCCAATAATAAATATGACAGATACACCGATGATCAAGTATTTGAAATTTTGGATAAGTGGTGTAACTATATTATTATGAATCAAGGTAAATAATTTTATCTTTTTAGTGTTAATTATATATATTTAAGTTGTGCTTGTGTACACTAGTGAATACTTCAAGTTTCATGTAATAGTTTGATGATTTGTTTCCAATTTTGCAGGTTGATGCTTTGCAGGATGAAAACATTTTGAATTAGTATAACTAGCTACATATAGTGTAGTGCATGTGTATATTGTAATGTCTGGGATTGTATATATTGTACATGTTTGCATTATAGTTTGAATTGTGTATATTGTTCTGTATATTGTAACATTAATGAATGAAATGAATTTATTTATACTGTGCCAATTATGTATACTGTACTGCTGTCTGGGTTTTGCTGAGTGCAGGGAAGAGTAGGAGAAAAATGGAGCATAGTTTTAAAAAAAAAAAAAGGGAAATTATAGCGCTTCCTCAAGAAAGCACTATCTATTTATAGATAGCGCTTTCTTGAGGAAGCGCTATCTAAAAACCAAGAATAGACAGCGCTTCCTCAAGAAAGCGCTATCTAATACTCAGTTTTAGATAGCGCTTACTCAAGGAAGCACTTTCTAATCCTGAATTTTAGATAGCGCTTCCTCATTCTTCTTTAGATAGCGCTTTTTTAAACGCCACTGTTTTTGTCACCGTTTAATAGCGCTCTATTCAATAGAGCTTAAAAGCGCTACTAAATACAAAAAATAAACGTTATTAAAAGTCTATTCTGTTGTAGTGTTTGTGTTTTACATTATTAAAATATGCAACATAAGTAAAATCTGTCCTAACAATAAATTCTTTATCGAGCACATAGATTCGATGTTTTTCCAACATTCGAATTAGTGCTAACGTTTCTTTTTCATGAGTAGGAAAATTAATTTCACTGTCTGAAAAGGTTCCAGACATGTATCGGCATAGTAATTCTTTCTTTTGTCCAGAAGATTTTCCCTTCATAACACCTCTCCAACAATCATTTGAGGCATCAGTCTCAATAATAATTAAATCATCATCAGATGGATGGTATAATTCCGAAAGATTCTGACATAAGTATTTTAGTTTAGAAATAATTGCTTCGTCTCTAAGACTAGAGAGCATCCTTCTTTAATTTTTATTGAAGAATTTTTCTTTCTGCTGCAAGATTCTTTATTAAACCTTCATTGGAAATAATATATGTTAGTAGATCAAGAAATCTTTGTAATTCCTTTTTATCCTTTAGTTTAGTTGGGAAATTATAAAGTTTTTCTAGTACATGCTTCAACATTACTATTTTTCCTTTTTCAATTTCTAATCCTAAATAATTAATTTTATTTTAAGTTAAAACAACTTTCTTCTTGCTTAAGACTACTCCATGTTCTAAACATTTATTAAGAACTAAAGCAATCTTATTAAAATGATCTTCTAAGTCCTTATTTGTAAAGACTAATATATCATCAATGTATATAAGACAAAAATCTTTATATTCTTTGAGTATGGAATCTATTCTTCGCTGAAAGATTCCTAGTGATTGTTTCATCCCTATTGGGAGTACATTCCATTCATATTGTCCTTGTGGACAACTAAATGCTGTTAATGGCTTGGATTCTTCAGATAATCGTATCTGATAAAATCCTGACTTACAATCAAAAGTACTAAACCAATGCATATTCCTAATTCTTTCAATAATTAAATCTTTTCTTGGAAGAAAATATGCATCTTCTTCCATTGCATCATTTATCTGCTTATAATTTATTACCATCCTTCTTTTTCCACTCTTGATTTCACTATGATTTTCCACATAAAATGCGGGTGCATAGTGTTTACTTTTGGAAGGCCTTATTAATCCTTTTTCGCTCATTTGTTTAACATCTTCTGCAAATTCATCCCTATCTTGTTTGGTATAAATCATAGGTTTACATTTTACTTCTTTTGTTGGATATTTTCATTTTAGTTCTATTAGTTCAGTATTTTTATTATTAATGGTTGGATCTAGAGGATTTTCACTGCATAACTTGTCTAGAAGTTCTTCTATATAAGTTGGGATTCTTCGTTCGGGTTCTAAATTCATTAAAGCATGGCAAATTTTTTTGGCAAATAATAGTTACCAAATCACCACGGTTCAGTTTGCTAAACTCTGATGGTTTGGTAGAGTAAGTACAGTCAGTTTGCCTATTATCATGTCTAAACCAGTTTCTTGTTGATATAGTGTAGGTACTATAAATAATTTATTTTGTATTTTTAAGGTTATTCTTTTTACTACCCAATATAGAGGATGTATAGATCCATCCACTATTTGTATTTTTAATGGTTTTTCTAACTTTTCCCATTTATCAAATAATGCTTTTGTTGCTAGACAAATACTTGCTCCTGTATCAACATAAACTTCGGTTTCTTTATTACTTTTTTCTATTGTAATTTTGATATAAGTACTATTCGGATTCTGTTTCTTCTGCAGATAATTCATTCTCTGAATATTCATATATGCTTTCTTCAATATCACTTATTTCTGCTTCTAGTGGTTCTAAGTTGTATATTTGTATACCTGTTTTATTGGTTTTGATTTTTCCTTAAAATCTTTATTTCTTCTGTGGGCATTTATTTGGATAGTGGCCTTCTATATTAGACACTAAGTTGTTGATCCCGAGATGAGTCGGTGAGGTTCATGTTGCATCGTTGTTGTTCATCACTGTGTTGACGTACGAGCGATTGATCTTGCCTGCGAGGAGATGATCGTACCCATCAGTTGTTGACGAGCGAATGTCCTGACCTGACCTGAGGGCGGGGGGATCTGTCGTTGCCGTGAGTTGAGTTGTTGATGGTAGAATATTCTGACATGGCCTGTAGGCAGGGTGAATATGTCGTACCCACGAGTTGAGCCTGAGGGCTGTTGGCCGAACCTTGCATTACGGGGGGTGGCACAGTGATGAATGGAACATCTTGATCTGTTGGGGATATCGCGTAGTGATCGCGTCCATATAGTCGTTAGCTGCATGAGTGTGAGAGACAGTAGCTGGGACAGAAGGACTTCGGAGATGATTGCTTGATACAGTTGCACTGTTGTATGTTGTTATCGGTATAGCTTATTTTATAGTTGTTTCCCTATTTATGATGTATTATTGTTTCTTATCTCTCGTACTCTTCTATGTTGTATTTTATTCTCGCATACACGAGAAGATCCTGTTGAGGAATTGTCGGAAGAGATAGATGGCACATCTACCGAGTCTGATGCTGGCGGCAAAGCCCTAGATCCCCGTGTTGGGAGATTTTGAGCTGTTGTACGAGGATGATGACCGTTACTGGGAGTTTGATTACTCTCAGCGACGAGTGGTGTATACGGGCCCGACTACCGTGTACTTCAGAGCTTGGGGATTGTCCAGGAGCTACTTAGTAGGAGACTTCTGTATCGTACAGAGACTGCCACTAGAGAGGCTGTGGAACAGGCCATGGGACAATCATCATGACTCAGATGCTGGTTGGAGATCTCACGCATCCTCTAGGACTGGTTATGTGGCTCGAGGCCGACGTCGTCATGCTGAGAGGAGGATGAGAGAGTACGGTCGTCGCCGGATCGTTATGTCATAGAGCGAGACGGAGTACGAGGCGATGCAGACTTATCATCGGAGGCAGCGAGCTTTGGTTGGGAGCTCTCGCTACCCTCGTTAGAGTCATGGTGGGGTAGTAGTCTTTGTTTTGTTATGGCCAGTACATGGGTTGAGTGAAATGATTTTGGGGCCAGGAGAGAAAGTCTGATGTATTTTATCTTTGTTTCCATGCTTTCCATTTCTACATATTGTTAGTTGTGTACTCTGACAGTCGAGGTTGGTTGTTGTAGGCTCTACTGAGAGAGCCAATACTTTTATATATGTATGATCTGTATATGGTTGTGGTATCAGTGTTGGATGTTTTTAATATTTTCGTATTTTTATATGATAGCGCTACGCTATCACATTGAGAATATAAGTTCGGATTACTGAATGGGACCTCCGAGGAAGGGTTGTCTCACATATGAAATCTTCTAATGGATTTGTTTAAGTGTACAATTATCATTTTTGAAACACATGAACTCATATGGCAAAGCACGCCTCTACTCGAATAATACGTCTATCCAAGAAGTCAAGGAAGCATCTGAGTTATTCTCACTTAGAAGTGTCTGCGATGTTCAAGCGTCTAACTAAAGTTAGACAAAGACTCCAGTCAAATTAACATCTATTCCAAAAGAACATCACGCATAAGTCAAACGTGTAAGGAAACGCTCCAAGCATCCAATACAAAGTCATCTTAAGTATTGTCCTACCAAGTGTCTTACCCTTCTCTCATGAAGAGCTGATCAGAAGAACCATTAAATATGTAATGGACATATTTAATAAGGTTAATAAAGACTTCAAGTTATACGAGGATAAATTCTTCAAAGTTTAAAGGAATAAAGTAATATCTCGGCTTCATAGTACCTGAAGCAAAATGCCTTTAGTACGCAACAAAGCCAGTTTACAACTGCTTGCCCTAAAGAGGTAATCTGCACTGCTTAAGACGTTGATGTTGTTATGAACAGATCGTTGCTCTGTTAAAGATGTTGATATCAATACAAGAGTACCTTCAACGTTCTTCAAACCATTTAATGCTCCACCCGAACGACTCTATTACATTATTCGTCTCTCAGAAGATTTGAAGAAAAGGAAGTGTGAAGAAAGAATGTATCACAACGGATTTATTGTTTTGAAGACAATAAATATAAGACCTTGAATAATTGAAGACAACTCTAACGATCTGAACAACTATCATTTATTGTTGAAGTTTTACTGAGTTCATAAACTTTCATTCTTTTATTCTTTCATTTACTTCTCAATCATTTGTAATCTTTAAGAAAAGTTATTGTGCAGTCATACCCTCTTGATTTTATATTCACTCTTTGAGTGTGATCTGATTGACTTGCCTTGTAATCTAAAGTTGCTGCTTCAAAACAAACACTTTCCTTTTTGAAGCCCGAAGAGGCTAACTAAAGAATACTTGTTGAGCCTGGGAAGGCTAAGTGTGTAAACAATACTCGTGTTATTGAGTCTGGAGAGGTCAGGTGTGCAAACAATACTCGTGTTGTTGAGCCTAGAGAGGCTAAAAGTGCAAAAAATACTTGAGTCTGTAACCTGATCAGTTATAATGGAACTCTTGGTTTAGCCAAGGACTGGACGTAACCCAAGGTTGAGGGTGAACCATTATAACTGCTTTGTGCTATTATCTCTATCGCGACCGTCCCGTCCGAGCGCGGCGAAAAAAGGAGAGGATTCGCCACCAATTTTATTTTTAGGAAAATATTGGAAAATCCATTAATTAAAGAAAAACTTGTCTTTAAAAAAAAAAAAAAGAGATTGAGTTTGAGAGTCGGTTACGAGTAGGAAAGGTATTAGCACCCTCCATCGCCCGTTCTAAGAACGGTACCTTAAGTTAACTGTGCAAATTCTTTAATAACTTTGAAAATATTAATTTTACTCATTTTAAAAAAAAAAATAAAATAAACACACAAATTATGAAAATTTAATTTTGACTTGACAGAATGATTGATTCTGCTCCTACGTATTCCCCGATGCGATGAGAAATTCAAAGCCACGTAGTTCTTAATATTTGTTGGTGTAGTTTATTTTAATTTTTTTATTTTTTATTTTGAAATAATCTTTAATTGAGAAATTTAAGGATCACCAAGTTGTCACAATTCAGGTGTCCTAAAATCAAGGGTTAACAAGATGTCACATCTCAGTTTACCCTTTTATTTAAAAGAGGTTAATTTATTTTTATATTAAAAAAAGCTTAAGATCACCAAGTCGTCACAACTCAGGTGTCCTAAAACCAAAGGGTTAACAAGATGTCACATCTAAGTTTACTATTTTATTTAAAAGAAGTTGATTAGGTGTTTTATTGTTATTCTTTTTGGCTTAGGGTCACCAAGTTGTCACAACTCAGGTATTCTAAAATCAAAGGGTTAATAAGATGTCACATCTCATTTTACCCTTTTATTTAAAAGATGTTTATTAGGTATTTTAATTATTATTTTTTAGCTTAGAGTCACCAAGTTCTCACAACTCAGGTTCCTTAAAACCAAATGGTAAACAAGATGTCACATCTCAGTTTACCCTTTCATTTAAAAATATTAAATAATATTCAAATTATTAATGTTACAAATGTATTTAATTTAGTGGAACATATTCTAATTAAATTGGTTTATTTTTGTAAAGGGATATTTGTATTTGAAAAATAATAGTTGTAACAAAATCTGAATAAACACTTTAATTTGAACAAATCACTTTCATTTATATATTCATTTTTTTTTTTAAAAAAAGAGAACATTTTTGCGATCCAATACACTCAGGAGCCCAAGTTGCAAATAAAAAAACAATCAACTAACCCAATACATACACTTAGCAGCCCAAATGACATTAAGCCCAAAAGAGAAAATAAAAATAAAATAATAAAAAACTAAAATAAAATAAATCCGATTAAGTAACATAAAAATAAATAAAAAAACTAAAGAATTAAAACAACCTAAAACTAAGAGAGGTAGAAGCAAAACTTGCTTCTGCTGTACTCATGACACGCGACACAGATTATGGAGGACCAAAGGAGATGCGTACGGCGGCGCTACTGGGTGCTCCGATGGCATACGGCGACGACGCGGCTGAGCAGGGAGCGAGGTGGCCGTCGAGGTGCAGGGCATTCTGGACTGGGAGGCGGAGTGGTTTTGCGCTAGTGGCTTGGCAGGGGAGACGCTGTAGTGCGGGCTAAGGGTGTTCGCGGATTGGATTGGATCGGTTTTGAGCCAAAAAACCATCTGATCGAAAGATGAAAACAACTTGCGATTTAGATTGGATCGGTTTGCTTCCTTAAAAAAATCCGATCTGATTCAATCCAATCCAATCAAATGCGGTTTGGATTGGATTGGATAATTCAGTTTTTACCGATACATCGTTACATAGTTATATTAAGTCGAAAACCAACATTAAACCTATATATACTAGAATTAATGTAGTTCTAGTTCCTAAGTACATGTATGAAATCTTCTAATACATGAATAACTATACAAATTCCAATACATCTAGTATTTGACGATTCTAACAAAAATATTAAAGAGAATGAGAGTGTTGGTTCATAAAAGTATGAAAAACAATACTTAAATATAAGTAGTACTATAATTTAAAAAATAATAGTATATGTATATAGTAGGTCGGTTTGGATTGGATTGGATCGGTTTTCACTAGGGGATCCAAAATCCGATCCAATTTAGTGAAAAAAAAGCGGTTTTTGCTGTTTTCGATTTTTTCGTTTT
This sequence comes from Ammopiptanthus mongolicus, assembly GCA_039655645.1. Lineage (NCBI taxonomy): Eukaryota > Viridiplantae > Streptophyta > Magnoliopsida > Fabales > Fabaceae > Ammopiptanthus > Ammopiptanthus mongolicus. The sequence goes on along the minus strand of CM077344.1, from coordinate 91,124,629 downwards.
TCGGTTTGTTCGGTTTTCGATTTTTCGGTTCGGTTTTTGCGGTTTGAATTGGTTTGGATCGGTTGATGAACACCGCTACTGCGGTCGGGTGACGCGGTGGTGTTGGGCTGTGCTCTGTGCTTGGCTAGGTGCGACGGTGTTGCTGTAGGAGGGCGATCGGGACTGGCGGGTCTAAGCAGCGTGGGAGAGGCCTGGTGCGGCGGTGGAGATGCAGCAGCTAACACACGGCGAAGCTGGCGATGGTTGGTCGTTATGGTGGCGGAGCTACAATGGTGGAGCTGTTGTGTTTTGGATGAAAGTCAGGGAGTGAAAGTGAGGAAGGAGGTGATCTGGTGGCTGAGAGAGAGAGAGAGAGAGAGAGAAATGTGTAATTGTTTGCTTGAGAGTGATGGCAGAGGATTGAAGAAAGTGGTTAATGGAGCTGAGGGTGACGGCTGATGTGGTAATCATAGAAGAAGCTGATAGTAGATCCACACTTTTTGAACTTTTCTATTCTCCAATTTATAATCACCATTTAGGTTTTCTAATTAGGGAATTTTATTTTAATTTCAAATCATAACCAAGTTATTAGAATCAAATAAATTTGATTGAGTCAATTAATCACCCTTTTTTACTTGAAAACTTACCTTCTTAGGCTTGTTTAATTATGGAATCAATCTCAATTAAAATCAATTTATTAAATAAAAACTGGAAAAAAAAACCTATTTATCTTATTATGATCAAATCAAATTGATGAGGATCAATTAATTAGCTCTTTTTTTCAAAACTTATCATTTTCGTGCAAATATTTATTTGTATTAATTTTTATTAATTTTATTAATTAATTATCCCAGCCCGGACAAAATTGGGTGTTGACAATCTCTTTTCCTAAACTCTTAAATATTGCTTTAATAGTTTATCTGTGATCTAATCAGGGGTTAAATTTGTTTATCTAACAAAGTCCCTATTTTCTTCAAACTTGTTTTAATCTCTATGTTTCAAACACTTGTCTCAAACAAGTCATAAAATCCTTCAGACGCATCCAAGCGTCTGTAAGTTGTTTTTTGTCATCTGCTTTTTAACTTTTACGAAAATAAAATCTATTTTTGAAAAAGATTTAGGTAAACACCATTCAACCCCCTTCTAGTGTTTACTTTGGTTATTTCAATTGGTATCAGAGCTCAGCTTCCAGGTTGAGCACCTTAACAAGTGTTGAGGAAAAGTTCCTGGACAAACAAAACAGATATGGACAGACAAACTGTTAGATATCTGGGAGGAGCACCCGCAACAGAAGGAACCTGTATGACCAGACCACCCTTCTTCAATGGATCAAATTATCTTTATTCGGAAGAAAGGTTCCATTGGTTTATCATGAATACAAACTATAGATATTGCTCGTTGATCATGAGTGAGCCTCACACCCCTATTCTTGAAAATGGTCGACCTAAGTCGGAAGATAACTGGACTATGTTGAAAGGAACTAAGTGGGATCTAAACCACAGTGCTAAATATGCACTTATGTGTGCATTGATTCAAGAAGAATTTGAAAAAGTTCATTCTTGTGATTCTCCTAAAGAAATGTGAGATACCATAGCTAATCTCCACAAGGGAACAAACAAGGTAAAAGAAACCAAATCACTATCTTGGTCAGACAATACGAGTTGTTCAGTACTATGGAAGATGAAAAATCTATCCTTAAGTGCGTGTTTGGATCAGCTGCGAAAATTTAATTATTTCAATAATCGATTATGTGGATAATCGATTATTGTTATAATCGATTATAATATAATCAGTTTTATGTTTGGATATGTTTACTGAAAAACGATTATAAGATAATCTATTTTGTTTAGGTTGTGTAAAAAGATCACTTATATATAATAAATTACTAAAAAGGGTATGAAGCTAATTTTATAATTTAATAAAATTTGTTTGATAATTAGTTTTGTAGGGGTGAAATAGGAAGAATGTTATTGGTTTCAAAATAATCTAACAACTTTTTAAATAAGCTTCAAACTTCTAACTTCTCTAAAAATAACTTTTTTCTCATAAAAACAGCTGTTTTGAAATTTAATCAGTTTACCCAAACATACCAGCTTCTACTAAAAAAAACAGCTTTTAACATGAAAAACAGCTAATCTTACCCAAACACCCTCTAAATTGATAGGAAGATTTCAAACCATCACTAATAATCTCAAGTCTCTTGAAAAAGTGTATACACACAAGAGAATGTTACCAAAGTTCTTACCAGTCTTCCAAAGCCATGGAGACCCCTTGTCATTGCTATTACTAAAGCAAAACATCTGTCAATATTATCTATGGATGATTTGATAGGGACATTGCAAGTTCTCAAGCAAGAGCTGAATCAAGACAACCCAAGTAAAAAGGGTAAGTCTGTTGCTCTAAAAGATGATAAGAAAAGTTGCAAGGAAACTCCAAAAGCTTTAAAGGCTGATGAGCCAACTAAAGACTCAAATGACTCCAATGAACTATGTTGATGAGGAAATATCCCTCCTCACCAAAAAGATGAAGAAATTATGGAAAATAAAATTTGCAATAAGGAGAGACCCTACAGACACATGCATCCGTTTATGATATTATACTTTTCTCCAAGTGCATGTCATACATATTTCTGTTTTACTCCCAATGGCACTTAAAAAAATCTTATTTGCGTATCTTTTTCTATGTCAAACCATGACACCTTAAGAAACATAAAAAAGATGAAGTAAGTGTAAGAAAATCTCTCTTATCTCTTTCTCTTTGTCTCTCTCACACACATATGTAACATCCTAAAATTTTGATATAATTATTTTAATAAAAATATTAAGCTATTATGAGGTTTAATATGGAAAACTATTAGTATAGGAATTTATTGGAATTGTTTAGTGATTAAAAAAATGCAAAATTAATAATTGAAATAGAAACAATGATGCTACAGGGAGTTGGGTTTTTACATTTACAATTGATAAAAAAAAAAAATTGAGAACTAACCTTGAAAGGATATATTGGCTTTAGCCAAATTCAACTTACTGTGGGTGGCAACACAGGAACGTGAAAGTTCCATTAATATATTTAAATGAATTGGAAGATGGAAAGAAATCTTCAATCACGGATCAACATTAACAGAATTGTGTTAGAATTGATGCAAAATAGATAGAGGGGTTCAGTTAGAAAGGATGCAAAATAGATATTGAGGGCTACGAAGAATGCAATATGGGAATTGAAGGAAAGTGAGGAATAGGAATTGTACTGGTGTTATTTTTTTTAAAAGAGAATGGGTAACTAGGTAACTCACCCAAAGCAACAATAGCACCGTCAGTGAAATAAATAGGGGACTGCGCAGCGCCGCAAGCAAGGAGAATAGGGTGATAAACTAGGGTTCGTTATAGGAAACGCTTAAAGTTTTTAGAAGTCTTCAAGAGGTGAGTAAAACAACCTTTTTTCACCCTTCCATGATGCAAACGAATTTGGGGAAAGGGGTTTGGTTTATATAATGATTTATAGTGAAATTTCAATGGAAAAATGTATGTTTTGGTCCGATCCTATTTTCCAAATTTGTGGATTTTCATAGAAAACGAAATTAATGTTTAATTAGGGAATTTTATGATATGAATGTAATGATTGTTTGTTTATCGAATATAAACCTTGAAATTCTTTGATGATTGAATTGGTATGCTGATGATTGAATTAGTATGTTATTATATGATATGTGTTATTAAATGAGATTAATATGTCATGTATGCTGCCATGAAAAAAAAATGCTTTATTGTTTGTTTGACATTACTTAATACTACACGGCAGGAATATTAAGGGTTGAGGAAATACCACCATTGTAGGAGTATTGACCTTGTGAAAAACATCACCATTGTAGGGATGTTAACAATACCACCATTTTAGGGGTATTGGGATTGAGGAAATACCACCATTGTAGGGGTATTGGGATTGAGAAAATACCACCGTTGTAGGGGTATTGACCTTGTGAAAAACATCACCATTGTAGGAATATTGACAATACCACAATTGTAGGGATATTGTGATTGAGAAATATCTCATGGTAGGGGTATCGAATTCACTAACATCACCACAACAGGGATGTCGAAAAATACCACCATAGTAGGGGTATTGAAATGAGAAACATCACCACAGCAGGGATGTTGAAAAATACCACCACTCCAAGGGTATTGATTTGGTAACTTCACCACAGCAGGTGATGTCGAAACACTCCTCATGAGTCGGGGTGGGCAACGAGACGTCATTGTTGTATGCTTATGATTGGTAGAATAAGTGTATAGGTTAAATGTTCTTGTTGAAAATTGAAATATGTGGTGTGTTGGTCTGAATATTTTATATTATTGATAATATAGGTTAAATATTTTCGAAAGTAGCAGGTATCATGATTGTTTTTCTGGTTACTGCGCCAGCTAAGAATAACATTGTTTGTGAAAATAATTTATAACTATTTTTATTCACTGGGATTCTCATCTCATTATTAGTGTTATTTTCAGACCACAAGAACGATATTCCTGAAACCGAGGAGGCTTGAAGACTTGGGTTATTTTCTAGTGTTATCTATAGTTATGGTTTGTATTATAATGTACTGGAGCCGTATGTGGCTAGATCTTGGTTATTTTATTTTTATACGCTTGGTTTTTTAGTTGGCGTCTTGTTTTAAAAGTTTTTGGATTAATTATGATTTTTCAGTTTTGAGAATTTTATGATGTAAAGACCCAATTTATTATTATTATTATTATTATTATTACAATAAGTATTATATTACGAAAAAAATTTATTTCACCATGTTTATTTTAAAGTTTTATTTTGGGTTACTAATGTAACGTAGGGTGTTACACACACACACTCTCTCTCTCTCTCTCTCTTAGACGAGGTGCAATATTTTTATGTAAAAAAAGGTAAATTCTTCTATATCCCAAGGATAACTTTACTCTGCCTAGGTGGTCCAATCAAATGCTGAGAACCATTTGACTTGACTCACTAACATGACCCATTTAATTGAGGTGACATATTCTTGTTGGATCGAATAACTTTTACCCCAAAATTATTAGGGGTATCAGAGAAGTCACCCTAAAAAAAAGATTGGCAGATAACTCTACTTAATATATGGTTTCACACCATTCACACACCAAATATATAAACAAATTTCGTAAAATTCAATATCACCCCCTTTGAAAAACGCTAATTAATACAAATTGTAAAGTACCGATGAGAACATGAAATAAATCATTCAAGTCCTACGTTTTATTGAACTGACTTGGACCTCACTTGCTTCTTAATTTATGCTTAGGATATTTACCACATCATTGTGCACAATTCCTACAAACAACAATAGTAACATTTAGCAATACTCTATCTTTTTTGGGGTTTTGCCCCGATTTATCCCAAAAAAATAAGGATAGAAAAAAAATGGAAAAATCTTTGATGATGGGAAAAGTTTTTATGCCAAATCCATATTGAGGTCAAGTATTATATGAGTGCATTAAAGAGACAAAATGTCATGCTAATGTATCAAGGGGTCAAATAATAATGATTTTAAACTTAGGCAAGGATAACTTACAAGTCAAGAAGTGATATACAATTGTTTCGTTAATGTAAACCGGTTGCGACTTTTCTTTCCATTATAAAGCGACCAAACTATTTTTGGTTTGTTACAAGTAGATGTGGAAAACCATGGTTAAAACTTTCAAGTTTGTTTATGTATTGGCCTTCTTTTTCCTCTTTTTTCTTTTAACTGCTGGTATGCAAGCCCTTTTTCTCCTCCTTCTCATTTTTTATTTTATTACCTTTAATATATGCTTCCATTTCTCCCTTTTAATATCATTCTTTTTTTTTTTTTTTTTTGATAAAAAAATAACATTCTTTTTTGCATCGCATCACAGAATCTTTTGACCGTGGGAAATGCAATGTGGAATGTACCACTGATGAAGACTGTAAGCCAATTTGCAAAAAGAAAGGGTACGATACTGGGATATGCATCGATTTTTTGTGTTATTGCTGGTCAAAGGTAAGTTGAATAATAAATTTACATTAATTTTTGCACTTGTAAATTTATTTGCGTGTCATAAAGTTATTGCTCTTACGATTTCTCTCACTGTGTGTTATATTTATCTAACCTTTCAATTTTTGTCACAACCTTGAAGGAGGGTTAGATTATTATATACAAGTTTTATGATCTTTACTTGCTTATCGGAGATATGGAGAATGACAACCTGGCTGAACATTTGAATTAGCAGCATCAATTTAGAGAGGCAGAATGATTATGTAATAATTTCTAAAGCGATCACTTTGGTCAAAATAAATTTGCATAATATATGACAAATGAAGATTATGCTTAATGAATGAAAATAAATTTGATAAATGAAGATGAGAAGATGAAAATTTTCATGTATGGTTATACATTAGGTTTGGTTATTTTAAGATGCAACTGAATTATAACGACAGGTTGAGAGATAAAAATATTAAAATTGGATAACAAATCTAATAGATAACGATTTCTCCAAATATGGAGACTAAAATACTACAATATGGATATTGCTGGGAAAACTGTTATATAATATGTATTTAAGTATAATATGTTGATACCAAAACATTTATCCATGCATTTTTTTTATTTTTAATTTTGGTTAAATACTAATAATTTAGAACTCGTGATACTGACTAAAATACTACGATTGAGTGCCAGTATTTCTTACATTATTTTTGTTATCTACGTAGCTTTATCTTTGTTTCATCTAAAAGAAAAGAGAAAAGAGAAAAATAAATATTGAATACATATAATTATAAAATAAGATAGAAGCCCATCTCCAAGCTCGGGTCAAAATTTAGACGTAACCCAATACCTACACTCAATGATGCCGAAAATAAAATGTTGGAGTCCTTCGCGTTGAAGGAGCACCATGAGGAGGAAACTTTTACCTTGTCGTGCTTGCACATAAGAGCATGTAGGGTCTAGCTACTCGATCATCATTGCTTTTACTCCCTGTTGCACATTCAAGTACTCCTCCATGGCTTATAAACACCTAGTCTGGAAGAAAGGAAACAACAACCAATTTATGATTGGGGAGAACGAAGCAAAAAATGAGTGAAAAAAATCTCTAACATCGACACCCTAGGCCATTCACCTCAACCCTCACCACTTGCCGATAACATAGTAAAAATTTATTATGGCCTACATGCTAAAAACATGCACATGCTATCATGTTACACACATGACAATATTGGGGCTTTCAAGATAATTATAATATACTTTCTTATTAATACAAAGCACAAGCAGTAAATGAATTATCAAAGATTCTATGATACCTCTTGGATACCATATCTTTATCTACGTGGTCCAATCAAATGATGAAAACTTAGTCTCACGTGACATTGACATGACTCAATTAATTGAGGTGGTCCATTCTGGTTGGACAGATGGTACCCAAATCCTCTACTTTTCAAGGGTATCATATTAACGTCCATGAATTATATCGATGATGCAGAAATCTAAAACAGTACAATGCCATGAAATGCATAAGCGCTAAAATGATATCATTATCATAAACAAGAGTTAAGGCATTACATATGCTAAACTATCCTTTACAAGGATATAAAAAAAAAAAAAAAAAATGAAAGTCCCCCAACATTATCCAAGAGTGTATCGGAGGGCACAAAATCGGACCATCCCAAAACAAAAAGAAGGATTCTAGTCCCTTAACATGCACAAAAAGGCACCTCCAATTTCACTATCTACGTCTAGCTAGATATATAGATATATAGATTGGCATAAGAAGTGATAGTACTAGCATGGTTCTAAATTGCGGTTGCGGTCGTTGATGTGATTGCGATTGCGATTGCGGTCACTACGATTATGGCCATTGCGGTCGCTGCGAAGCGAATTGCGGTTGTTTCGGGGTGAAATAATTTTATGTTCGCAACAAATGTAAAAAAAATCTATACTTATTGTAATTCTTTGTATATCTTCTATTAATAATATTATATACATTTTTATTCATTTGTAACATGTTGCATCATTTTTATGAATAATTTAAATTTAATTGTAGTGAAAAATAATATTTTTAAGACATTTCATCATCTTTTTGAAAGTAACATGGAACGGAACGGGATTGAAAACTCTGTTGCAGTGTGTTGCGGTTCGTTGCGGTTCTGATGCAGCCCGTTGCGACGTCTGATGCGGTTGCGTTGCGGTCATCACACATGAAAGTAAATCACACCGCAATTACTGTGTGATGCGGTTGCGCTGCGGTCCGCAACCGCAATATTGCGGCCAGAATACGTGATGCGGTGCGCAATTTAGAACCTTGCGTACTAGTAAGCTCATATGAAGTTAATCGCTATAGGTCCAGCGATCTCTTGAGGTGATGTCACCGCCCCCACACCTAACTGTGGAAGGTGAATGCTGACCTCGGCATGGCCAGAGTATACATGAACACGGTAGTGGAGTGGTTGGCTGATCGATCACCACAACCTCCTCCTCCTCCTCGGATATAACTATGATGTCCTCTAGCCCTGGTAACGTCTTCGAGACATACATAATAAAGAAACAATAAAAGCAGATACAAACAACAAGAGTGACAATCTCCTCTAAGCCTTGGTAGGTTGAGCCCTCACACAAACAAACCTGTTTTGTTCTCACTCACACGCCATCAAACAAGAACAGAAGGTAAATACAAAAACAATAAGCAAGCCAAGGATATATATGTCAAACAATATATAGTTAATCAAACACATCAGAATATATACTGCAACAATATGATGCATGCTAAGGATCCATCCTAAAGTCATATTTCTACATGTCAATGCATGCATGCAGGGCCATGTCTCATGATCAATGCTCCATGTAGATTTTCATGTCGAGAGTACAACTTTCCTTCTGAATGGCAACGGAACCTTCATTTCCTTAGGTTCTGAACCCTCATTTTCTCAGGTTCACAAAAACACTTTGCACCGTCCTGAATCGGTTGGATTATAGTCGGGAGAGAAGAATGTGCACAATTCATCTAGTCTCTCGCCAAGGATTCATGGGCCCGACCCGTCGTTTGATTATTGTGTCACCACTACGTTCCACAGGCTCTCACCTTTACTCAGTGGTAGACCTTTTCGCCATTACTGGAATCTCCATCACTAAGGTGGCATCGCCATTGGTGGAATTTCTCATCACCAAGACGGAACACAGTAAATATTCATGATATGCATATGCATGGACATCAACAGCTTCTCGGTATATCTTAAAATCTCAATCGGAGTACAACCTATATCATGAACATCGTTACATCATTATTCATTTACAACGATGTGTAGCCATTCGATACTTGTATCGTCAAATCAACTCATAACGGCCAATACAAACATGTTATACACACTACAAGACAACAGTTCATTACCGATGACTTTTGACCGTCGGTAATCACCAAAAATCGTCGGTATCAGTAAATTTCCGACGGCCAAGTATCCGTCGGAAATAGGCTCCTCGATGATTATTACCGACAATTTTTTTCATTGGCCGTCGGCTAGACCATCGGTATATATAATTTCTTTTTTAATTTATATTTTAATTGATTAATTAATTATTATTTAATTATATTTTATATTTATTAAATACTTTTATTTGTTATTAATTATTTACAAATTTAATTAAATAAATAGTAAAAAAATAAAATTAAAAATAACATTAAAAAATTTAAAATTATATCCAGATAATAAATAACATATGTTCTTACAATACATAGAAATATAAATAAAAAACTAATATGAAAATCTAATAATCCCTATCATAATGACGAGGAGACTGGATAATATCATCGAAAGAGTCCTCCTCATCGTCGGTCCTGATGCGATCGGTCGGCTGATCTGGATGGGGGGCGGCTGCCAGGGGGCTGTTGCTGCATTTGTTGTAAGGTCTGTAGCATCTGCTCTATCCAACGCTCACGCTCCTCGGCACGCCGCTCGGACTCAGCCAATCTTCGCCTTAGCTCAGCAATCTCCTGATCAGCATGATGACTGGCTCTGGTGGATACTGTGACCCTAATATCCAGGAACAGATTAGTGAAGTTTAATGAACTCGTGGGCCAGCCCATTAACCCGCAGGCCAGGTGGGCCGTACACGGAGTAGGGAAAAAACAAGCCTGTTAGCTTCTCGAATCAACCCAATCTTGCCCATTTAATTACGGGCCAATGTGAGCGAAGCTTAAACGGACCGGACTAGCCCATACACACACCTCTATCCATAACTATTAAAGTCAACTACTATTATTCTGTCTGCAGTAAATTTCAGAGTAACTTTATTTATATTTATAGGAGAATGTTAACTAATGTCCTAAGGACACTGATTAAGGAATCAAAATAAGAAATTTATCATTGGAAAGTGATACATTCAACATTTGAATGAGTATTCTATTTAGCTTTTTAATAAATACTTATTTTTATTGAAATCCTTAACCAATATCTTTAGGACATTGATTATCAGCACCCATATTTATATACTCATTGTTCACTTTCTTCAAGCCTTTTTATATGACGTGGACTTCGTAACCGTTCCATCTCCCAACCTTAGGGCCTGTTTGATTTGTATTTTCATTTTTTATTTTCATTTTTTGTTTTTATTTTCTCAAAATTGTTTTCATTTTCAAATTTTAAAAATTTTGAAAACGTGTTTGTTTTGACTTCCTGTTTTCTGTTTTCATTTCCTATTTTCAAAAATTTGGGAATGAAAACATTGAAAACAACTATTTTTTATTTTCAGATTTGGGTCCAATTCAGGAAATGTTTTCAGTGAAAACATTTTCATTAAACTCAATCAAACGCATTTTCAAGCTCATTTTGTATTTTCATTGAAAATGAAAACAGGAAATGATCAAACCAAACGGGCCCTTACTTTTTGTTTTCTCCCACTTTGTTTCTCATATTTAAAATCTTTCTTTTCTATGTTTCGAATTAATTATTTATTTTCACTAAGAGTGTGTTTGGGAAAGTTGAAAAAAATAGATTATGCTGATAATCGATTATATGTATAATCGATTATTACGATAATCGATTATAATCAGAATCTATTTTTGTTTGGGTATGTTTGCTGAAAAATGATTTTAAAACAATCCATTTCGTTTGGATGGTGCAAAAAAAATCACTTTTATATAGTAAATTACGAAAAGGGTGTGAAGTTATTTATATAATTTAATAATATTTGTTTGGAAGTTAGTTTTGTAGGGATAAATAGGGAAAAGATTTTTTAGTATGAAAAATAATCAAATCGCAACAATCTTAAGCTAAAACAAATTAGATGTTATAAAACAGCTTTTTTCCCCCAAAAAAAGCTTTTCTATAAATTTAAGCTAATTACCAAACATGATAGATTATGTATGAAACAGCTTTTTAGCCAAAAAACAGCTGAAATGAGAAAAAGTAATCTTTCCCAAACATGCTTTAAGTATCATAAATTTATGGGATTGTCTATCCTGTTCAACCTTGCACATGTTAAAAAACCTAAAAATAGTAACTATTTATTGAAAAAATAATCATTTTATTTTTGAAAGTATAAAATACACAACTTCCCATATGAATTTACTCTTTTAAAATCTTTAACCTGTGCAAGTTTGCACATGAAAGCAAAACCCTAAATTTATTTGTAAATTTTGAGCTTACGGATATTTAGGGATGGTAATGGGTAGGGTAGTATAGTATTCGTTCCTATACTCGAGTTTTGAAAAAATACCAGTACCCGGACCCATACCCACGTGAATAGTAACTTTAATATCCATGTCCCTACCCTCTGGGTACCTAAGTATTCGTACCCGCACCCGTAATCCGCAATTTAATAAAATAAATTTTAATTAAACAATAAAATGAGTAAACTCTTACATTCCAAACTAAAAATGCAATCCATAAATTTAATAATCAATTTGTGAATATGAAATGCAAAGGTTTTAATACAAAATATTCAATAATCAATCTTCAAAATATCAAGTAAATATTATAATAAACTTCAGAATATGTCAAATTATGTATATATAAAATAAAAATAAATAAATATATACATATATATATATATATATATATATATATATATATATATATATATATATATATATATATATTGCGGGTATGGGGCGGGGTAGGTACTAAAGAGTACCCGTATCCGCACCAATCCCCATTAATTTTTGTAGGTAATTACCCATACCCATACCCAATTAGCAAGTAATTATCCTACCCATAACGGATAAATTTTACGGGTACCCAACGGGTCCAATACCCATTGTCATCCCTACGAATATCTAAGTTACTAGTGCTACTCAACTCCTAGGCCCAAAAGAATTCTCACTTCCTTTACTCACCTAAGTATTTAATTTAAATTTCATTAATTAATTATTTAATTTAAAAATTTAATTTTCCAAACCTATTTGTTAAATTATTTTAGGTTTAATCAACTTTTTAGTCCCTTCAAATATTGACACTTTTGGTTTTGGTCCTTATTTTTTCCTTAGATTTTGGTATTTTTAACTTTTAAATTTTTGAAATTGGTCCCTACCGTCAAGATATACCGTTACGTGTTGACGTAATTAACAGATTGCCACGTTAGCACTGCCACGTGGCATTTAAAATACTCTTTTAATGTCAAATGGCATTTTAAAATATATAAATAATCCTCAGTGGCTATATTTTTTTTTAAATGCCACGTGGCAGTGCTAACGTGGCAATCCGTTAGTCACGTCAACACTTAACGGTGCATCTTGATGGCAGGGACCAATTCCAAAATTTTAAAAGTTAAAAACACCAAAACCTAAGGGGAAAAAATAAGGACCAAAATCAAAAGTGCCTATATTTATAGGGACTAAAAAGTTTATTAAACCATTATTTTATTTATAATTATTAAATTTAATTATTAAATCATTTATTAATACGTTTAATTAATTATTAAATACATTTTCAAACTTTATGACATGTCATGATAGGACTTATGTAATCATTGGTAAGTCATCATTTAAAATTTTCACCCAAGAAAGGTATTGCCACTAATTATGATGGGTTTTCTTGTGGGAATGTACAAAGGTCACATCATGGTTATAGATTTTTTATTTTAAATAATGATAATAATTAGGTCCGGACAAGAAGCCGAGATCCAACCCGAACCCGAAAAAATAAGTATGTGGGTGGGTCGGGTCGGATTGGCGGGCCAACGGGTGTAGAGTTCAATTTCACACGGGTTTAAACGGGCGGGTTCGGGTGTTAACATTTTTCCCCGTCGGAACCCGAGCTCCACCAAATTATTACAAGAGTGACTATGTTACCTTCCTCTCTTTACTCTCTCTTTCTCGGTTTCTACTTTCTACTTTCTCCTTTCTTTGCATTGGAAAGGTAACAAGTTTTTGTTGGTAGCAATGCCCAAGCTATCAAACACTCAAGTATTCACATCACAATTACACGTTTTATTTAATATCATTAATATCAAATTCACACTTCACAAAGCATTTACGTTCAATTACACCAGTAAATGGTGTTTAGTATCCATTTAAAAAAATTTGAATTCCTGATAAGTTTCAATATCTCTCTTGCATCCTTTTGTTCTCTCTTTCTCTCTTCAATTTTTTATCTTTCTTTTTTTTTTTTTATCAAAAACCATTAAAGACCATTCATTTTCTTATCTCTCTTTCTTCCTTTTCTCATGCCTCACCACTTCTGCAACTCGAGTCCTCATTATGACGTCCCCAAGTTCCACACGAGAAAATCTCATTAACCTCAGGACTCCACAGTAGTATTAACTATGACTTAACAATTACGCGATTATCAAAACAACAATAACATGCATCATAACCTAAACGCATATAACATCAGAGTAAACGCAATAGGATAAACAAAAGCATACATATATATATATATATATATATATATATATATATATATATATATATATATATATATATATATATATATATAAGCAGTACTAAAGTATACACGACGGCCCCATCAATAAGGCTAGATATAGATACAACATGAGTACATAAAATACTGTAAATATAGCCAAAATACATCCAAGGATCTCCAAAAAGAAACTCTCAAAAGAAGCTCACCATCACTCTCCCAGCCCACTCTCAAAAGTACATCAAAACCTCTCCACACCGTCCTAGAGACGCACTGGCTGGCTCTCACCATCAGTGGTGAGGGTGCCCTGAACTATCCTGTCCCTCTCCATGGGTACGCCTATAAACCCGCATAGGTTCATACTCAGAAGAGGAACTGGATACGACTATCCTACGTCTTCGAACCGTCCTCAGGTACTGCTCTGTACGTCTACGTTGACCTCGGTAGACGAAGCCTCTCCTGCTGGACACTGCTGAGGACTGGGGTGCCACCCACTAGGTAGTCTCGCCCTCTCTACCTCGGTGGGTGCCACATCCGACGAAAAAGGAGAAATTGGTACACGTGGTAAGATCCTATGATGTCCACGTACGGTGGTATGCCGCTCCAAAAGATCAAGCTGACAGGTCCGGTGTAAACAATCAAAAAGGTCGAGGGGTCCACCTGTCATCCCCTTTCATCATGGTAAACTATCTCAATGTACCCCAGCACCGGCATCCGCGGTGCCCCCATGATAAATGGGTGTAGTCTCGGGTCCATCCTGATCGTCCACTAGCTCGTCGTCAGTTCGTAAATCGAACATACACAGATAAAGAATAATAGGGAGATAAGATATACAACACATCTATAACAGGGATGATGCAATGCAGAATATATAGCAAACAAAACCATCTCCCAATGTCTCGACACCACGGTCGTTCCGTAGATAGATGTACACATACTCTTTCTATGCATGCCAGTCGGTACTAAACACCATCCTAAGGGCAACATCACGTCAGCACATCGGACAACAAGTTGGTTTGTTCTGGCAATCCGTTCCGCTCGCCGAGACCCATAAGAGTGCATCGTCGCTCAACTGTCCTAGACAGAGAGGGTTAACTGGGCCTCCTCAGAAGATCCACCGGCAACTAGAAAGACTCAGGGTCCAGTCGGGATAGTAGGACGTGCCCAAGACCGCCATGACAAGATAGGAGCTACCATACCGGTCTCATGTGGTACACCTGTGTCCAGTATATCCTCGAGCTCACACAGACATTCCCTTCCGTTTTTCCGCATCCGCACTCGATGCACCAACCTCGTATGCCTCTTGGCACACGGCTCGCCACTTGGCATCATATACATATGATATGCATGTTATCGATCTCTCTCTTGAGCTGATATCGCAACACATGCAAACTTGCTCTTACCAACACGAGCTCCAAGCTCCCAAAAGTAACCGTCACCAGCTCCAAGATCCACTTGTAAATATATGAGCTCCAAGCTTCCATCATAAACTTATGAGCTCTAAGCTCCAATTATGACCTCGAATCTTAACTATCAGCTCAGTGTCCACAACGGGGTCAAAGTCCTAATCATACTAAACCTTCAAGCCTTATGTATACACGCATTTCCAGATACGATGCAACAATTCAACATTTATCAACATACTCAATAAGGCAGTAAGCATAACAATATACCAACATGATATTACCATCAACATATCATGCATACATTTACAAATATCACATTTAAAAAGTACGCATATATCAACATATAGCACATATTATCATGCATCGTAATCTGCTAACCTAGGGTATCGAATATAGAGGTGATAGCCCAATGTATACTAAACCTAGGGTTTAGGTACTTTACTAGGGCTCAACCTCACGTAGGGTTTAGGGTTCCCCTACACAAGACAAAACATACAACAAAGCTATATAAACTACCCTTGCCTCCCCGACGTGTGTAACTCTTTCTCCCCACCTGATAGCGAATGTAACAACAATCACGACCATAACGAGCACTTCTTGCTCCTCTCCTAGCCTCACAGCCGCGGGTCCTTTCCACTAACGGGATCACGAACACAACTTCCAAACTTGCCCTAATCGCGGAAACAACATGCAGACTATAGCATTAGCCCAAATACGATATCAAAACCGCGAATAGAAGCTTAAACCATAAGAGAACATTGTATAGCTACAATGTAGGTAGATAAGGAACCTCGACTTACCATATATAAGTAATTAAAATAGCATAAAAAGTGCTAAAGTTTGTATTCCTAAAGATTTGAGCAGTTTAGCACTTAATATAGCATAACAAATGCTAAAGTTTGAATTCCTAAAGCTTCAACGAGTGCCTTCTCCAAAGGTCCCGTCACATGTTCCAAAATTAATTGGAAGACTTAGTTTCTCAAAGTCATCGCGCTTGATGTAGCCCCTGACATCCTAATCATCCATTAAGCACTTAATTTTCAAAGGTGCCTCAGGATTTGCACTAAGCATCCTTAGACAAGCTCTGACATTCTGGAAAACATCAATCTTGTACCCCTCTTTAAATTTGGTAGCAAAGTGATGGAAAAAACCTTGTCGAAATCTCTACCACCCAAAGACCTATCATATGAATGTGCTAATACTTTCAGCTGCCCCTTTTTGAAGCCAGCAATGCATACTTGCATGTCCAATGTCGACAAAGGCAACATCTAGTTGATCTTTTTTAGGAAGATTCGTCTTATAAATCCCATAGGCCAAGGCAGTTTGTTGTAGTTTCATGAATTAGGTGAAGTGGGCACAAACCAGCAATAGTGGAAGCTGGGTAGTAAATAGCGCGCTATAGCGCAGTAGCGGAGCAGTTCCTCCACGCTATGGAGTCTACAAAGCGTAGCATTTTTTTCATAGCGTCAATAGCGACCGCCATTTGTTTGAGAATCGGATGTTTTAGCCACAAAAAGCTGGAAAAAGCGGCACTATTTAGATTTGGGAATTTTTGGCCCAAAAGCCCAATTTCACCCTCCCATAATGCGTGCCTAACGATAATAAGTGGGGGTATTTTCGGGTTTTTGGGTTTAGGACACTATTTCACTCTCTTTATAAGCGCACACCTGCACCGCTTCACTCTATTTTCTTTCCCAAGTTCGACTCACTCCACCGCTTCACTCTGCTCTTCACAACTCAACTCCACCGCTTTAATCTGCTCTGCGACTCACTCCACCGCTTCAACCTCTACTCTTCGTAATTGAACTCCACCGCTTCAACCTCTGCTCTTCCACTCGCTGGAGCCATCTTTTTCGGCCACCCTCTTTCTTCAACACAGGTTTGGACTTCTTTTCTTATGCTTTTTTCTATTCTTTTCTTCTTTCCTTCTCTGCTCTTTTCTTCTTCCTTTTTATTCTTTCCTTCTTTTCTACTTTCTTTTTATGTCTCTGTTTTGTTCGTTCTCTTCTTCATTTCTGTTCGGTTTTTCATCTCAGTCATGGCTACTTCTTCCACTCAACCACAAGTCCCAGCTTCAGTCTCCTTCTTTTGTTGGTAGCATGAGTCTACTCACTACTTTTGTTTGCTGAATTAGTCTATTTTGATAGTTCCTTGATTTTGTTTGCAGCATTAGTGTACAGTACAGATTATAACTTATGAATAATTAATATATATTATGAGTTTATTTGCATTATTGGGTAATTTATGTTTTAGCATTTACATGTGTATATATTTAGAATTGTTATCTAATATGTCTACTTTCAAATAGCGGTCATACTGCTCCCGCTATCCCACTATAGCGGTTTTGGGGGTCGATCGCTATGCTCCGCTATCCGAGATTAATAACATAGATTGGAAGCTTCCACAACTGCCCTCCTCTGAAGATAAGTAAAATAAACTGGGATTCCAATGCAACAATCATGTAGAGCCTGTACTTAAAAATAACCATGCATCCATTATTAAAAAAAAAAAAATTACCATACATCATAAATGTTAAAATATTTTAAAATTGTGATATTTCTAAAAACCGTACTTAAACCAAAATTCATGCCCCAGATTTCGATCTAAATTGTACTCACAGTTATAGCGGAATTTTACGTAGATACTGTAATTTAGTTGTGAAATTACGGGACTAGTGTAGTTTTAAAATTAATTACATAACTGGGATAAGTTGTATGTAGGATTTGCGACTTTCCTATAGAAATCGTATATCTCAATGACGAATGAGTTTTATATTCATTAAATTAAAAAAAAAAACTAATTTCTACCGAAGTCGTAAACAACATATACGACTTCATTGTTTAATTTTTTTTTCTTTTATGAATCAAGTTAAGTCGTGGATTCAATCCACGACTTTACTTTTTTTAATTTTTTATATTAAAATATAAAAGTCATTTTTGTCATGTACCATTTATATCCATTATGAAAATCATAAGTGAGGTATACGACTTCTCCTAACCCTAACACCATGCACGATACTAATACTATAAAAACTCTATCGATTTTGATCAAGTTTGAAACTTTAAAGACACTCGCAGGAGCACTCTATTATCAACATTATGAATTTATACTTCATATATATATATATATATATATATATATATATATATATATATATATATATATAAAATAAATTAAAAAAAGTGAAGTCGTGGACTGAATCCATGACTTATACCTAAACCAAAGATATAAAGAGGTAAGTCGTGCGGTCACCACCTACGACTTACCATGACTCATAAATTTTTTTTTAAACAATGAAGTCGTCGTTAAGATGTATGACTTCTATAGAAAAGTCGTAAATCTTATTTACGACTTATCACAATTATGTAATTAATTTAAAAATTACACGAGTCCTATAATTTCTCAATCAAATTACACCATTTAAGTAAAAAAACCCAGTTATAGCTTCAAGGACTCCTTTATGAGAAGGTCTGCATTACAAACTAAGGATCAATACATTAAATTAACAAAATCAAATCCCACTCAATTCAATCATGCAAATCAAAATACCACTAACCCAAATGCCACACAGTTCATAATATTGAAGGTTACTGTTAGGAACTCAATTGGTAAAACGCATGGTTTGAAATTTAGAAACAATCGGCAACAGATGAATCAGAAGAACAAGCAATAATATGCATATTAATAAAAATAAGGTTTAATTACTCTGCAGGTCTCCAAACTATTTGAAAATTTTTAAATAGGTCCCTGAATTAAAAAAAATTGTAATTAGATCCCGAACTTTAACACTGCTTGGTTTTGAAGAAAACAGGAGGAAAGAAAAGGGAGAGAAAGAAATGGGTTCCACCGTTTGGTTATAAAATGAAAAGGGAAAGGAAAAGGAAAGAAAAGTTATTATGGGCCCCACATAAAATATTGTTCGGCCCAAAGTGGAAAGAAAATAGAGGAAATGTGTGAGCTTTGATCAAAATAACCTAAATAGCCCTAAATTAATTGCTCTTAACCTATTCTCTTATTTTGTCCCTTTGCCTTTTTCAATTCAATTATCTCCTATCCTACCCGCCAATGGAGCAAACCTGCCAAACGAGGTCATAACAATTTGTAACTTATTTTTTCAGTTTGCAAATTATTTATTTTCTTGTCTTAATTTATGTTGCTTATTTTTTAAGGGATATAAAATAATGTTATTAAATATACTAATATATTTTTTTGAATCAATATTAATATTTTTTAATATATCTTCTTGTTATTTTTTTTATTTTGTATTAATGAGAGTATATTTATATTTTATTTTATTTTATTTATTATATTCAATTTTTATTTAAAGGTATTTATATCATTTTATAAATATTTTTTTCTTTCCTATCAGTTTCTCCTCAACCAAACAAGAGAAGAGAAAATTTTTTATTTTCTTTCCTCTCATTTTCTCTCCAACCAAACACCTAAACAATCCTCTCATTTTTTATTCTTTTTCTTTCCTTTCTCTTTCTTTTCTTTCACTTTCTTTCCCCCCACTGTCTCTCCTACAACCAAACAAAATGTAAGTACTTTGTAATTAAATCCCTATACTTTAAACGTTTATAATCGAGACCCTAAACTTGTAAATAATTTGTAATTAAGTCCCTGGGGTATGAGACATTTTAAAAAACTTTGATATCATGAGTGATCTAATGATTCTATTAACCTCCAAGATAGACAAGAATCCGGGAAAAAGATTTATATGATGCTCTAATTATAAGATTGTTTTGCTACCTCAGGGACCTAATTATAAATTATTTACAAATTCAGGGACCCAATTACAAACGTTTAAAGTGTAAGCCGTATGGACCCGATTACAAAATATTTAGAAGTTTGGATCCAATTATAATTTTTTTTGTTTGGACACCTATTTAAAAATTCTCAAATAGGTCGGGGACCTGAGAGTAATCAAACCTAAAAATAACTATTATCTACAGCCAGATGCAAGAATAAGAGCTGCTGGATTCCACGCACAAGCAAGAACCTGCCAGGAAAGAAATATCAATAAACCATACAACAGGGGGGAAAACCGAAGAAGAGGAAACATACTCCAAAATTTTGACATCACTAAATATCAAAGTGCAGTAAACCCTCGTGAATTCAAATTAAATTTTGGGGAAGACAATAAAAAGAAAAAGGAAACAAATAAATGAATGAATAGAACAACTTCTCCACTAGTGAACCAAATTACCTAAACTATAGTGCTGGCTAGAACCAGAGCAGAATGGGAATAAGAATTGCGCTTGGAAACCATTCTTATTCACTATCAAATTCGTGAACGCACCATTCTTATTCACTATCAAATAGCGCTGGGAATAAAAACACGATTTCAGGCAAAGTTCAGAGCATAGAAATCAACGAAGAGGAAAAAAAGAATCGTACCACTCACGCGATCACAGGTGGACGACGGACGGCTAACAGCAGTGATTGGCGTTTTTTCATGGCCAGCGGACGACGAAGCAAAGGACGAGGATGACCGATTTGGGTTTTACAAAGGGAAGTAAAGAATCCTACCCTAAATTGTGTATTTGGGTTTTTTTTGGGTGTCTGTATTTTACTTCTAATAGAAAAATTAATAAGATACTCTCTAACACTCTCTTTTCAATGTATTCTTTAACATTCTCTTTTCAAATGGAACCTATATGAATTAGTGAGACCTATTTGAATTTTAAGCAATAAAAAATAGTGTTAGAAAGTGTGTTGTTAGTACTCCTCTTACTTCTATACTTATAGCATCTTTGCTATAGTGGAATTATTTGGATTTCAGTTATTTTGGATTAAAAAGGCTATTTTTAAAATAAAATTTTTTATTTAGCACTTTGCTTAAATTTATGAAAAAGCTTTATTGGGGAAAAACTATTTTATACCATCTAATTTGTTTTAGCTTTTGTTATGGTTTGATTATTTTTCAATCTCAAAACTCTCTTCCTTATTTATCCCTACAAAACTAACTTCCAAACAAATGTTATTAAATTATACAAATAACTTCATACCTTTTTTTTCCTAATTTACTATATAAAAGTGATTTTTTTGTATCATTCAAACGAAATAGATTATCTTAAAATTTTTTTTCAACAAACATACCCAAATAAAAACAGATTCTGATTATAATCGATTTATCACAATAATCTATTATAGATATAGTCGATTATCGGCATAATTTATTTTTTTCAGTTTTCCCAAACACACTCTTTTTCTTTGTGTTGTTGATTTTTTTTGGGTGTTGACACTCTAAATGGTTTTTTATTTTAAATTTATAAAAAATAGTGAATTAGTGTTATTGAAGAACCCAAACTGGAACTGAGTATGTACAATATAAAAAATTAATAGATTGGTGTATTCAAAAAAAAATTCTTTAACTAATGTCTAAGCACAATTGTTAGCAAAACTCTTTGATTTTTTCTTATTATATTGTCATATATGTCTAGCTTTTTTTTTTTTTTTTTGAGGGAATTGTCATATATGTCTAGTTCTGTGCAAGTGGCTTGAATTTTTATTTGGATCTTCTCCTAGAGGTAAAAACCAGTAAAAATGGTTAAAAATAAAATAAAAGGGGTGGTGATAAAAATAACTTTGTGGTCTAGTTAAAGAATTGACTTAATAATATAATATAATAAAATATTTAAAAAGATGTTAAGAAAATATATAAAAAAATAAAATACTAAAAATAATGAATGATAACATAATGTTTTGAGTTCCCTTGTTGGGTTTATTTTAATTTAGCTAGCTTCTGTATATTTGTGTTATTTTGCGCAATGTCGTAATCTAGTATTGTCACTTCATCATATTGTATATTTCTTCTTGTTGGCATCGTTGATTTTGTGTGCAAGTTTTTTGCATTGTGGTGGGCTGATGTTTCTTTTTGGGCCAGGATTGGAAGGAGGAACATTGGGCTACTTAGTTTTAGTTTGGGTGTTGCTTTTTATATCACAAATTTTTCTAATACATCACAAATTTTTTTTAAAAAAAAATAATATTTCCAAAATATCCCCAATGTCTCCTTCCCTCTCCTTCATATCCGCATGAATTTTCGTAACCTTCCAGAAATAAACTTCCGGCAGCTTTATTTTATACTACCGGAAATAAAATTCTGATATACTATAATTTCCTTTTGTCTCAACTACTAGTAGTTGTCAATGTTTAAGATTCATCCTTTAGACTCTACGTTAGTAACAACTTTTGTTATGGTTATACATTCAACACTATTTGGTTTGAAGTTGCGATTGTGGTTGCCGTTCCACCACCTTTCTCTTGAACAGCTTTTTACACTTTTCAAGGTTCTTTTTGACCTCTCTTCATTTCTTCCCTCCCACATTCCTTTCTCTTGAAGCAAATAAGCCGAAAAGGATAGTGTTATTTTCCTTTTAAGCTTATGGTAATTTTTGTTAATGCAACCATGGCTTGCGAACTAGGGTATTTGAAGCAAGTAAACCGGAGTTGATAAATGTTGCTCCAACACTACCAGAACTCCATGTAATTTGTAAATCCTACTTGTTGTTATTTATATCCTAGGTACCTTTTGATTATGTTTTCCTTTCTCTCTCATTTTCCTTGCGCATTGTTTGGAATGTACGCAAAAAAATATTAATTCATGATTAACATATATAGTTGCCTTTTTTTCTCGTGAGTTTTATTATTACTATTTAGGGGTGAGATTAATTTTGTTTGGATTATCGATGTTCTTGCTTCATAAGTAATGTTGGCGAGCTTATACTTCATAAATGGGTTTTAAAATATAGTCTGCAATCGTAATTGAGGTCGCGATGTTGTGGTTATGATACTTTTCAAAACCACATCGTTATCGCAATTGTGATCGCATCGGTCACATTTTTCCGTAATTGTCCGCAATGACGGAAAACTTAATGTGGTTGCGTGCAACCGAAACCGTGATTGTGATTTAAAACCTTGCTCCTTACTTGTTATGGCAACGGTGAAGGTGTTCTCAGTCGGGGTGAGGAACAAGGGCTCTTCGGGTTTGGACAGAGTGCACAAGACCCCGAGGAGATGAAACTTTCGGGTATTTTTAATTTCTTATTTTTAATTTCATAAAATGCCACTGAAGGTGGACCGTTAGATCTGGATGGACGATCCAAATTAAGTATCTAGAGAGGTGCAGGAGATAAGCCACTGGAGACAATCTGAATCAAAAATAAAAAGCTTTAGAGAGTATAATGAGGAGATCAAACTTCTTGAACATTAAAATTTCTTCTAGAGATAAGTTAACTTTAAGTATATTAGATGGAAGTTTACTAAGGAATATTGATCGTTAGTTAACATATATAGTTGCTGTTTTTTTCTAGTGAGTTTTGACATGTAAGATTAATTTTGCTTCAGTAATAAGTTTCCCTCTCCACCAATATTTTTTGTGAGCTTATCCTCTTTATAATATATATATATATATATAGTTGGTGGTAGGGTGAGTTTAAATTTACTTACTACTTCACTAATCTCTTCTAACTAAGAGGAGATATTGAAATAACAGTGATGTTATTTGGTATGAATTTTCTTCCTACAATGTATGTGAAGTATAATACAATGTTTTAAACAACAGTGATGCTCTTTAGTTGGCTAGCAACGAAAATCAAGGCGTATGCTCCTAAAATTACGGCCAGAGGCATAATACCAATCCGTCTCCACTTATTAATCATTATTCTCGAAATAAACTACATCGAAATCTAGCACATTAAATGGGACAAAACTGACATAGATTTGGAGGTCAATCATTTGATTCATTTCTCAATGAAATAAAATAACATATTATAATGCCTTGAAGGGGATTAGTCATCGACTTCCCTTCTGCATACAAAAAAAAAAAAAATAACATACTACTGCAATCAGACACTTAATTGAAGGGAGAAAGAGCAATGGAAAAGAAATAAAAAACAAAGACGATCAGCAAAAGTAGATGTGGCAAAATGATATGTTGTGGAATATACTTAATTATCGGGCGCACATATGAAATTATTTGGGACAGACTTTGAGCAAACATTCACGAGATTGGTAAATGAGATGGGAATGTTGATGTTGAAGCCCAAAATGTTTGCTTTGAGTGCAGTGCAGAGGCAGACAGCAACTTCAAAGTCAGCAAGGCCATGGAAGAAGGAGCAGCAAGGGGTTGCTTCTGGTAGACCCATGGTAAAGTTAAAACTTCCGTTTAGCATATTGGAGCATACCCCTAGTTTGAGTGTGTCACGGGGGCACGATGCACCTGATGGTGGCTTGGGCTTGGGGCTTGGACAAGACACCCCACCTGCTGAGACAAGTGCAAAGAAGAGAAGGTTAAGTGCGAGGAAAAGAGCAAGGGAAGAACAAGTTTTGGGAGCCATCTCAGACACTTGATAGAAGAAGCTAATATATGTGTTCTTCAATTAATTAATAGTAATACTAGCTAATCTTGAACTTTTTGGTGTTTGGTACACTCTACTAGTTAACTACCAGAGCTTATTAATTAGAAGAGCGTGCTGTGAAGAAGGGAAGCAATGAATGGTGGCTTTTATAGTGCTAATAGTGTTTGAGGTTGTTGAAGAGTTTTAAGAATTTACGTGAAAAAGTAGCCTTAAAAATAGAATGTGCTGGGTCTTAGCATATATTAAGCCACTGAAGTAGTCATGTTTGAACTCGTGAATTTTAATTATTTGGAGGTGGCACAACAAACTTGAAAAACTATATTGATTGCTTGTGAAAGTGAGGTGGACTAATAGCAATCTGTGGATCAGTCTAGAGAAGTTTTGCATAGATATTGATAGTCGATTCTTTCTCCGATTCCATGGTTGGATCAAATTAATAGAATCCACAGAATTAGTCAAAGACTAGAATTGTACGTAGAACAAATACAAGTGTCACTGTGGTAGGAAATTAACAAGAGCTAGCCTTCTCCCTCCCTCCCTCCCTCGCCTGGATATTATAGGATAGGATTTGTTTTGTAAATTTAAATTTGGACTCTCCTCTCCTTTCTTCACTAATGGATTAGGATGTTCTCCTTTTTTTTTTTAACTCATGTTTCCTCTTATGTGATGAAAAAGAAAGAGACAAAAATAAATTTGAATGGACCTCAAAAACAAAAGTAAAATTCAAATTTGCTATTGTCTCTTCATTTCTCATTACATAAAAGAAATCATGGAAAAAAGTTTCTCTAAAGTGAATAAGTAAAGGTGTATCTATCATTAAAGTGAGAACAAACTACTACATATTTTTGTTCGTTAGCATATATAAGGGAAACAAAATTAATGATTTAAACCCAAATAAAGATTTAATTTCATAAATAGCATAAATAATAATAATCTTTTAGCACATGCTACTTTTGAATGCTAAGAAGTTGGATGTTAAATTTAGAATTTTGTTATTGTGTGTCTTAATGTATAAATTGTTAAAAAAAATAAATTAAATGTTTTTTATTTTTAAAATATTAAATGTTAAAATTTTTTAGGTTAAACTAAGCTTTTGGTTTCTATATGTGACGCTGATTTTGATTTTAGTCACCGTACGTAAAAAAATTGGAAATGAGTCCTTATATGTGTTGTCATTACCAAATCAGTCCCTGCCGTTACAGAAGGTGCGAACACCATTAGTAACGGTCCTATGTAGACAAACGACCGTCCTTATTGGTATCCTATGTGGCTCCATATAGCGGTTTAACTAATGTTTTGGTCCCTATGCGTAATGTGGATTTTGATTTTAGTTTCCATACATAAAAAAAATTGGAATTAATGGGTCCTTACATGTGTCATCGTTACCAAATCAGTCCCTATCGCTCTAGGTAAGATTCTTCCAAAGTATCATATAAGATTCTTCTAAAGTAAGTTTGTCTCTAAAGTGGACAAGTAAGAGTATATTCACCCCTGATTTAATAAAGTGTATTAAGATTTCAATATACTAAATGATCTAAGTATAAATACACTCTTACTAACGTCGTTGGCACCTTGGCTAACGGCAAAGACTGATTTGATAACGATGACACATGTAGGACCCATTTCCAAATTTTACGCATAGAGACTAAAATCAAAATTCACGTTATGTATAAAGATCAAAACATTAGTTAAACTGTCAGATAGAGCCACATAGGATGCCAACAAGGACGATCGTTTGTCCACATAGGATCGTTACTAACATCGTTGGCACCTTGGCGAACGACAGGGAATGATTGGTAACCATGATATATGCAGGGACTCATTTCCAATTTTTTTACGTATGAATACCAAAATCAAAATCCACGTTACTTATAAGTTAAACCTAAATTTTAATTAATAATTTCTATTTTTAGTTTCTTATAACATGTAGTCTAAGGGTACAACTTAACAAAACCCTTAAATTTTTCTATTTTTAAATTGTAAGTTTCACGAATTGTTGGTGGTTATTACCAAATAACATTGTGGGTTGAATTTTGTAAAACCCTTAAACCTGTTATTAACTATAGATTATTGAGTTTGTAAAATCATATTGATGATATGGTTTTGAGTTACCTAAAAAGTAGGGTGACCATTTTGGATTGAGTACAATCAGACAAAAATTCAGTCCAATTTATGTATCGGCCATTGAATTTTCGGTGTTGTTTTTTATATCACAATTTTTTTCATACACCACAAATTTTTTAATAACATTTGAATATCCTTAAAATACCCCCAACTATTTTAACACACCCCATAACCTATATCCAAAGGGGATTGCTATTTGCACCCCTTTTTTTTACTTCTCACACCCACTATTCTCCTTCGTCTTCTCCAATCCGAGCGTCGCCAGGTTCAACAGGTTAGTCCTTCCCAGTTCGTCCTTGCATCGTCTCATCTTTGCAATTCCTCTGCTTCCTATTTCATCTCTTCCTTCATCGGTTCTCCATGCATCTTCGTCTTTCCCTTCGTTTTGGTTTTTATGCTTGGTTGTTTTTTTTTATAATTTTGGTAGCCTCAGGAAATATAATACCGGAATGGATATCATGCATATGACAAGCCTTCCGGAAATAAAGTTCCGGAAATGATTTTTTTGTCCTGGAAACTTAATTTCGGAACACAACGTTTGTTGAATTAAAACCATGAATTTGTGCCTTACACGTAATACCACGTGTTATGTTGAATTCCGGAAACATAATTCCGGAACACAACGCTTGTTTGAACTACTTTGTGTGTTATATGTAATATCATGTGTTATGTTGAATTTATTTGTCTTTTGTTCTCAAATGTCTAGTTGGATTCATGAACAAGTTTTATTGGATATGGACTTAATATTAGGTGGGTGGTTTGTCCTACCAATGGTGTCTGTGTTCTTGTAGGTTTTATTATGCTAAAATTTTGATTGGAACACCTCTAAAGGATTATTATTTACAAGTGGATACTGGAAGTGATATTATGTGGGTTAATTGCAAAACATAGGCTCTGCTTGGTTTCACGTTTTCCGTCCTAGAATCACGTCCCTGGTGTCAATTTTGTAATTTTCTTTGCTTCAAACGTGGAAGCTATAGTTTCATAGCTTCTAAAAATTCACGTTCACGTTTAGTGAGACGTGCCACCAAATGAGTGCATAAATGTTCGTTGGGGGTGAGGAGGGAGAAGAGGGAAAGAGGAAGAAGATGAGAGGAGAGTTGTGTATTTTTTAATGTAGGTTATCAGATGTATTAAGATAGTTGAGGTTTGGGGTATTTTAGGAATATTCAAATAATTTTAAAAAAATTGTGATCTATAATAAAAAATTGTGGTATAAAATACAACACCCTTGAATTTTACCGGATTGGATTTACCAAACCCAAACCCATATATTGGATGAATGATGGATCCCTCATGATCCATTATGATCGACTTCAAATTTTTTGACTTCAATGCTTAACCCAATAATACAATAGCCCTCGACCAAGAATAGCAGAACCTCAAAACTTACCAAAGTTTTTGCATTTTCCACCAGCGGGAAGCAAAGGGAGGGTTTGGATTGCATTTGCATTTGCAGCAGAGCAGAGTCTGAATCTAAGATAATATAGTGTTTCCAAGTTGGTAAGTTCACTCCATTCTCTCTCTCTCTCTCTCATGTTTCATTTTCTTACCAGGATCATTTCGCCAACCCCCATGGATTTTTACGAGCAATGGAGTTTTGTTTTTTTCTTGACCATGATTCACGACAATATTTGACATCCGCCACTTGTGCTTTTCCACTCAACTTTGTCGCCAACATATTCAACATCACAAAAATGAAATAAATCAAAATATTCACCTCTCTCATACCGAAGACCTAGATTAGTAGTTCCCATGAGATATCTAAACATTCTTTTAACAGCTGTAGGATACGATTCTTTTGAGTCAAATTGGAAACGAGCACATAAGAAAACACTGAATATGATATCATGTCTACTACCAGTAAGATACTATAGATGTCCAATGATACCTCTATAGAGCTTTTGATCTACTGACTTACTCGATTCATCCTTAGTTAGAACAACTGAAAGATGCATGAGTGTGCTCATGTGTTTTGCACTGTCTAACTTAAACTTCTTTAGTGGGTCCTTGGTGTACTTTTGTTGATGGATAAGAATTCCATCCTTTTCTTGTTTAACTTGTAAACCAAGGAAGAATTTTTGTTATCTCATCTTTCTCATCTCAAATTCGCTTTGCATAAGATCAGAAAATTCGTTGCACAATAATTTGTTGGTTGCACCAAATATTATATCAGCAACATATATTTGAGCAATAAGAAAATCTTTTGCCGAACTTTTCTTAATAAGGTTGTAGCTACTTTACCACTAGTAAAGCCATTTTCTATTAAGAAAGAACTTAACATCATATTATGCTTAGGTGTTTGTTTTAATCCGTACAATGCTTTAGACAACTTATATACATGATTAGGAAGTGCAATGTCTTCAAAACCTCGAGATAGTTTGACATAAACTTTCTCCTCTATTATGCTATTTAAAAATGCATATTTGACATTAGGGATGGCAAAGCGGGCTGGTTCGCCCCACCCCTCCATGAACCCACCAAAAACGGGGTAAGGCGGATTGACCCGTTTTTTCTTAATGAGTTCATCCTTCTAACCCACCCCGCCTAATGTTGGGTTGGCGGACCAACCAGCCAAAAACAAAAAAAAAACAAAAATGGGTTGCAGGTTGGCGAGTTGACTCGTTAAAAAATAAAAATTCAAGATCTTGAAAGATTTTTCACAGATTTGTGATTGTCTGGGAATAGACAAAAAAGTGAGCACCCAAGAAGAGCAACAATCAACTCCTGAAAAGTAAGCAATTGATAAATGCAAATTATAACCACCGTCAGCATTTAAATTACAATTATAATAATTATAGCATACAATTATAACTTGACTGAAAGAATGACAAACACAGTAGCATAATTCCTCTGACTCGTCCAGTTCATCAAGAATAAAAATACGTAGAAATGGCGCCGAAGTGTAGCGGCAATGGTAATTGGTGAAGATGAGAGATTAAGAGTGAAAACTGAAAGTGGAGACTTGAAGAAGAAGAAGAAGAAGAAGAACGGCGCTTGTGAGTTCAATGAGTTCTGTCAAAGTGTCAAACCCTAGCCTTATCTAAACTGTGTAAAATAAATTTGTAATAAAATTTTTTATTTTTTTTAATCTGGTGGGTTGGCGGGCCAACCCGCACCCGGCTTGTTTTGATATGGGTTAAGCGGGACGGGTCAAAGTGGATTGATGGGTTGAGGACCCCAACCCATCCCGCCAAATTTTGACGGGTTGACCCGCAGGTTACAACCCACTATGTCACCCATGTTTGACATCTATTTGAAACAATATATTATGATATGTAGCATCTGCAAGCAAATGTGAATGACTTCTAATCTAATTATAGATGTAAAGGTTTCTTCTTAATCTATTTCTTCTTGTTGATGGTAGCCTTGAGCAACAAGTCTAATACTGTTCCTCACTACTCTATCTAATTTGTCTAGCTTGTTTCTAAATATCCATCGGATATGATGTTTTGGTCTTGACACTAGTGTCGGGGCTTCATTTCTAGTGAGAACATACCATATAGTATAAGAAATCATACTTATAGTATTTGAGAACAGTACTCACGCTTACATGTAGTACATTATTTTACTTAAGTGTCTTATTCCAAATGTTCAATTTATTTTAATTTTTTATATAATATCAAAAGTTTAAGAAAAAGTATTGCATTAGCTTGTCAAAAATTATTTTCCCCCCTTAATAAGAAAAAACAGATAGGCCTAAAGGATAATTTCTTTTGGTGGTTCAAATGTATCTTCTCATGTATTTTTATAGGTGATTATTTATATAATATAGTAATATTTATTTGATAGTTAATTTTGTGGGATTAAATGAAAATAGTGTTATTGATTTCAAAATAATCTAATAATTTTTTAAATAAACGTCAAACTTATTTAGAAATTTTTTTATCATAAAAACATTATTTTATAATTTAATTAAATTTCTCAAATATAACAAATAAAACCTAAAACAGTTTTTGTACAAAGTAAAAGTTGTTTCCTTGTGATTTAATCTTTCCCAAATTCGCATGAGAATAAAATTTTAATGTTTCATCCACAAAATCTCTTATATGTCTGATAATATTTTTGGTGCCTTTTCATGAATCCTCAATAATTTCAGGGTAAAAGTTATCATGTCCAATAAGAATGCGTTATCTCAATGGAATGAGTTATGTTAGTGAGTCAAGTCATATCATTCTCATCATCTGATTGGATCATCTAAAATAAGTAAAATTACCCTTGAGGTACCGAAGAATTCATCAATATTTTTTATGTGTTATATCAAATACGGGAAAAAAATTTTCTCACGTCACTTTTCAAATGTGCGATTTAGGATGCTAATATATTTCTACCTGTAACTAGGGATAATAATGGGTATTTTATTCGATGGGTATCCGCATAAATTATTCATGATAGATAGGGTAATTATCCGTACAATGGGTGCGGAGGCGGGGACGGGTAATTACCCGCAATATTTAATGGGTATGAATGCGGGTACGGATACCTTAGTACCCATCCCGCCCCATACCCGCATATGTATATATTAATAATATTTTTAATTATTATTATTATTATTATTATATATATATATATATATATTAAATTAAAACAATTGATTGAATTGAAATGAAAGTTAGCTTATTACTTTCCTATTATTCCCGAGTACCTAGCGCAGTTCAGTTGTTCATCACTTGAGTTCCTATCCTTCCCGAATTCTTATTCTTCGTAGTCATATAGTTCTTAGCATAGGACTTTAATAATGATATTTGTTTGAGAACATACTAGAATACTATGCCTTGTTATATACTAGTATGATATTTTAGAGTTTAATAATGTTTTTATTCATTTATTGATTTTTTTAGTTAATTAAAGTGCGGGTAATGAGTATGGGTATGAGAACTTAGGTACCTAGAGGGTAAGGGTACGGATACTTCAGTTGCTACCCACGTGGGTATGGGTCCGGGTACAGATATTTTTTTAAAATACAGGTATGGAAACGAGTACTATAATACCCTATTCATACTCTACCCATTACCATCCCTACTTGTAACCGATTTTCTTTCTTCCAATTAAAAGTTTCTTTTTAATATTTTTCTTAATAAATAAGTTTTGGTGACCACGAGTTACTTTCAAGGTTTTAACATCTATCAGATGAACTTTCACCGTCCAGTATTCCATTCCGAGAGAAGAAAGGTGGGGACTGAGGATTTGGTGCAAAACAAAAATTTCATTTTGATCCGGTGAGTTCCCTTCGTTCTTTCATCCTCACTCTCTCATGTTTCGTTTTCTTAAACTCACCACTTCTCCCACCACACCAAATCCATGCCTTTCCTTCCGATTCATCTCCAACACCACTTCGAAATCTAAACGGCATTATTCTCTTACGCTCTCATTCCTCATTCACACTTGTGGCTTCTCACCACAACGAGCCGCTTCATTATCCAAACGCATCGATTTTGAAAATCGGGAAAAGCCAGACTCAGTGATTCATTTCTTCAAGAACCTTGGTTTCCCACAAACCCAACTGTTAAATGTCATTGGTACTTGTCCAAGATACCTTTTATCCGATCCTGAGATAAACTTTTAAGCCCAAAATCGATTTTTTTCAAGTCCAAAGGCTTTTCTAATTCTGACATACCCAAAATCATAAATGGGTGCCCTGACATCCTCATCAGAAGCTTGAATAAACAAATCATTCCCTGCTTTGATTTCTTCAACACTATGTTTCATTCTAAGGACAAGCTCATGAAAACTATTATCCGCCATTCGGGTATTCTTTATGACCTTGACCACTATTCAGCACCAAACATTAAACTGCTGAGACAAGGAGGAGTTCCTGAATCACATGTTATTAGATTAATAGAATACAGCCCCAGAACATTGAAAGTAATGCCTAAGCATTTTCAGGACAAAGTGGAGGAAGTGAAGGAATTGGGGTTTAATCCTTTGATGTTGAACTTTATTATAGCCAGTAAGTACTCCAATGTCCACCACTTGTTCCTTGATTGTTCCACAAGACACTCCACTGTGTGATGTTACTGATTATAGAAGGATAATTGGATCTCTCCAATTCCTGTCCCTTACAAGACCTGACATAGACTTCTCTGTCAACCGTCTTTCTCAACATCTATCTGCTCCAACTGCACTGCACTTGCAAGCAGCCAAGCGTGTTCTGCACTACTTAAAGGGTACCATCACACAAATCAAATGAAAGCCCTCTGCATAGATTTATCTTGCTTTTGTCAATTTTGCAAGTCGTCTCTCAAGCTTAGGATTAGTTGGATCTGTTGCTGTCTTGTTTGCTTTCTCTATTTCTCTTGTTTTGTGTTTTATTTTGTTTTTATCGATAAGGGACAAGGAAGGATGAACAAAGCAGGATAAACGAAAAAGACACAAGATGATACAAGGGAATGAAGCTGACATTCTGAGTGTTCACCGCAAAATCCCCCATGAGAATCTGATCTGAACACTAAGAATACCAAAATACAATCCTATCCCATATTTATTTTTATATCCGCACTCCACAGAACTTAATTCTATAGTTGGGAAAAATGAAGGAGGAAATGATTATCAGGTGAATTAATGTTGACTTTTAAGTTGAGGAGGTGAAGATATTAGTGCAACTTTTGTCAATTATCAGTATACCATGGTATCATCTAACAATGAAAACATGTCTGTATGAGGCCATTTGTTCAGCGATGTGGGCTGGTTGTTCATTGCTTAGTTTATATTCATGTGCATTTCATTTAAAAATTATGTTTCCATTTGTATAAGTTGTTTGATGAATGCTGTGATGAGAAGGTTTGTAACAAAACATTTATATGACCTTGTACTGTGGCTTAGGCGAGTAATTGTTTTCCCTTTTTTTACCTTGGCTCTGCCCGAGTTTTCTGTGCAAGAGATTGTTGAAGTAACTCTCTTGGTGGAACTTTCTACTAAGCTAAATCAAAAGCGAATAGGGTATGAATTGTAAAAAGTAAATTGAAATTGTTGACAAACGTTAAAGCATCTGGCAATCTACGAGTTAACTTGAGTTTGCAAATTTTGTTCGTCATACCCATTTTCTATATAGATGATGCTACGCATATGACGGCGAAATAGAAAAAGAAAATATGATGAAACATTGAATATAAGTAGGTCTTTCTGTATGATATTTCTTTGTGGTGTACACTAGGGCTTAACCATTTAAGATTGTTGTCCAATATGTCTAAACAAATTGTCAAACTTAAAGAGCTTATTGTTCCCCTTAGATATCATTGAGCTTACCGTAGATGGTTTTACATACCTACTGCATTTTCTGGCCCTACAAGTTCTCGAGCAACCCTCTCAATCAAACTAAAGTAATGCCTCATATGCTGCACAAATAAATCGCATTTCACAAAGTAGATGGAATTCTAGTCCTTTTTAGGGATGTCTCGGAAAAAAGAATCACAAAATTCTCCTCCTTTTGGAATTGTTCTTGTCCTCAGTGTCATTGTTATAGTTAATAGCTGTTCCCTCTGCAGGTCTTCCCTGAATTTCTAGTGCATCTTTTACAAAAACGTTTAACCTCCACAGTGTGTAGTCACTCTGTATATATTAGTAAAAAAATGGTGAGTAGCTAAAAGGCACATGCTTTGCTAAACAACGATTTAGGAAAGGATGGACAATTGAAAAATGTATAGTAGCTATAGATAACATCATAGACCTGAGCATCAATGTCAAGTTCCACCTCTTCAGCATTAGGTTGGAAGGTTGGATTATTCTCAGAAATAATCTGCAATGCCTTGATGAGGTTTTCAGGAGACAATCTGGCGAGACCTGTCCCAAGCGTTGTTTTCTCATGATCTGCCAATTTCCTACAGTATCATCAGCAATAGTAAGCAATGCAAAAATATGCCTAATCAACACAATACCATAGCATGACCAAAAAAAAGAAAAAAGAAAAACCAAACACAATATCATAACAAACTCTGAGTCGTGCACTTGTCCTTGTGACTTTTAAAACTTCTAACCGATTGATATAGTATAAAAGGTGTCAAATACAATTAAATGTTGGATTGCTTTTTGGACGGATTTAGATTCCCTACATTTAGGAATTCCTTACATTCACGCATTCATCTTAATCTACAATCAAGATCTTATGCAATCATTTTTGTATTAATATATTTACCTACACAAAAATTAATTTATGATCAGGATCTCATGCAGTAAAAAAAAATGACTGTAGAGAATCTATTTCCCAGTTTGGACAGGCAATTGGAGATGGGTACTGTTCACACTGCAGTGGGCAGTGTTAATTTATATTTTATGGCTTTTAGTTTCTTTGGCTCGTGTTACCTTCGAGGTAGAGGATTAGATTTATTTTAAGGGATACAATTTGTTTTAGATTAGGGTTTCTATCCTATATAAAGGTTTTTTAAGGCTATAACGATACCCATTTTTACACCAGTAATCAACATAAAAATATCCAGTGAATGTGTATTTGATGATCAGGGATATTAATTGATTACCAATAAATAGCATAGCATAAAATGGAAATCAATGCCGAATGCCGGGAAGGGGATACTTTTTCATCAAATCTTTTTGGAGGGGCCTGTAATTTTTAAATCTTCGTAAATGCAAGCACCTTACCTTTTGAATTTAATCTCAATCATAAAGTCTCCAGATTATAATAAAATTTTAACCTCAATGTAAATGATAGGACAGTAAAAAAAACAGATGGCATAACTCATGTTTATTGCAATTTGACCTGGATCAATAGGTAAATAATAAGGGATGACTATTTCACAAACCTGCACCTCTGAATCACCAATGCTTTGAGACTCTGCAAATGCATATCAACGTCGTGCAGCTGAAACAACAGGCAGTTGATAGCATAAACCATCTTATATACTCCTAAGTAACCATCCAACAGTTGATTTCAAACACAATTCGAACAAGAAAATAATCAACCAACCGCAAAGCTTAAATCTCTAGCCATATTGGCATAAGTGGCTTCTTGAGCAAGTTGCATATCCAACTTCACACGTGCTTCTTCCTTTAATTGTCTCTTTTCCTGAAATAATCATATAGAAAGGTCAAAGATGATAAACTGTTATCACATAAGGCTATTTCTATGCTGGCGTTTGATAGATATGTCACGGACGAAACAGAACATATTAGAACATACTGATTCTGGCTTATGTTTAGTTTTCTTTATTGGCAAAATATATTGATTAGTCCTATATGATTTTTTTTTATTTTTCACATTGGTATTATAAGTTTTTTTTTTTTTCTTCAAATTAGTCCTATACGTTATGTTCCGTTTTCACGTCATTCATTTCCGTCAATTTCGACCTTACGACGTCAGATCAAAACCCACGTGAAGGACTAACATGATAGCTACGTCAGGTCAAAACTGACGGCATTAGGTCGAAATTGACGGAAAATACTAATATGGAAATTTAACCTAACGTGTAGAACCAATTTGATAAAAAAACATAACAATGTGTAAAGTAAAAAAAACGTTTAGGATAGTACACGAGTGTAAAAAATAGAACATTTTGGTTCCATTGAAAGGGATGGAACCAAAGAAAACAGAATAGGACGTCATGTTCCATTCTATTAGGTCCGCACAGCAAACATTACCTATAAATGCAACCTTCGAAATTATATATAAGAAGGTTTCGTTCATCCAAAAGAAAGGAAAATATTTTGGAAAAACAAATTACCTCTTCATTAACCTTAGGCAAAAGCTCCAGCCATTTCTCCTGAAATTTTTCCAGCAAGGTCTTCGCCATAACATGGATATCATTTTTTTTATCATTGTATTTCATTGCATTCTTAAAAATCAACCTTACATCAGCATATATCTCCCTGACATTCTTATAGCCAGAGCCATCCTTAGCATCCATTTTACTTTTGATTGTACTGAAATCCACAGGCTTATCAATAACCTAGGAGAAGAAAGATAAACAAAATATTTTTAGAAAAAAAATAGTAAACAAAGAACTCTGATATAAAAGGACGATGGTTAACAAGCAAAAGAAACTGCCACCAGTAGCAGAAACCCTGACCAAGCAAACATTTGAACTATTTTTTTCAGAAGTGTACAAGCTTTTTAGGTTAAAACAGGGTAATTACAGTCTAAACCAAGAGAAAAGCTTTAAAATGAAATTTTTTTCAAAAAATTACCTCATAATAGTCATGCAGCCCAAGACCTTCAGCATCAACCGGATCCATAAAGGGCCAAGCCCATTTATGCTGAGTGATCTGAGAAGCATTAAATGTATTATTACTATTGATTTTCCACACAAGAAACTTGTGGGGTCAATCCACAAGATTCAATCAAAAAGAAAAGTGATCATATCTTTGTTATTCTCAAAGAAAGTAACATGGTAGGAGATATTCTTATACATCTTCATACAATTATAGCCTCTTCTTCTTTTTTGTTTTTTGTTTTTTGTTTTTAATGTATACAAGTAAATATAATTGAAAGGTTAGTAAAAAGCCGAAGCAATAAACAACTCCTGGCCAGCAGCTTAACTGCAGAAGCTTTTGCATGCAGTGGGCAACAAGTGCTCGATAACAATTGATAATTGCTAACATGTAATGCACGCCTATTGACTCCTAACAAAAAAGAAAAGAAAAGAAAAGGGAGACAAAATACAAAAACATTAAACGTTGCAACTATAAATTAACTTATCAACATATTTTCTGATATGATGCAAGGGTAGGTACTCCAAAATGGTTGCCGTACTTGTACTGGGTACGTAACCGGTATCAATACTTATTGGGTAGTCATGGATGTTTATCCAATATACTTATATACATATGATAAGTAGGTGCATGATATCACTCAAATACAAGTTATCAATCAATGAAAAACACCAAGTTTTGTTGCTAAGTCATTTGTATTTATCTTATGATTTAATCACTTTATTATTTATATTTTTATATCTATATATAATGCATCATGTCGTACTCGTATCCTAGATTTTAGAAATTTTGCCATATTCCATGCCAGTACTCATACTAGTATCATATTCATGCATGCCCATGTTACTTAAATGATACACCAATATATTAGAAGCACTTATTCATACAAAAAATAAGTAAAAGATAAAACAACAAAATGATTAAATATGATGAGTAGGATGACGATAAAAGTAGGATGATGAGTTCCTATGTAAGCGCAGCTCAGATGATAAGACGCTTCACCTACATCCAAAGGGTTGTGGGTTCGAGTCATATAGGGGGAAGTGGGGAAGCACTATTGATCCCTTTTTTATAAAGAGAAAAAAAATGTAAGTTTTAGTTTAGAGTTAATGGTAAATGTTCAGTACCATTGGAAAGGTAAGCTCAAGACAGAATTATTTTATGGCTGATCATTGGTTCAAGTTCAATTCAGGAGTTTAACAAAAATAAAATCCAAATACAAGGATGAGACCCAGCAGAAAGCATATTGATTTATTGGGTGTATACCCACTAGTTCCATGATTCCATCTTAATCCCACAACAGACATTTGAAATCATAAAAATAAAAAACTATTGCGAAGGATTTGCACTTACCTGATGCAATATTTTGGAAAACTGGCGCATGAGCTCTTGATTTCCTTTTGCAGCAGCAGCAGCAGCTGCAGCAGCTTCCCTACATGATGCACCTTGCAGTGGCTTCTTAGTTCCAGTAAGATGCTTTTCCAGGCCTTTGCCTTTAGAATTATTAACTTGAACATCAATTGAATGGTAGAACTGTTCAACTTCATTTACTTGCTCCTCAAGCTGCAAGCAACACATTACACATTATTTTTCAAATTCAAACTTATAAATACCAACAAGCCCATGTAGCAGCAAATTTGCACTTGACCAAATATTAAAGATTCCATAGGCCTTCAAGCATCATGAAAATCTACACGTTTCACTTACACATTAGCTAATGAAAAACTTCTGTTCAATCGTAATGCAATCCCCACACAGTAATTGGAATGAATTTGGTACACAAGTAGATGAGATATGGATACAATGAAAAGGGATGTTGATTTGTGCCCATGCATGGTTAGAATAGTTCAGTTGCACCCTTGAAGCTCATCTACTTAAAAATTAGAAATGGTAACTTGAAAAAATGATGCAGAGAAAGTAGGAAGGCAGCAACTTCTTCACAAAATAATGGTTAGGATAGGGAAATACTTAATACAATAAAAACCATGTTTAAAACAAAACTGAAAAAAAAAAAAAACAAGGGGAATGTCATGTTTGATCCAAATAACTTTGCACCAAAGAGAGGATTCCAAAGGAAATTATGGAAACAACATTACAATTTCTAGCTAAGCAATGTTCTTAGAGTCTTAGACACAAACTTAGATCCAAACCCCCTTTCCTTCTTAGCCTTACAACAAAACTTCCAATTAACAAGATTACCTCTGTTGGGATCCCCCACTCTATACCAAAGAAAATCCATCTCAATTTTTCTCTATTTTGATTGCAACGTTCACAGGCATCTTAAGAGAAGAAAGCCCCTTTCCATAGTATTTGGATTACCAAGTCTCGAAAAGAGAATGTCTGGGGGTTCATACCCAAATAAATGCCTGACACCCTGGTAGGGAAGTCGAAGAGGCAAGGACCTGATCCTCCAGATTAATACTTACAAACTGCATCTACAAAGTTAGCCCTGAAATCAACTACAAATCTGCAACAACATAAGAACATTCCTTAAATTTCCCTTGTAGGCATCCAAAATAAAATAGCGTCATCTTCAAAACCACAGATGAAACATCCACCAAATCAGAATTTTCTCTCAAAACTTTTAAAGTCCCCTCTCCCCACCCCTCTGGTAATCATTCTGCTAAACTGAAACTGTATAAAAGAAGGGAGATAATGGATCATCCTGTTTCATTCCCCATGGACTCTAAACCATGATTTAAGATCTCCATTAACCAATACCCACCACCAAAAAGGTCGCAGTGAACTAACAATCAAACCTCCATAAATCCAACTCCTCCATTTAATTCCACCGCACTTTACTCCAAAAACCTTATCAATAAGGTGTCAACTTAAATTCTATGTGTTACACCACAATATCCATTTTTTCCCTTTGAGTATTGATGCCTCCTTTGCAATCACAAATTATTCCTAAAGGTTGAAGCATTTCTCCTTTTCAACCACCAAGCTTCAATCGTATGTGTTACATCCCCATCAATCTCCCTATCAGTTTGTAAGATGGGCCCAAGATGCCTAAACCATGCAACTTGTAGCATGATCCGATCCCCAATTTTGACATCCAAAACATTGCTAACTCCCATCTTGTTAAACTTACATTTAATATACTTAGTATTATTCCTACTTAACTGAAAACCCTTAATCAAATTCACCATAAAATTGCAAAAATGGCTTATTGGCAGAAGTTTGGCCTTCTTGTTTCTACTAAAATCTTCAAAGTGAACTATGAGAAATTGCTCTAAAGTGAAGGTACATGCCTAATATTCATCAAACACGCCAAACAACCTTTACAAAGAAATTTATCCATCCAACATTGTAAAATTAAATGAATCACTGTTTCCAAACTTGATCAGAACACACCACAACTATCTGAACAAAGTGTTACATGGGATCTACAAATCTGTAACATTGCATTAGTATTATTAGTCCTATTAAGTACTGCCGCAGAAACAGAAGACTTCGACTTGGTGGTAGTTTTAGATTTCCACATGAGCTTGTCAAGAAGAAACCTATCTCTACTAAGAACTAAGGAAGAATGAGAAGGATCAAGTAAAAGGAGAAGGGATTGAAGCTCAAACTCTATCTATTGTTTAGGTTCCTTCTAAAGTAAGATTTCCAAGAAATATTAGAACCCTGAAAAGAATAAACATTTGATGGGTGAATTCTTCAAATAAGGTAAAGATGACAAAAGACAGAGTACATGGAAGGCCTATAAAAAAGCAATAGTTCCCAACCAAATATCCTCCCAAAATAAGATGCAAGAATCATCACCCAATGTCCCAATCTTAAAGATACTAGTGGGTTCAAAAGAAGCATACCCTTGGCAAATAAATTTACAAGGACTTGGGTAGCAGAGATTTCTAGGTTGGCATCCCAGAAATTGGGCTCTAAATTATAAAACATACTAACAATCTAGTGCCATAATGAAATGAATCAAGAGAGTCAAGACAGAAGGGCAAAAACTATTTAGCTGCCAAAGCAATGTTTTATTATGAACACCAAGTTTCTAATTCCCACACCCCACTCAAGGACAACTTAATCCCTATAACTCTTGTCCACAACAAATGAAGCAACCTACTTAAGGAAGAAACCCCTTTCTTTCAAATAAAACAACCCTATATTAAAAGTAAAAGAAAACACATGAGAGAGCAGCTTTTAAAGAAAAGTAAACTGATATTTTCATTACAGGATAACAAGATTGCATTTGGATAAATAAAAAAAAGGGCGGACAATGCACAAAACTCCCACCTAGCGAGGTTTGAGGAGAATAAATGTATGCAGCCTTACCCCACAAGCGGCAAAACTGCTTGATAAAAAAAAATAAACTGACAAAAAGACTTGATTATGATGATGATGTTGGGGTATGATCGTGCACCATACCACCCATCCCCTTCCTCTAACCAGTTGATTGCACTTCTAATGTAACCAAAACGAATAAATAAATAAATTGACAAAAAGAAAACTATAAACAAAAAATAATTACAACCGGAAAAGATTATCGGCAAATTATGATCAGAAAAGTTGACCTTTTGTCAATATATTCTTTCAATTGGAACCACTTTGAATTTAAACTTACCGCCTCCAAGTGAGTTGGTCTAGCTTCAAGAAAAATAATTACAACCAGAAAAGCTTATTGCCAAACTGACGAAAGAAAATAAAAGTTTCAATTTCTATACTACTAATAAACTTCTCACTATATTCCAAGAAATAATAATCAGAAGAAAAAACAAGAAAACAAAAAAAGGGTCACATCTAAGCAACGGTTTATCTAATCGAATTTGGTCGTACAGATAAAACACCACAATGCCACTATTACTACTACGCTGATTCATGTTACATCATGGTACGCGGAAAATATTCATCCTTGATTCACACGTGACAATAAAGATAACATAATGATAAAAAAAAAAATCGTTTGAGACAATAAACAAAACAGAAAACAAATTTTAGCATCTAGTATCAAAAAAATTCAAGAGGGAATTGCAAATTGCCATATCATCCACACTTGTGAATAATATTGGGTCATATTCCTAGTCCTATGAATATAAAAAAAAATCAAAAAAAAAAAAAAAACGGGTTTGAATTATGAAAAGTAGAGCTCACCTTATTAACTATGGTGATAATTTGATCGACAGAGAACCTAAAACCATTCAATTCATCGTGTGTGACAATTGGATACGAAGCACAATCACCAAATTTTGGGTCCAATGGGATACGAACCATTCTTTTATTTTTCTTTTTATTTTTTTGGTGAAACTTAAACCTTTTCACCAATCTCAGGGGTTTGCGATCTTCAATTTGTGAAGAATCATATATATGATGATGATGATCAACAAGAATCAGCACTTAATTACCAAAGTTATTTCTTTATTTTTTTCCCCTTTAGAATAAAAAGTAAATAAAAGAATAAGCTTTGCGGAAAAAAAGAAGAGATAAGAACAAGGCGTAGTTGGTTTTAAGATCCGTGACTTGACTTAAATATATTAATTAACTAGTATAATACTGGTATTACTTTTTATTTTTGACTGAAATACTGGTATTACTTTACGGGTTAGTTGTTATTTTTATTAATTATTTAATATTATTATTTGTTGAAATTTTAAATATATTTAATATTTTTCTCTTAATTTGATATGAATTTTTAGTATAAATAAAAGAGTTTAATTTTGATATACTATCAGTATAAAATTTTTTACGTTGTCAACCAATCATAAATCATCTTATGACGCTAAGATAGTTATCATAAGAATTAAATATTTTTAATGATATAATATTTATGATTGATTGAATATACACGCAAAATTACACCATAACTCTAGCTCAATCCTTTTCAACCTTGATATGTTTGCTTTCAAAATCACAATTTTCTGCATCAACCTGTGGAATAGAACTCTTCATGAGGGTCAATTTAGAAGTTGAAGACTCGCCCCATGAACCAACGGACAATAAAAGTCTCATTGCAGCCAAATATCAAACCTACAAAAACAATAAAAAGATCCGATGGTCAATAACAAACTAAAGAATAAACAAACTAAACCAAATATAACTATAAGGTGTGTATGTAACGCACAAACTTAATTAAAACACATACCAAAGCAACAAAAATAAAATGTAACAAAGCCAATCACATCTCGAAACTCAAATAGATAGAGTTACATTTTAGAAAAATATTATTTGAAATGTCACAAGTTAACCTTTAATTTATAGATTGAACCCACAATCAATATAAATTCATCATGATTCTATTCAAGTATAAAACTATTTCAATATTTGAGTTTCACTTTTCAACTGCCAAAAATTGAGAACCTGTTGCAAGTATAAAATTGACACTAATCAAAAGCATTAGTTAGACATACATGACCTTGATACACAATATGGGATTGCTCCATTCCAATCTTGCATATGTATCAAACTCAATAAAAATAAATCCAGCTGTAAAAGTATGCTATCATAAGGAAGAACAACATAAGCCTAAGTCCTAAGCCTAAAGGAAGAGAAAAAGAAAGGTATAATTTGAGTAGTCCAAGTAGTTCAACTAAATGAA
The DNA here is from genome assembly GCA_039655645.1 of Ammopiptanthus mongolicus. NCBI lineage: Eukaryota > Viridiplantae > Streptophyta > Magnoliopsida > Fabales > Fabaceae > Ammopiptanthus > Ammopiptanthus mongolicus. The sequence goes on along the minus strand of CM077344.1, from coordinate 91,081,193 downwards.
AACCTGGAGTTTAATAGATCTTTGGACCCATCAAGACATTTTTTTTTTAACTTCTAGTGTCAATATGAGCATCAAAATCAAAAGCCAACACATTTTTAAAGTGGGCCATATATTGTTGAATAATCTCTTCTGCTAATAAGGAAAACTACTACCTACATCAAAGTACCAACAAATTTTTCTGCTGAAATCTACAATAATTCAATTTAAAAAGAGAAATAATAGCAACACACTCTCTTCAACACATCTTCATTATTAGAAATGTGTTCAAGAAAGTGGATCCCACATAAAATTCATCTAATAATGAAAATGTGTTTAAGAAAATATGTTAAAGAGTATGTTGATAGCATTGTTGTACTTAATTAAAACGGAAGGAAAAGTTAATCGGGCTAGTGTCATTTTTATTAAAAATGAGATTAATTATCATTCTATCAAATTATTTTATGCAATTTACCCAATAAATAAGACCATAAACATCATAGCAAATATTATTTAAAAATAATAATAAATTTGTTGTCTCTAATTTCTTATTTTGTGGACACTTTTCCCTTTTTATGATATTCCACCTAGTTAGTTTTAGAACAATGTTATATATATAATAAATTCGAATAACTTACCACTCAACTTTCTTTTCAATAACAAAAGATAAAAATATTTTGTGTTATAAAAAGTAAAGACAAAAATAAATGTTCATGAAAATTTTTCCATAGTTTTATTTTTGTACACACGTTTGATGGCTCATGGTTATAAAACTAATACTGTAATCGTTGACAATGGCGAGCTTACTTGAATTGAGGTTTTTCAGTCTCATGATGCTTTTACGAATATATTGTACACACGTGCTCAAACGCCCGTAAATGTGATCTCTGCTTTCTATAGCAGCAACATTCTTTATTTATCAAGTAAAGAAGAAAGAATACTGAATGATTTCATATATTGAATTCTGAGATTACAAAGAACTATATATATAGAGATGGTGTATAACAAATCACCTCTCTAACATTAACAGAATTAACCAACTAATTGTGATATAACAGAATAACAACTTAAACTAATATTCTGTTATGATTTCATATTCAATATTCTTTGATCTCGAGACCACTACAACCTACTTTTCTTTCTATTATTTTTAATATATATATATATATAGAGGGGGCGATTCAAGTGAGAGGAGTGTGTTTTTGTGAGAGTGAGATGAACAAATCTTGGCCATTAAACCATATATGGATGGTCAGGATAAGAAGTTAGTTAGTGGTCATGAAATCATTTAAAAAAGTCACATAACTTTATGTTCTAATCTTGACCATTCAAGTATGATCCAAAGGTCCAGAATTACTCTTCTCATCTCTCATAATAATACTCTCACTTGAGTCGTTATATATATATATCAAATATGAGCACAAATTACTATATTGTGTAAATTACTAAGGGTGCGTTTAATTAAGCGTTTATTCAAATAAGTTATTTTAAATTAGCAGAAAACAGCTTATTTTCATAAGCTTCTCTGACAAGCTTATCGAAATATCATAAACAGTTTTTATAATTTATTTGTATAAGTTTAATTTCATAAACTCTCTATAAGCTCTTCTAAATGCACTTTTAATTTATTTATTTTATCAATGAGCTTGGAGCTTAATTAATAAACTCTAAAATTGAGACATGAGATATGATAATGTTTCTTACCTAAATCTGGAGCATTCAAGTTAAGTGTACTAAACCTATCGCATTGATTATAAGTATGATAATTAATTATTTTTTTTGAGGCAAAGTATGATAATTAATTGTTAATTTATTATAATAGCTATCATATTTTAATAATATGATTGACCTCTCCGCCAAACTTGAATGGTTCATTTTTATACGAGAATTTGTATGTTTGAAAAAAAAAAATAGATACTTGCTCCTTACATTCTCTTTCAAAATTCTTGAGCTTTTCCAAAATTTACACACATATTAGCGTGTATGCTCTATGTCTAGTAAATCAATGGCGCGGTGAAGCCACACAGCTGTAGCAAATAAAAGGAAAATCCAGCCAAATAGGACTCACATATAGAACTGATATTACTTTTAAATCAAACAAGAAGCAGGAAGGAACAAAAAGATCCACATCACTTCTTTGCACTGAAAAATGAAAATGAATATTACAATGATTCACGTCCAACATTAATTCACATGCACATTAATTATCAAATCCCCAACATGAAACTAAGCAACCCAAATAAATTACAGAGATATCAAAGAATAAGAGATATTGGTATGTAACAATTTTGAGTATATGCAAGTTGCAAACTAACAATAAACATAAACATATATATAATATAATATTCATATATATATATATATATATATATATATATATATATATATATATATATATATATATATATATATATTATATATATGCATTTGAAAGTATGGCAGCTAGGTAGCTGCTATTTCAAAGGAGATATTTTCAAGGTTTTGGTGGTTCTGCTTGCTCAGCTGCAGCTGTTTCAGCAGGTTTCTCTTCCACTTTTGAAGGCTCGCCTGGCTGTTCTTCCACCTTAGCTGCTGCAGGTACTGCTACTGCAGCTGGTTCAGCAGGTTTCTCTTCCTCTTTTGAAGGCTCACCTGGCTGTTCTTCCACCTTAGGTGGCTCAGCTGAATCGGTTTTCTCAGTTGTCTCAACTACTTGTGATTTCTCCTCTTCCTTTTTCGCTTCTTCAACCACTATGTCCCTCTCTTTGGTAAAACTTGTTTCTTCTTCTGTTTTAGTTGCTGTAGGAGGGGCTTGATCAACTTTCTCTTTATTCTCTTCTGTGACGATGAAAGTGGATACCTTCTCAAAAACAAAGAAAACCGGGCCTGAAACCAAGGCTGGTCCAAACTTAGAAGATGCTTCAGATACTGGCTTTGATCCAGGGAAATCTGAAACATATTTGCAGGGAACTCGGTTAATTAAGTTCAGTACTATAAACAAATAAATTCGACCTTTGACTAAATTAATCTTCCTTTTAAAGTAATAGAGGTTGCAACTTTCTGGTAAATAAAAAGGCTACAAATACTTTACCAATTTGAACAAGCTCCTCTAGGAAATTGTTGACTGCTTTGAAGTTCTTCTTTAGTCCTGCTTCATCACGTTCTTTAACCAAACTCTGTAAGGTGATAAAAAAAATAATTTAAAAAGGGCCTTGTCAATCAATATTGGTGGATATTTTTTATATGATATGTTCATCACCTTGATTTCAGTTGATGAAGCCTCATATATTTCAACGACTTTTGATTGAAGTTCAGTCTTGTTTTCTTCAAACGCTTTGTTGTATTCCTCCTAATTAACCAAACAAACACCAAATAACCATATCAAATGAACTGTTTGTTTCATTTTCAACAAAGATATGAAGTAGTTTACACAAAAACATAGGATATATGTAAATAAAGTTTGAGAGTTGATAAGATATACAAACCTTGGAGTCATCAAAGGACTTGATTGTTTCAGCAGCAGCAGCTTTCTTGGTACCGTTCTTCTCAAAAACCTTCTTGATCTTGGGAAGAACCTTAGATTTCCAATACCCCATCCTGTGTTTCCAAATCTCGCTCTCTCTCTCTCTCTTTTAGTCCTTAACTAATCAAATGAAACAATCAAATAGAACTCAATGCAACTGTTCCAGCCACTTGTCTCTACAGATTAAGCCACATATATAATATAAGGTTTTTATCACTCTGCATACGCCACTCCAGCACACACATGCACACATACATACATACTTCCAAGTTCCCACCAAACAAGCCTTCGAATTCCAACCTAATTACGTGCATGACCGCTTGACCCTTCATGCCAGCCAACCTGATGCTACTCAAATGACTTGTCAGCCCTCTCTTGTCGGCCCATGCAACTACTATGATACGTTAACGTCAAAGATGATACAAGGACAAAACTGTAAATGCACTTGTATTTTAGAAGAGTTAGGTCTAAGAGATATGATCGATATGCTTTCAAAGACAGGGTATTGCTGGTAAATATGTGGAGAAGCATAGGGATATAAAAGGGAAACAAAACTTCTGTGGGGCAATATGACAGTTGGCAATCAACTCATTACTTAGGTGGCAAATATCATGTGTGGGTCCCTTCCATTTTGTATTTATGTTATCTGTCATTTTCATTTTATTAATTTTAATACCTCTGATGTTGATCTGTAATACATAATTTGACTTTGTCCTTCATGTATTGTGAATGGTGTTGAGGACAAAAATGCGTTTGTGCTTGCTTTGGCTTCTGAAATGAAACTTGTCACATGGCTTAGCTGTTACTGCAACCACGTCCTCAATGACTTCAACTCGATCTATTCAAACCATTGTTCGTTTAGAATATAGAAATGAAGGTTGTTGGTAGATTAAGGGTTGGACTAGCTAAGCATGCAAATGTAGCGAGTACAATTTGTGACGTGTACAAAACTATTTTGAAAACGAAATCTGGAGTTGAAGGTATCTTTCTCTTGTAGGGTCGGGACGTTCTCCTATTCAATATATGTGTACCCTATTCTGTTGTTCTCTCTTTCTCTCAAAAACAAGACTCCTGCTTGCTCCTTAAACACGAGGGCGTGTCTAATAACAGTTATGTTACCAAAAATTAAAAATAACAGTTACATAATCAGGTAACATATCTTATCAGCAACTAGCAAGAGCCTAAGAAGATAAAAGTAAGAGATAGTCCATATATAAAGTAAATTTAGTTTCATAAATAATTCATTTTTAATATAATAATTTAGAACATTTTAATAAACATAAATATAATTTACCTTCAAAGATTAAATATAATAATCTCATTTTACAAATAAGTTAAAAACAACTAATTTTCATAAACTTATATAACAAGCTTACGAAAATAAACTAAAAAAAACTTTTGAAGAGACCATAAACTATTGGAAACTATATGAGAAATTTTCTCCAAACGTGATTTTGTCTTTCGAAAATCTAAAACAAAGAGGCTCTTACAAAACATTGTTCCGAACTAGAAGCAAATTCAATTGAACGGAAGATATTAAAATAGATCACATAACTCTTAAATCAGCATCAGTGTAAATACTGTCTTATCTAATAACGGACATCGTCAAACTTTCAGTTGATATAATATAAGTCTCTTTAAGTAGTAAACAAATTATGGTAAGGACCAATTAAATAATGGATGAATACCAATGCTGTTGGTCCGCCCTTCTTTGGTCACAAATTCTAGATACAAATTGCATTATACAGGCAGGGGCACCACTGCACCCGCAGTTTTCTAACATTACTCATACTGTCATTAGATGAGGATCCAGCTTGCAGCTCAAGACAAGACATAGTTAGCCACCATGTCATTGCAATATCATGAATGAGAATGAAGTGATTTCCACGTTGTTACATCATTAAGCCGTCAATCAATGACATAATTAGGAGCCACGGCTAAAATTCGGTCATTTCTAGATATGGATGTTGGTTGCTCTGCACCTGCTGCTTCTGCTGCTTCTTGCCTACCATCATCCACCACTATTAAATAGCCCTCTCTTCGAATCAAACTCTACAGTACAAGTGTTCGATATAGTTAACATGCCATATCCACCTGCCAATAGTATACTAAATTCTTATATAAAACAAATGTATACCTCTATAATAGCTTTTATTTTGGAAACTTCTGCTGCCGCCTCAACCATGGAGCTATACTTGTTTTTCTCATTTTGCTGGTTTACATACCATTTAATCAAATCTCGTTGCCTCATCCCAGCCAACCCGGTTCCTGCAATGCCCACAGAAAATTAATTTTCAATATTATAGATCACATAATTGGACACCAGATTTAAGAATTGCAGTATCCCTAGCAAAAAATTAATTACACCCGGGCAAAGGGCATTTAGAGCATCAGAACCTAAATAACATATACCGGTCCTTTAAATCAAAGGCTAATTAATTGAATATTTCAAAACGTTCTTAGTATTCAAATATATTTAACGGCAAAGGTTTCACGTGGCCACCTTCTTGCATAACAGTTTCTTCATGCTGTCTAAGACGCATGACTAGGGCCCTGGTAACCCTCTGAAAATAATCATCACTTATAATAAGTTTCTTCCCTTGGGGGTTAGATCCATCTGCTGCATTTTCTGCAAGATAATTAAACCAATGCATAATTAAGCTTCCTTATCAAGATAAATAATTTCAAGGAGAAATGGGTTAGCGACACCTCACCATTAGTTCCAGCAGCTTGCTGAGCTGTAGAGTTTCCCACTTGACCATCATCCTCTCTATTATTATCATTTCCATCACCACCATTACCTGTGCCGTCATCCTGGTTTTCTTCCTGAAACTCGGACAGATCAATCTCACTGGACTCCACACTGCAGGAAAAAGTAACATGCAGTAACGTGCAGCTATCACCAACAGCAAGCTCCCAAAATAAAGATTGAAAAATAGGTAAGCAAGAAATATTCATCCCACCTTATTACAGATGTTTTAAGCAGCATTACAGCAAGTCGGACATGATGAGGTTGTACCTGTTACAGAATCTTTAGACCAGGGAAGGAAAATATATAATGTTATACGTACTGATAAGCCTCTGAAAACTTAAATCACCTGATTTTCCAAATGACTCCGTGCAATGGCCTCAGACAGCCTGATTAATGCCTCCAATTGCCTAACTGTCATACGATATGCAACCCTAGTCCCAGGATTTGTATCACCTCTACGGAGACTAACATAAGAGTCTACCAACAGTTTTCTGGCATCTGATGTCAGCTGCATTAATCAGGCTATTTAGAAATATGAAGGCAAAATTATCTCCATTCAGGAAAACAGTTGGTCTAACAGACATAAACCATTTATCAAACCTTTGGTTTAAGAGTTTTTGCATAAGCTATAAAACGCTTCAGTTCTGCTGTAGTGAATGTTGGGGCAAGAGCATCTTCATGCTTTTGATGAACTCTCACGATATGATGAGCTATTTGGGAATCTATGTCATCGTCTGGGTCATCAATCATAACATATACAAGATCAAATCTTGAAAGTATAGCTGGTGGAAGAGCCACATTATACTGAGAAAAAGAAACATTAAAGCAGTTAGGCCAAGTTGTACTTAGATGAGTGAGGCAATAAACCATGCATTCTGTAAATAATGGCAAGTGATGATGAATAACCAAGTACCAGAACCACTTACCTTAAGTGGTTTGGACTTATCATAGCGTCCCCCAGCAGGGTTGGCAGCGGCAAGAATGGAAGTACGAGCATTAAGTGTTGCTTGTATTCCTGCTTTTGTGATACTAATAGTCTGCTGTTCCATGGCCTCGTGAATTGCAACCTTCAAACCAATCAAATGTGAGATACTTGTCAATTCATGGCCATGGGATGCCAAGTTAAAAATTTAGTCTTACCTGATCTTTGATGTCCATCTTGTCAAATTCATCAATGCAACAAATGCCATTGTCAGCTAGCATCAAAGCACCAGCCTGAACCAAGTTTAAAGTTTTCCACTATTATCAGAAAACAAGAAGACATTGGCAAATCTTAAGCAATAGATAATGATACAACACAATAACATTAAAAAGAAGTGCCTCTCTCCTTTGCAGTTCTTCTCTGCCTTACTTAGGCAGTATCTATCAGTCATGTTTCATAAATTATGCTACACTTTATATAGGCTGCTCAATGTAAAATTCTCATTGCAACATCATGAAAACAATTTGGCATGCCTAGAATTCACAATCTAATATGGGTAGACAAACTTCAAATATGCAAAACACATTGATGACAAATGAGAGGGCCCAGATCCCTGCTCTAACTTTGTTCTCTGCAAGCGTGTATATGGTGTGTGTAACATTTTACTATTCCTTGATACAAATCTTTCCTGGGAGTAGTTTCAACCTAAAGCAGGCCTCAACTCTTTCAATTCTTTCAATTTTATTGCTTTTAATATGCTTTATCAAGTAAGAGAGGTAAATATTGCACTTGTTTAATCTAATTTAAACTAGGCATATGTTATGCATTGTTTTACATGCCACACTAAAACACAAATGCCTACAAACGATGAAAGTTTCCAAATGATTAGGAACTAAAAAATATCTGCCAGGGCAGTCCCACTCAGCTGCCTCAATTGAGAGCGAAACTAATTTTTGAACTTTCAAATAGTACAAAAGAGCCACATGTTATTGACCTCAATACAAAACTCCCCAGTTTCCGGTTCCTTGGCAACAGTTGCAGTCAAGCCAGCAGCGGATGATGATTTTCCAGATGTATACACAGATCTTGGAACTATGCCTGAAGTATACCTAAAAATAAACTAGCATATATAAGCCATTCAATCTGCATAAACCAGTATAAAGTAACCAACAAAAAGAAAAGGGGAATACTTGAGAAATTGAGACTTCGCACAGCTGGGATCTCCAACAATACAAACGTTTATGTCTCCTCTGAGGTTGATACCTTCATGAGTTACTTTGTGGACACCACCCATAAGCATAAAAAGGATTGCTCGCTTTATATCTTTATGACCATACACAGTTGGAGCAATGCTCTCAACAAGTTTGACGAAGAAATCTGGAGTATTCCTCATTCGTTGAACTTCATCTAGTTCCTGTGCCTGTCAAATCAACCAGCGAAATATAGGGTTAATTATTCTTTTTCTAGATAAAATTGACCAAGAGAGTATGTGTGCGTGTGTAGTGGATAAAACAATGACCAGGTTAAGAACTGCAATAGACGATGAAAAAGAATGACCAGAAGAATTCAACCAGTGTTAAATATAATATATAGAATTCAGATTGATAAATATTGGGGAAGGATAGGGGGAATAGTGATCAACCTAAAATATGTCACTTGATTAAAGCAAATGGAAATGGAAAATAATGCTCAGTTATTGATTAAAGCAAAACAACGGCTTTTTACATCCACATGAACATTCAACAACTTCCGTAATGGGGATAACACCAGTTACAAACAGTTGATAACTTGATACAGTCGAATTTAAACCAGATGGAGACATAATAATGCTTATATAGTGCATCGTGAACTAACAGTAAATTGCTGATCATCTTCATCAGCATCCTTCTTTCTATTCATGATGTCTGCTTCTCTTCTACCATCCCAGACCTGGAATATACCATTTAGAAAACACATCTGTCACAAATCAACTATCACATCACATGAACATATAGTTTCCACTAGCAAGCCACAAATAACCAACCTGAACAGAGTTGGCAATAAAAGCTAGACGATAGGAGAGGTCTCTGACTCCCAAAGCCCTAAGGCCACTCACACCTTCATTTCCAGCTGTAGAGCCCTTGCGTTGAGAAGCTTCGCGACGGCATTCTGATCTCTCCCCAGGGGATGCCAATGCCATTATGTCAGGTATAACAACTAAAGTTCCTGTAAAAATCACCCTGCAGGGAGACAGAATGTGATTGATTATTATGGGTTTCAAAATTCGACAAACAAGAGTTTCATTTGGGGCAACACAAGTCTCACGTGTCACCAGCCCTGGCCTGTTCCACAATCTCATGACGAAGAATTACATCCAATGACCTAGGCAGAGAGCCTGCAGGTATCTCTTTAGATGTCTCCTGCATTCTGACCCTTTGCCAGTCAGCAAATTTGCTCTCTTGGCGCAGCAGCACCCACTTTGTTCGATTGTTACAGGTTGCATTCACACAGATTATTGGCTGCAGTGGGCATTACATCAATACAGGAACAGTCAAATCGAAATCAAAATATGCAGCACATGACACAGAGAATTGTAATCAAAATCCCAAGCTTGCAGCTAACATGATATTGATAATATGACAATAATTAAAAAAACTATCATTATTTGTTAACCACCTCAGTATATTTGAATTGTTGTTCAACATTCTTTATAACCCCACCACAATCTAAGCACTTGAAAGTCCCCTGGAGAAGCTCAGGTCGAACCTCACTTGTCCTTGTTACCACTCCTGTCACAGATACTAGTCTTCCAATTTCTGATGTGGTCAATTCCCTTAATCTGCACATGGGTAATAATTGGTGACCAAAAAATAACAGCTTGAAATTGAAGTAAAGTAAGAAAAACGAAAACAAATTATGTACCCAGCAAAAGAAGAAAAGCATAAGACACACACAGAAATTTATTGATTTAATTCCATTGAGAACTCACTCACTGAAGTATGCCCCAGTAAAACTAATACTATAATAGATAATCGAAGCAATCAAAAGCACCAAAGCCTCCATTTTCAGTAAATATTACATAAAAATAACCAATTAAAAATTATTTAATTGAAAGAAAAAAGGAACAGAAATGCACAAACCGCTTAACCATTGGGATATTGTAAAAGGCAACATTGATATCCTTATTAGGGTTGTCGTCAGATATGAAGGTTGGCTTCTGCTCCATAACAAACCTCTTGCAGGCGTTCTTCAAATAAGGTTCAAATCTATCATCAACACACACAATATGTCTTAATGCCCCAAATCTTAACAAAAAAAATAGAGAAATAAAAAAGTAAAATTAGGGTTTGAAGGAAAAAAAAAACCTCAAATATTCATCCGAGATAGCTTTCTGAAGGAGATCGCTGAATCTGATGACGTGATCAAAATCAATGAACATGGTGTTGGATTCGTTGGCCTTCATAACTTCTATCTCCGCTTCATAACGGAGTTCGTTCCTATTCCCCGACCTGAAGCTGATTTTCCAAAAATAAAAAAAAAATGCAGTTATTTATTAATATATTAATTAATAAGAAGAAGAAGAAGAAGAAAAGTAGGAAAAGGAAGAAGGAGAAAAAGAAGCAGAAAACCTCTTAAGGAATTCGAGGAAAGCGTTCTCAACCCTAACGGCTTTCTCGTCAACGATGAAACCGCCGTATGCTTCCATGTTTTTGCTTTCACTTTCTTCTTCCAAACTAACCTAACCGCCGTACGCTACGGTGTTTGGAGTGTTTCTATTATGCTTCGCTTCCAACTTCTTTACTCCAACAAACGGACTCGCTCTTTCTCTGTAGCGGGAAAACCATAAAGGGCACCAACGATTTCCCGCCAAAACGTCAGCTTTGTGGGCCTCTGACTCGGATGTTTTCGGCCTTATTTTTGCTTGGGCTCTTAATGGGTCCCGTTTTTCAATTTCTAGCTACCTGCCAGCCCATTTGGACCTCGACTGTCTCATTAGAGTTTACTTTTTTATTTCAATTCAAGCTTATCACATTCTTATTGAAGGGGCAAAGATAGAACTATTGTTTTGGGAGCAAAAATAAAATCTTGGCTTTTGAGTGAGCCGAATGTATGTAATTTTTTTATAAAAAATATATGTGAGGATTTGAATTTTTGAGTCCATGCTAACTTCTTTTCCTACGATTACAAAATAGAAAATCTATATCTTCCATAATATTATATTGTTTAAATATTGTTTACAAAGGAAACCTTAACAATTTTGGTCTGATAAGTTACTCTAAAAGAATTATATTTTTTTTTTCACATGTTTCCTACTTCAAATTTTATGACCTTGGGACGTTAATCCTAGTGGTCGTATTTGATAACTTTTTTATCACATGAAAGTTATGGCCTTGAGACGTTGAAATTCTGGCAAGTGGACGATTTTGATTATATGTTCTATTTTCAATTTTATTCAATGTCTTTTTATTATGACAATTACACCAACGTCTTTTAAGTTGAAGCTGGACCCGTCAAAACCAACCAACCAATGTCCAAAGAAAAAGAAAAATAAGAATAAAAGAAGGGTAGGTAAAAAAAGGAAAATTCTTTGACGATCGGAATGATTTTTATGGCATACCATATTGAGTTCAAGTGATTATTTGAGCGCATTAAAGAGACAAAATGTCTGGCTAATGTATCAAGGGGACATATATAATAATGATTTTAATGTTAGGGAAGGTTAGCTTGCAACTCAATAAATGATGTAAAATTGTTGAATTGATGTAAACCGAATGTGACTTTTCTTTCCATTATAAAGCAACCAAACGATTTCAAATTTGTTACAAGTACATGTAGTGGACAACCATATGGCTAAAACTCTCAAATTTGTTAATGTCTTGACCTTCTTCTTTTTCCTCTTATTTCTTTCAACTGCTAGTAAGCAAGCCCTTTTCTCCTCCTTTTCATTTTTTTATTTCATTATCTTTCATATGTGCTTCTATTCTCTTTTAATAACATTCTTTTTTGCATTGCACCACAGAAACTTATCACTTCGGGGAATACTTTGTGGAATGTTACGATAATCATGATCATTGTATTACTTTTTGCAAAGCTGATGGGTTTGTTTGTGTGACATGCATCAATCTTAGGTGTTTCTGCTGGTAATTGGTAAGTTGAATAATAATTTTACATTAATTTTTCACTTGTAAATTTATTTGCATGTCATGAAGTTATTGTTCTTACTCTCACTATTTTTGTTATATTAATCTAATCTTTCAATTTCTGTGACAACCTTAAAAGAGTATTGGATTATGATATGCAAGTTCTATTATCTTTGTTTGCCTCTGGGAGATATGGAGAACGACATTCTGACTGAACACTTATAATTAGCCGCATTAGTTTAGAGAGGTGGTAAAATTATGTAATAAGTTATCACTTTGGTCAAAAGTAGTGAAAAAGAATTAATACATATTTAGAAAGCCATTGGAAGGTGATGATGCTTAATGAATGAAAATAAATTTGTATAACATGATTATATACTTAAACATATGACTAATGAAGATGAGAAGATGACTATTTTTATGTATGCTGATATAATGGTTTGGTTATTTTAAGATGCAACTGAATTATAACGAGAACTTAGGAGAAAAAGTACTAAAATTGGATAGCAAATGTAATAGATTACGAGTTACTACAATTATGACCACTCAAATATTGCAACATGGATATTTCTTGGAAAGCCGCTATATAATGACGATATAATTTGTACACTATGTTGCAACACGGATATTGCTTGGAAAGCATTATATGTTAAACAGCCCCCATTTTCAAAAGAGTAGTGTTAGTAACACACTCTCTAATACTTCTTTCTAATATATTCTATTCTATTGATTGAAATTTATGTGGGTCCCACTTTAATTTTATAGGACCCACATAAATTTTAACCAATAGAAAAGAGTGTGTTGAAAAGATAGTGTGTTGGTATCATTTCTCATTTCAAAATACTTTTACTAACCGATTAATAATCTTACAATAATCTATTATGAGCCTTTTGTGAAGTGGTTTATTGCAAGCCTTTTGAACTAATCGGTTAAGAGTCTAATATTGATAATCGATTAATATGGCTCTGAGTTAAGAACTTCAATTTGAAAACAAATATAATCGATTAAGCAATTTAATATAATAGATTAGTTGCCTTTCAGAAAGGGTTGAGATTTGGAAAAGTTTGTGGTGTGAACAAACGATTTTTCAAAATACTAATTGTCACATAATCGATTAGGAAACATAAAAAACTCATTTTTGCTAGTTTAAAATACATTTTATCAATAAAAACATTTACCAACCAATGTTAGCTTAGAGTTTGAATTTGATTTAAGCGCATTTTCAATTAGAATTATGATTAACGTGCATGGAAGCTCTTCACTTGATCTTGGAACTTTGTCCTGTTGGCATGCACTTTTTGCTCATCATCAAAACTTAAAAACCTGAAACACAGACATTTATAAAAAAAAAAAAGTATACTAAATTTGGATATCAAATGTAATAGAGAACGAGTTCTCCAATTATGGCCACTCAAATATTACAACTTGGATATTGCATGGAAAATCGCTATACAATTACGAGGGTCGTCGTAAATATTTTGGGGGTCCTGTTCTAATATTAAAACTTTGGCCCCTAATAAAAAAAAAGGTAATTTTAATAATTAAATATTATTTCAAAATATTATTTAAAAAAAAACAATCTTAAATATTATTTCAAAAAGGGCAATTGTTCTAATCTTACACCCACTTCAGGACAATAAATATAAAAAAGATTATTAAAATTCTATCAATACAACTTCAAGCTAATATCTTAAACATCCCTTATTTTTTTTGTCGAAAAAAATTTGGGGGGCCCCAAATTTTGGTCCAAATTTGAGATCCTGTATTGTTACATTGCTCGCACATGCTAATAGCCCGCCCTGACAATGACCATATATATTTGTACACTAGGTCGATGCATAATTAAGTTTAAAGGCTAAATTATACTAACTTTAAATCCAAAATATAATGAAATTGACTAGATGTTTTTTAAGTGTCATAGGTAGAACTAACATAACTTAATAAAATCTATTAATTCTAACTAAAGCTGGAAACATACATGCCATTATAATATGCATTTAAGGATAATATGTTGATACCAAAAATTTATCTGCATATTTTGTTATTTTTTAGTTTTGGTTATTTCTAAAGTGATCACTTATTTTACTTTTTATTTAGTTTAAGAATGGTTATTGAAAATTAGTGAAAAAGAATTATTTAGCTTAAGATTAATGACAGATCCAGAAATTTTGATTAGTAAAGATAAGATCATATAATACAAATAATTTTTAAAAAAATGTATAAACGCATAAGCGATGAAATAATGACATCACTATCATTAAGCAAAAAATGAGAGATAACAAAAGCAATCCTCGCTATCACTAGCGATGGCAATGGGTAGGGTATAGGTAGGGTATTATAGTATCCGTCTCCGTACCAGCGTTTTAAAAAAGTACCCGTATCCGGACCCATACCCTTATGGATAGTAATTTCAATATTCATACCCTTACCCTCTGGATACCTAAGTATCTGTACCCGCACCCGTTACCCGCACCCGTTACTCGCACTTTAATAATAAGAAATTTTAATTAAACAGTAAAATGCCTAAACTCTTTCATTCCAAACCAAAAATACAATGTATGAATCTAATAATCAATTTGTGGACATGAAATGCAAAGGATTTAATATATAATATCCAATAATCAATCTTCAAAACATCAAGTAAACAGCACAATAAACTTCTAAGAATAATCAATCTCCAAAACATCAAATAAACATTACAATAACCTTCTAAGAACAATTAATTCATAAATTTGGAGCTCCTAAACTGCTGGCACTCTCCAAAATCTGCAAAAAAAAATACATTACACTAATTAATTGTAATTGTAAAGTAAATAAATTAAGAACATATTGTATAGTAAACAATGATACATTACCTAATCCTCAGAATTAGAGTCCCCAAAAGACTGTAAACGCTTATCTTTCAAATGTAAATATTATTTTAGCCTAATGATGTCAATAGAAGCTAGAACATAATAAGAAAATAAATAATTAGTCTAACTGATTAAAAGTAATAAATACGGATTTAGGGAGATTGATAATGTGGATGGCAGGAAGATGAAGCCAGCAGCGCTGGGTCACAAGGCACGAAGAAAAAAGTGAGAGGGAAATAGGTTAGGGGCTTTTTTTACTGAGATTGAAATTGACTTTTTTTTTTAATTTTTTAAATTAATATTACAGATTATATTTTGTCGGAATATAATATATATTAGATTATTTATATGTAAAATAAATATATAAAAAATTAATATATAATATATATACTGTAGGTATGGGGAGGGTTGGGTACTAGAGTACACATATCCGCATTCATCCCCATTAATTTAGCGGATAATTATCCGTACTCGTACTCATACTCAATTAGCGGGTAATTACCCTATCTATAGCAGGTAAATTTTGCGGGTATCCATCGGGTTCAGTACCCATTGTCATCCCTAGCTATCACCAAATCCCAAATTACATGAGGGACAATATCTCTCACACAAATTATATAATTGTACGGTAAAAAAGTTGAAGACTCCTCAATTTCTACAAATTTTAATTTTCTCTACGTGTTTTCATATTTTGGAAAGTATGATTCTTTCAATTTCAATACTATCAAAAATATATCTCTCTATATATGTTATCAAACAATCATTCGATAATTCATCTCCCATACGATTGCGTGTTTGATTCTTCACAATAAAAAATAAAAAAGTGCTAGATAGAGTACAATAGCAGGCAATGGGAGCAACATTTATTTTTAACAGCGACAAAAATATTTAACTTTTTTTTTTTTAATTTGTGGGGTCACATGCCTCCATATTACCTAAAGTAGCTCCATCCTTGTTTAAGATGCAACTGAATTATAACGAGAGGTTGAGAGAGAAAAAAAACTAAAATTGGATAACAATTGTAAGAGAAAACGAGTTCTCTAATTATGGTCACTCAAATATTAACACATGGATATTGTTTGGAAAGTCGTTATATAATGACCATATAATTTGTAAATTATGTTGATGCATCAATTAAGTTTAAATGCTAGACTATAATAATTTTAAATTCAAAATGAAATTGATTAGATGATTATTAGGTGTCACACGTGAAACCAATAAAAAAATAAAATATAT
This sequence comes from Ammopiptanthus mongolicus, assembly GCA_039655645.1. Lineage (NCBI taxonomy): Eukaryota > Viridiplantae > Streptophyta > Magnoliopsida > Fabales > Fabaceae > Ammopiptanthus > Ammopiptanthus mongolicus. The sequence continues at coordinate 91,064,833 of CM077344.1, read as the reverse complement.
TATTTCTAACTAAAGCTGGAAAGACATATAGGCCATTATAATATGAATTTAAGTATAATATATTGATACCAAAAATTTATCCATGGAATTTTTTGTTATATATTTTTAGTTTGGGTGAAATACTAATAATTCAGCACTCGGCACGCTGACTAAAATACTTTCATTGATTGCAACAATTTCCAACATGATTTTATTATTTATGCAGCTTTATCTTTGTTTCATCAAAAAGATAAAGAAAATGAAAATTAAATAAGTATAATTATAAAATAAGATAGAGCTCATCTCCAAGCTCATGCCAAAATTTAGACATAACACAACACTACATACACTCAATGATATCAGAAAGAAAACGTTGGAGTCCTTCGCATTGAAGGAGCTTCATAAGGAGGAGACCTAGCTTTACCTTGAGGTGTTCGCACATAAGAACAAAGAGAGTCTAGCTTCTTAATCATCATTGCTTTTACTCCTGATTGCTCATCCAAGTACTACTCCATAGCTTATAAACACCTAGTCTAAAAGCACGGAAACAACAATCATTTCTTGATTGGGGAGAACGATACAATAAATAACTGAAAAAATATCTAACGTCAACACCCTAGGCCATTAATTCACCTCAACCATCACCACCGGTTGATAGCATAGTAAAAAATTATAATGGCACACATGCTAAAACATGCACATGCTATCATGTGGCACATGGTTGTTGAAAAGTGCCAAGTAGACATTAAGAGCGCGTTTTGGATAAACAGCTTAATTAAACGTTTATGTAATAAGTTATTTTTTAAATAATCTAAAAACAGCTTATTTTTATAAGCTTCTCAGACAAGCTTATTGAAATAAGCTAAAAAAAGTTTATAGAAATATCATAAGCTATTTTCATAAGTATTTTGTATGAGTTTATTTTTACAAGTTATTCTCATAAGCTCTTTACAAACTTTTCCAAACGCATCCCAAGTATACTAGTAGATGGTATTGAAGTAGTCGAATAGTGAAATTCTGATATTTCCATGATCTACCAAGTGGAGAAGTATTTGTTAGTGGTATTGATGATATCTTAGCAAACTAGGCCTTAATCAAATATAGACATGTTGGTCAATTTAAAAACCTTATTGCAAATTATGTCTTTAAATAGGTTTTCAGGTCAGATCAATCTTTTTAAAAAGTTAGGTCAAAACTTAAAAAGGCATCTAACGAGAAAATAGGTTGGGCTCAAATCATAAGGTCAGGCTTGTTTAATGCAAGGCTTGACCTGGTCCGTTTTCACCATGTTCGCAAATCTTTGTGCTACTCTCACTTGTTTATGGATACATCCAATCTCAGATTGCTCCTCATACCAAAAATCAAAATAATTTACGGATGTTATGGTCCAATAGTAGAAAAAATATTTAAAATTATAAATAATATTTACATGATGAATTCAAGTAGAATATAAGAAGTAAAAATTAAAAAATAAAATATCTAAAACTAAACAAAAGATATGCATAATGAATTTTAAATTTTAAATCTAAATATTAAAAAAACAGAAATTATAAATGACTTCTTAATTTTTTTTTTTGACTGATTATTTTTGTGATTTAAAAAATTAAAAAAAATCGAAATATTAAATAAAATTTCCCTTCAAATGAACCACATCACAGCATGTAAGCAAAAAAATGAGGGAAAGACTATGGTGTTGGCCACATGTGAGAATATGCTTTGAGTGAGTGCACCAATGATTGACATGAGTGATATTTCCATTTTGAAGTTAATCTCAATTGTATTATACTAGACTTTGATCCCGTGTCCGCACGTATTATATTATGAATGATCATAATTCATAACGTATGTCGTGATTGTATGTATTGAACATAACAAACTATAATTTTTTATTTTTGAGGCAAAAATATTTTAAAATGTTGTTATGTAAAATATAAAATATAAATCTTCTTATAAGTTAATTTATAATATTTTTGTATACTTGGAATAATAATTGATAAATAAAAATAAATTATACATTTATAAAAATACATAGATTTTTAATAGTTGTCTAGTGTTATATCCACTTTTCACGATTTATTTAGTTTTATTTCTATTCTTACTACCTACGTTTTTATTTACGTAAAATATTTCTCCTTTCTAAAGTTACGTAAGACCCACCCCGGAACAAAGCCCCGCCCTCACTCCTCTTTTCTTTCAAGATTCAATTTTATAATGAATTTGATTTTGCAAAGCAAAATTATAAATTATCACCATTTGATTTATTTCTCCTCTTTTCCCTATATAAGTTAACTAATCTTAGAAAATATATTTATCTATTGTATTATTTTAAAATTAACCATGTTGAAAAGAACACTGCAAACACGATGGAATATTAGTGCACGTATTCACTAAATAATCAAAAAATAAATCGTGAAAAGAGAACATAAATGCTTGATTGTCATTCTTACGTTGATACAAAGTGTTTTTTTTTTTTTGTTTCATTCCATGCCATTGTTTGGTTTTGTTTAATTAGTTGGTTCTGCTTTGATTTAATAATACCATAGCTTCAAGGGTTTTTATAATATCATCATCCAAAGTTTTGTTGAAAGTTTAGCAAAGTTGAGTTTAATTTTTAACCAAAGTATCATGGACTTTTTTTTTTTGGTATAAACAAAGTATCATGGTTTTATTCGTATTGTTTTGATACTTCATTTTGCTGCAAAATTTTTTGGCAAGTGCTTTAGTTCCCCAACTCCCTTTGACTCCATTTTATCTTCATGTCCTTGCTTCTAATTACCTGGGTTCCACTTGGAGAACTAATCAGCCTCTGCATTGTTGAGACTACCATTTGATTTGCATACTTTTCTCTACTAATCATACTCATATATGCATGTTATCACGAATCACCATTTGATTCTAGCACTCATATATCAAAACATAAAAAATCATTGCCTGAAAAAACACGAACAAAAGTTCTCACAGTAAGGAATCACATGTCCCAAACTTGCAGCATGTTAAAACAGACTGAAAAAATTTACTAGGCCTCGAAAGTCGAAAGGTTAGCTAGTATACATTGTTAAGTATTAATTATATATATATATAGTAGAAATTGTACATGTATTGGTTAATTATTGGTAAGTATATAAACTTAATATATTAGTTGTTACGTGGTGTTGCTGGAATTTGCTTGTATATTGATACTGTTTTTGCTAAGTGAATGGGAAAATAGATAAAACAAAAACAAATATAAAAAAATAAGGGATTTGCTAGTGTTCATTCAACAAAGCGCTAGCAAAGAGCCGCTTTTGCTAGCGTTTGCCTGAAAAAACGCTAGCAAAATTGATCTTTTGCTAGCATTTACTTGGAAGAGCGCTAGCAAATAGTCACTTTTGCTAGCGTTTATTTGGATGAGCGCTAGCAAAAGGTCAATTTTATCATTGCGTTTTTTAAGCGAGCGCTAGCAATGGTGACCTTTTGCTAGCGCTAATCTTCCAGCGCTAGCGAACATCTCCATCTTTTACTAGCGAATAAATAGATAGCGTTTGGAAGCACTAGCGAAAGCCTAAAAAAAGCTTTAGCAAATCCCTTTTTCTTTTATAGAGTCCCTTATAAATGAATTTTATCAATTTAGTACTTAACTTTTAAAATTTCCAAGTTTTTAGTCTCTTCATACATCTAAAAATTTTCTAGTGGCAGACACTCTAATTGGGAGGTTAAGAAAATCAAAGGTTAATTTCATGCTCTAAGTACTACTCTAGGCAGCCGATCGATGATTAGTCTTATAGCCGATCCAAAGGATCGATGCTTATGGGATACTCCGAAATGTCATTGGAGAGCCAAATGCCTTAATTACAGTGATTTATAATTTATTGTGTCCAAATTTATTGCTTCGACTTCTTTAATTTTATATATCATATGTCTTAGAATATATTACCAATTATTATATTATTATATTGCTTTTCTTGTATAATTATAATATTTTACCCGATATAAAGAATTACTTGGAAATCATTTTGTTACTTATATATTTATATATTTATGACTACAAATTTATAAATAAATGATCGTGATGTTCAAGTATCCCAAACATGAATCAAAGTAGATTGCATAACACGGTAATAAGAAGAAATATTTTGAATTTAACTACATATATTTATATGAAAAAAGAAAAAAAATATAGAGGAGGGAGGGAGGGGCTCCCTTTGTCGCTATATATATGTGTGTTATTATAAAGAAATACATTTTTTTGGGACAAATTTTAGCACAATGTTTTGGTCTTGTATTTTTCGTATCATTATTTTAATCTGCTACAAGTTCATAAAACTCTTATGAGAACTATAACCATGGATGAACCGTGAATGTAAAGAAAAGAGTCACAGCCATAAAGAAATTGTGTTTCGAATTTTTTTTACATTTTTTAACGTACCGACAATTAATTATTGGAGTATAAAAAAAATTGTATTTTGGATTTTTTCAAATTTTTTGACCTACTCACAATTAGTTTCCGAAATACAAAAAATTGTGTTCCGGCAATTAGTTGTCGGAATATAAAAAAATTAGTGTGTTAAAATTTTTCAAGTTTTTTGACCTACCGACATTTAGTTTCTGGAATATTAAAATATTGGGCTCCAACTACTAGTTGCCGGAATACAAAAAAAAAATGTGTTCGAAATTTTTCAAATTTTTTGATCTACCAACAATTAGTTGCAGGAATACAAAAAAAATTGTATTCCGAGAATCATTTTTTTTGTATTTGCAGGAACAAATGGGAGCGGGAGTGCCGGACTGAGAGGGGTAAAACTGACTTTTCATGCTCCACATTAAAAAATAGGGTGGTGGATGAAGCATTTATGATGGTACATGTAGCAATTCCCAATATTTTGTGTCATAGTCCCACGATAATTGGGTTGAAACAAAGTTGACTTGGATTTTGGTAAAACATACAAATAGGTTATAAAATTTTAATAGTAAGAATTATCATTAAGAAATATTTAATAGTATATATTTCTAAACAATTTTTATAAATATAAAAAGTACTATCATAATATGTACAAGGTAATTTAAAAGTTAAGAAGTCTTATAATTTATACTTTATTTTAAAAAAAAATTACGTGTCTTAGAATAATATGTAACTTCATATCTTAGCTTTGGCTTAGATTTTGAGTACCCTTATTCCAACACTACAAGTGTCATCAATTGGCTCATCTAATATTAAAAACATTAAAATTTATTTTTCAATGTCAATTCATCAAATTACCCTTTTATTTTATTTTTTAACCATGACATAGGTATGAAGTATCTATGATTATTAACAGTGACTAATCTTCGTCGGGGAACCTGTTGGACACACAAGGTGAGTTCTCCACTCTCAACCAGGTTTTCTCCGTACACAAGAGTCAGGATTCGAACCTCCGATCACTTGCTTAAGATATCCGAATCTCTTACCACTCGGACCAACCATATATTTTTTTGGTAACCATGACATAGGTACGAAGTATCCACCATTATTAACAGTGACTAATCTTCTTCGAGGAACCTGTTGGACACACAAGGTGAGTTCTCCCCTCTCAACCAGTTTTTCTCCGTACACAAGAGTTAGGATTCGAACCCCGGGCCACTTGCTTAAGGTGTCTGAGTCTCTTATCTCTCGGACCAACCAGAGATGTTGGTATCAAATTACCCCCTATAATATTAATTTTGGATAACAAATTGGTTCTATTAAAAACTGGCATTAAAAAAAATTGGCATTAAAAAGGATGATAATTGGGTTAGTGATCAAGCTGACATAAAAAGGATGGCAATTGATTTTTATTCCAATCTTTTCAAAGAGTAGGTTATTTGCCGAAATGAGCTGGTGACAAAGAATTTTTTTCCTACTCTGGATGAGGGTGTCGTTGGTATGCTTCAGGGGCAGTTGCAATCTAAGGAGATCAAAGATGCTATTTTTTGTATGGGTGCTTTAAAGGCTGCAGGTGACAATGGATTTCCTGCTCTTTTTTATCAAAAAAATTGGCATATTATTTGCTCTAGCTTGTGCTCTCTTCTTCAGAATATTTGAAGGAATAGTAGTTTGGTTAATGATATTAACAGAACATTACTAGTGTTGATTGGCAAAATTGATAAACCTGAATTTATTTCTTAGTTCAGGCCTATTTCTCTGTGCAATGTTTCATATAAATGCATCACAATAGCCATTGCTAACAAGATAAAAGGTTTCTTGAGCAACTCTATTTCGCCTTTCCAGGCGGAGTTTTGTTCCAGGCCGTAATATCCATGATAACATTATTATTGCTCATGAACTTGTTCATACAATGAACAGAATGAAAGGCAACAAGGGCTTCATGTCTATAAAAATTGATTTGGAGAAGGCTTATGACAGACTCTCTTGGTCCTTTATCCGTTCTTCTTTGGAAGGTATTGGTCTCCCTTCAAATTTAATTAACTTGATTACACGATGTATTTCATCCTCTTCCTTCTCAATTTTATGGAATGGTGAAAAATCTGGGGATGTTACTCCTTCTAGGAGGCTCCGTCAAGGGGATCCTGTTTCTCCCTATATTTTTGTGCTTTGTATGGAACGACTCTCTCATCTTATTGTTGACTCAGTTGATAATAAGATCTGAAGCCCATTAAAGCGGGGAGAGGTGGCTCTGCTATTGCTCACCTTTTATTTGCAGATGATCTTCTTTTCTTTGCCGAAGCAAATGTAGACCAGATGAGAAAAATTATGGAGATTATAGAGATCTTTGGCAGTGTTTCAGGTCAAAAAATTAGTGCACCTAAGACTATTGTGTTCTTTTCAAAAAATGTAGCCAACCAAACCCGTGAGTCCATCATTAACGTCTGTGGGTTTTCTGCTGCTCATGGGTTAAGGAAGGACTTGGGATCTCTCTCTCATTTGGGTAGATCGAAGAAGCATAGTTTCAAGGACATTATTGATCGCATGAAGATTAAACTAGCTGGTTGGAAGGCGAATTGTTTATCTATGGCTGGGAGAGTGGTGCTAGCGAAGTCTATCTTGGGTATTGTGGGAACTTTCACAATGCAACACTCGAAGATTCCAGTGTCTATTTGCAAGATGATGGAGAGGATCCAACGCAATTTTGTGCGGGGAAGTTCAGAGTCAATTCGTACACCTCATATGGTGGGGTGGGAGGTACTCTGGAGGTTTAGGATTCAAGAACCTTCAACTTTTTAATGATGCTTTTTACCAAAGTTGGGATGGAAAATTCTCTCTAACCCCTTTGTTGAGTCTCCAAATGTCTGATGTGCATTTACCTTAGTTTTGATGAGATTAAAATAGTTATTCGATGATTTAATTGAACCCGTCTGTGGTATTTAACTCGTCTACTTAGTGTGTAGATTATAACATTAAGCGTCTATATGAACTGTTCACACGTCTGAACTAGCTTAAGTTCACACGTCTGAACTAACTAAAATTCACTCGTCTGAACTGAGATAAGTTCACTCGTCTGAACTAGCCTAAGGTTCACTCGTCTGAACTAAGAGAAGTTCACTCGTCTAATGAAGTCTTCAACCGTCTGATCAAAGGAAGACTCACCCGTCTAAAGACTTTGCAACTGACGTCATCTCTTTGTTAAAGAGGCAACCCATCTAATGAAGCTACTCATCCGTCTAGTGACTAACGTTAAAAAAAATACATTGGATGAAAGCCGTCTCGACTCTGATAAGGAACTTCAACAAAGTGTTTTGCCTGAACACAATTGCATCTTACACCAAAAGGGAAAGTCTTCCCTCTGCAAACAAAAAGCACGTATACAAACCTGCTGAGACCAAAGGTATATCAGAAGTCTGTATCACTCTGATGAGAGAGAACAAGCGAAGTTCCCTATGTTTGAATGGCTGATCAGAACGACTCTATTGCATTTATTGAAGATCTGCAAGAAGCCAAGACTCCAAACTTTGTATCTAACGGCTTTAAAATCTTGAAGCCTATTTAATGAAGAAGACTTCAAAGATTCAAGAGACAAGAGAACAATCAAAGCAATCAAGAGCAATTACTCTGTTCATTTATATCTTCATTCTTTCATTATTTGTTCTTCAATCATTTGAAGTTAATACGCAGTCTTCTAGAACTTCACATTTAATACACTCGTCTGAGTGCTTGTGAAAGACTTACAAAGTGTAATCTGTGACACCCACTACCCCGCATAAAAATAAAATATAAATAAAATCATACATGTCTTTAAAAAATTATAATAATGAAAATAAAAATATTTTCTCAAGGGTAATGTGCATCACATCATCTATAACTCAAACGTAGGAATCTGAAATAATCAAAATCCTTTAAAAATAAACCGCGGAAACATAAATAATAAACATAATCCCGATGTCACATATCAGAACTGATATACATATACCGATAATACATCGGAATGAACTAAACAACTGAACGTAAATCCTAACTACTATTACTAAGAGAGATCTCCACGGGATCACTCCTTGTCAGCATGCTCACCCTCCTCTGCACATGCAACATCATATGCACAAGAACAACAAAAGGTAGGGGTGAGAAATACGATCACAAATATATGTAAACGGAATGGAATAGTAATTAAGATGACATACAACACCAACACATGTATAATCAATACATACATATATATATATATATATATATATATATATATATATATATATATATATACACCAAAGATGCATGTCAATGCGAATGCAACATCACTACTCCGTATGCATGTGGCCAACAACTCTAACTCTGGAAAGACGATTAGGAGTACATGTCCGGTTATCAACGTGAATGATATGCCAGACCATGGGCCATCCCCGAACACTCTCACTAATCCTGATAACGTATAGTGGCTAGTCAGGGTACTCAAGCTTATCCTTTAGGTCACTCCGATAATAGGTAGCTAGCCCATGTCACCTGGAATTTCCCTACCCAATGTACCCGCAAGGCCGGGATAACACCCATCGTGGCCTCCACTATCGGGATTCATCGTTTGCTTTCCACCCAACATATCAACTTCAACGTATGATGCGTGCAATGTTCATCAATATGCAAACACATGTCCAACCATCCATCATCAACACCGGCATTACATGGCTATCAACTTTGACCAACAAGCATCAAGAATGATTTAACCAACAACATCGATAACAGTACGTCGTTACCAACAACATCATCGTCTTATTAATTATTCTCTTTGTCAAGTCTTAACTTAACATTATCTTTATTAAGTATTATATTTAATCTTATTATCTAAACCCTCAATCCATATTTTATTAAGATTATAACTTAACCTTAATATTTATACCTCAAGTCATATATTTATTAAGATTATAACTTAATCTTAATATCTAAACCACAATTCATATCCTATTAAAATCGTAACTTAATCTTAATATCTAAACCACAATTCATATCTTATTAAGATTATGACAAGCCTACATAACACTATCCATCAAGCATAAAGGGTCAAAACTGCTTCTGGGAACGTGAGAATCAATTTCCAATCTCTGGAATCGATTTCTCAAATCTTCAAATCGATTTCCAATCTCTGGAAATTGATTTCAACATGTTCAAATCGATTTCCCCAATCGATTGTGAACAAGGAAAATCGATTCTAGAAATCGATTTCTACAAGGCCAAATCGATTTCCACACCTTGGAAATCGATTCTTGGTCGATTCAAATCGATTTCCATGTGCTGGAAATCGATTTCTGGGTGTCAGATCATACAGCAGCGGGTTTTCTCCGCTATCGGACCAGTCTACGTTCTCTAATTAACATATCATTCGCGCCTAAGCTATCTATCACCAATTTGGTTAGTCCAACACTCATAAATCATAACCTAAGGGTTCTCAACTAATCCTTGGTCATCAACCTCACATTGTCTAATTATTTTCTCCCTATAACTATGTTCTTATAGCATAAGGTTAACAAAACCCCATATCATGGCATAAACAGCATGTTCATCATCATCAATTCATCAATAATCATATAAATCAGGAAATCATAGTTATAAACATGTTATAACATCAAATTATTCATCAATCAATACTCATATAGCTAGAAAACAACATAACAACATTCATAGGCATACGCAGGCATACATAGGGGTCATGGGTTAACCCCTTCATCTTAACCTATCCCAAAACCCATATATTCATGACCAATTTTCTCCCCCCATACCTGTTATGACGATTCACATCCTAAGGGAAAGAGAACAGTGTAACACCCGGGGCTGACGAGGGCGGGGAGTGATCGCCGGTGCATGAGGCACAGACAAGGAGCGGCTCGTGGCAGGCTTCTAGGCGGAGGGATACATGAATGAACCGATTCACACCGGAATGAGAGGGATCCTGAGGCTATGCAGGTATGGGACTGTACAATTGAAGGAAGGCTTATAAGAATTGATTTGTACTACCTATACCAACAAGATGCATCTTCTTTTCGGTAGCCCATCACTTAAGAACTCCAAAGTTAAGCGTGCTTGACTTGGAGTAATTCTGGGATGGGTGACCTCCAGGGAAGTTTTCCTAGGAAGCGTGTGAGTGAGGACAAAACACGCTGAAGAGACTCGTGTTGGTTTGTGGGGACAGTCGGCAATCCTTAAAGCAGTCCGGGTCGTTACAAATGGTATCAGAGCGGACCTCTCCCAGTACGGTGTGGTTCAGGGACGAACCAAGCGGAAGCTGGTGGGCATGTAACACCCGGGGCTAACGAGGGCGGGGAGTGATCGCCGGTGCATGAGGCACGGACAAGGAGCGGCTCCTGGCAGGCTTCTAGGCGGAGGGATACATGAATGAACCGATTCACACCGGAATGAGAGGGATCCTGAGGCTGTGCAGGTATGGGACTGTACAATTGAAGGAAGGCTTATAAGAATTGATTTGTACTACCTATACCAACAAGATGCATCTTCTTTTCGATAGCCCATCACTTAAGAACTCCAAAGTTAAGCGTGCTTGACTTGGAGTAATTCTGGGATGGGTGACCTCCTGGGAAGTTTTCCTAGGAAGCGTGTGAGTGAGGACAAAACACGCTGAAGAGACTCGTGTTGGTTTGTGGGGACAGTCGGCAATCCTTAAAGCAGTCCGGGTCGTTACAAACAGAGCCAAGTTCTGCTACGATTCCTTCTTACGGGTTCAGCACTTGATCACGATCGCAACATTGAATAGCAGAGTCGATCTTTAAGTTAAGGATTAAAAGGGAAAACAAATCTAGGATTAGAAACTCACCTTGGTTTCTAACTTAGGAGATTAACTCCAGCGGCAGGGATAGACTAGCCAAACAACGGCGTGTTCTTGACGAAGAACACCAAAGCAGGATTCGTCCTTTGGGTTTTCTAGAGAAAGAGATCAATTAGAGCTCTTAGGGATGAGAAGAGGCAAAAAGTGTGTACAATAGGGTGTGGATACCAGGTTTAGGTCATACGCTATGTATATATAACTGTTACGGACGTTTTAGGACGAATGGGCCGTACACGGCATAGCCCGGTAACCCAAACGTGTAAGCTCTGACACTCATGAAAATCGATTTCAACATCCATGGAAATCGATTGGCCAAATCGATTTTGCCCTTCAAACAATCGATTTCCTCCTTCTGGAAATCGATTTCTTCACCTGGAAATCGATTTCCCAAATCGATTTCCCAATCGATTTTTGGCATCGGCACCTGAATAAAACTTGTAGATAATTCTCTAAGCTTTGCAACGTATCCAAGATCACCTCGATCGGATGTTTAGAACTCAAGAAATGGCCAAAACCGTGAAACAGGTTATTTAGACTCGGATGGATCGATTATTCTAAAGGCTGAACTATTACAACTATGAACTTATGCACCAAAAACAAGCAAAAACAACATATGCAAGCATCTATAAGTAAGTATTAACACATATGTACATAGAAACGAAAAAGCAAGGTGTTACATAATCTTTTTACAACTTCTCTCTAACAAACCCGTCTGAGCCTGAAGAGGCTAAGTATGCAAATAATACTTGTCTGGAGCCTGGAGAGGCTAGGTGTGAAAACAATACTCGTCTGGAGCCTGAAGAGGCTAGGTGTGAAAATAATACTTGTCTGTCCTGTAACCTAAATCAGTTATATTGAGAAAACTTGGTGTTGCCAAGAACTGGACGTAGCCTCATTGTTAAGGGGTGAACCAGGATAAAACCTGCTGAGTGATCTCTCTTTCCCTTAACTCTTTAGTTTGATTATTTGTCTTAACTATCATCTAACTAAAGGGGTTTATAATTGTGTTTATCAAAACTTTTCTTATCTTGCATAATTGTGTGTTTTCTGTGAAAACCTTCAGACGAGTTATCAGTCTGATTGCCCTGTCTGTGTTTACTCGTCTATTACAACCCGTCTGTGCTTGCGAAAAAGTTTCTATATTCCGCATAAATTTGTCAAACACCATTCAACCTCCCTTCTAGTGTTTGCATCTGTCTATTTCACCCCTCTGATATGTGGGTCATGGTTCTAAAGGGGAAATATAGAAGGAGTTTGGACTTCTTTAATGGGGTGCAATGGTGCGGTCAAGACTCTCATCTTTGGAAGCATGTTGCTAGGTTATGGCCTTGTCTCCTCAACAATATCAGGTACGAGGTGGGTAATGGCAACAAAGCTCTTTTTTGGAGGGATGGGTGGATTGACTCTTTCACTTGCTTGGATGAGTTTTGCCCAGCGGATGCTTCATTGATGGATCGGTTCGAAACTGTGGGTTCCTTTGTCACTCACCATGGTGTGTGGGATATCAAAAGGATGAGACAAAATATTCTGGATCATATTATTGATAAAATTCGCACTACTATGCCTCCTCATCTTGATGATGATGATGACGTTGTGGTGTGGGGGGTACAAGCCTTGGGAATTTTACATTTAAAAGTGACTATGACCTTTGCTCTAGTGCTCGGCTGGGTAATGTGAGTGTGTTGTGGTCCAAGTTATGGAAGTGGAATGGCCCTCCTAGAATGCAACTCCATCTTTGGAAAGCTTCTCATGATAGGTTGCTCTCTAATGTGAAGAGAGGTTCCTGGTCCAATACTTCTCCAGATTGTCGAAGTTGTGTGGGTTCTTTGGAAACTACCACTCATGTTTTACGTGACTGTCCACAAGCATAAAAAATCTGGATTCCTCTTATGAAGTCCAGTGAAGTCCAGCTATTCTGTTCTACGCGGTTAGAGGAGTGGGTCTCAATAAATTTATCTCAACCTTTTGGTTATTTTAGTCTCTCTAATTGGATCAATATTTTCTTTGTGGCCTGTAATCTTCTTTGGTTTTGGATGAATAAAGAAACTTTTGATGAAGACTTTGTGTGTCCTGTTAATGTGTGGCACCATGCGTTAGAGCAAGCTCATTCTATTTTTGTTCATTGCCATAAATCCAATACTTTGATTGGTGTGCGTACTGTGGATTTGAGATTTATCAGGTGGCAATTTCCTGATGCTGGGTGGTGGAAGTTGAATTCGGATGAGGCATCTAAGGGCAACCCAGGGAAGGCGGGGTGCGGTGGTTTGTGGAGAAATGATATTGGTGAGTGGGTGAAGGGGTTTGCTTGCCATTTGGGGGTGTGCTCTTCTTTCACAACTGAGTTATGGGGTATTTTCTATGGCTTGGAGTTTGCTTGGAATCGTGGAGTTAGAAATGTGGTGGTGGAATCAGGCTCAGAGGTTATTATTTCTTTGCTCAAAACTGAAGGTGATGGCTTTCGCAAAAATAAGCTGCTTAATTAAGAGAATCCGTTGCTGATTAAAGAAAGACTGGAATACTATCCTTTCTCATACTTTTAGTGAAGGAAATTCTTATGCAGACTGGTTGGCTAATTGGGGCCTCTAGCGGGATTTGGGTCTTCATCATCTTGATTCGCCTCCAGCTGGCCTTGCCTCTTTTATTTTTAATGATGTTTCTAGAGCTTTCATATCCCGTGTAATTCGCATTTAGTTTACTCCTTGTTTTGTTGGGCGTTTTAGCCCATTTTAACTAAAAAAAAAAAATTGGCAAGTGTTTAGGCAATACACATACACACCCGTTACTCACGAGCTATTAATGTCAACCTTATAAAACTTGAATTTGACTAATTTAAATAATTGAGGGGAACTTCAAGTTTGAACTTATTTGCTTTACTAAACAAATGAGTTTAATTGAGTATTTAATGAGTCGGACTAATTCACAAATAGTCCAACTCATTCACACTTAGAGCCTGTTTGATAAGTCTCATCCTTTATCTTATAGTGGATAACTTATAACAGATAAGTTAGTAGCTCCGTTTGATAAGCATATTTGTCATTAGCGATTAGCGTTTTTTACGGGCTTAATTATCGTATTTTTTTCTGACGCTAGCTTATACCTTATAGAATCTAATTTTTTTTGTCTTTCTTTTACCCTTATTATTTTATCTTAATTCCACATTAATCATCTTTAATTTATAATAAAATATTATATGATAATATAACGTATTATAAATATTTTAATTTTACCTTTACCCTATTCAATTTATAAATATTTTATTGTAACGTATTATAATAAAATACAACGTATTTTTTTAGTACGACATTTATTTAATAATATAACATATATATAATATTTAAAAAAAAACATATATAATAATATAATTTTATATGATAATGTAACGTATTAGAAATGGGTAAGATTACTATTTATATAATTTTTTTATATATAATAATGTATCAACATTTTTTATATAATAGTAACGTTCAACATTTATAGTCCTAACGTGTATATAAATTTTTTATATATAAACAATATTTATATAAATAGGTATAGACACGTGTCCTTTTATGTCATTTTAAATTTATCAGTTAGTTCAAACACTTCAACACCAATAAGCTACCTTATCCGCGATCAGCTACCTCATCTGCTATCCATTATAAGCAGCGATGGAGCCAGACTTGGATGATGGTAGGGGTCAAATATAAAAATTAAAATTCATCTAACAAATATACACGCATCAAATTTCATATGAAATATTTATATTTATATGTTCCAAAACGTTAATTATATTAGTAATCTATCAAAATACAGAACACCTCATACCATAATTATTATAACCAACTTTTCATAGAATGATGTTGCTGGTAATTACAAATTAAATTACCAGTATACAGTATACAATATTGCAACCCTTAAACAACATTCTATCCAAGATATAGGATAATTTAGAGGCCTATATATGACAATACAAACTTGTACAAACCATACGCTGATCTTCTAGGGCAGCAAAAGCTAAAGGCGAGGCCAACGCGTCAGAGACATAAATATAATATCTCACAATGCCTTAGATAATGCTATAGTCTATAGGACGCTGATTATCAATAGGAATTGCAGTAACTCCAAAGGTGGTGGTGGCAAAAACATAAATGGAAAAAACATAAATTATTCAATTGCAAAATTATAAAAAAAAAAAGGAGGCAAATAAATAAAAACATAAAAGGAGGTAGAGTTCCACAATTTTTTTTATAATCAAAAGTATAATATATATATAATAGGAACGACGCAAGTGAGAGACATATGTTATTATGAGATATAAAATAAGTAAATCCAGACTTTTGGATCACACATAAATGATCAAGATTAGAATATAAAATCATATGATTTTTGTAAATAATTATATGATCATAACTAACTTTCAATCTTGACTATCCATATATGATTTAATGATTCAGATTTATTTCTTTCACTGTTATAATAACACACTCCTCTCAAGGGTACACCAACCTATTAGTACATCAAGAGTAGCAAGGTTAGTTGTAATTAGAATACTACCCTAAACATAAATGCAGTATGAATTTTACAACAACCTAAGCCAAATATCTAAACACACCAAAATACAAATAGAGCAAAAGCTTCTATTTACAAAAAGGAGGTAGAGTTGCACAATTGACAGTACCACACAGCAGAGATGCAGTGCACAGTGTCACTCTTGGGCGCCGCACAACAAAAGAAGGTGAGCAAATAGTAGTAAGATAATTGACTGATTGGGGTAGAAGGGTATTATATTATTCGAGTGAAATTCCGAATTGATGCCTCAAAATTATGGAGGATTTATTTTTAATCTCTAAAAAAATAAATTAATTATTTAATCTCTTAAAGTTATAAATATGGGATAAATTAGTTCCTATGTTTAGTTCTGATGTCCATTTATTTATCTATGTGTCCCGTTAATCATTATACCTGATTCGTTAGCAGTCTAGTATGGTTTATGACCAATTTCCTATATAAAAAATGAATAAAAAGTGAAAAACATTCACAATTTCAAAACCCAAAATAACTAAAATTTATGTATTTTTTTTCACTTTTAATTTATTTTACACGATGGGAATTCGTCATTTGTCACGAATGACCATTAACGGACAAAATAGGATGATTAATGGGACACGTAAGCAAGTAAATGGATGTCAGAACTAAACCTAAGGACTAATGTGTCCCGCGTTTGTAAATTTGAGGGACTAAATGATTAATTTATTTTTTTTAAGAACTAAAAGTGGATCCCCAAAAGTTTTCAGTGATTAATTTAGACCTTCATTCATACTATTATTACTTTGTCTGTTAGTAGAACTGTCAAAACGGGCCAACCCGGCTCACCTGGATTGGCCCACCATGGATTGGGGAAAAAACGGGCCAACCCAACCCGGCTCACATTTTGGTGAGCTAGGAAATAAGCAACCTGGCCCGGCCCACCACGGGTTGGTGGGTTATGCGGGTTGGCTTACATATAATTGAAAAAATAAAAAAAGTAAAAAAAAAACAGAAATTTTTTTTTAAAAAATTCTAACTCCTTAACTTAAACATACATGCTGCTTAATAGGACAAGGGTTTTCACGAAAAGGAAAGGAAACTGCACAAAAAAATCTGATTTCGGTCTTTTTTGAGTTTTTCTTTACTGACTTTACAGACATATTGATACGTTGCATTTTGGGCCTTGTTTTTTTTCTTCAAATGTCTCAACCCGCGGGCCAACCCGACTCACCACGGGTTGAACCTACCCAAACCACGAGTTCGGTGGGCCGGTCAAAATGACCCGGGGTTTAAATGAGCCAGGTTTTTTGCAACCCAACCCACCAGTGAGCCGGGTTGAGTCGGATTGGCTCATGGGTTCTAACCCATTTTGACAGCTCTATCTGTTAGTAGAGGCAATCTGAATTTTATTGGTATTAAAGTGATAAATACTAATTTTAAAAAATTAAAATATCTGGTAGGGGCCGGGCCCTGTTAGCATATAAGGTACATCCCTCCATGGTTATAAGTTTACTCAGTATCAATTAGTTTATATGTTGTCGGTTAGTTTTATCAAACAGATTCTTAAAAATTAATAACTATTTTTTAAGCTTAGAAGAGACAATGCAAGGCCTGTTTACAAATTTCAGAAGAATTTAAGGAACTCTAATCCAAATTTGAAAATTAAGCTGATTTTGTTAAACAAGGAGCAATCCCCCACCCAACCGTGAACCGTTAATTGTTTTTGAAAGTTAGAAGAATTGTGGAGCTTCCGGTGTAAAGCAGGTTAAAGTGTTTTGCGTAAGGTTTAACGCTTCCGTTAATAATAAAAGAAAGGGACGTTAACGTGGATCAAGCATAAGATCCAGAGAGGTAGCTAGAAACTGCTAAGAGAAGGGGGTGGGCTTTTACCTCATCGGAAGGTGTCCTCACGATATTTTTTAAGAAAATAAAAAAAAATAATTTTGTATTAAAAAATTAAGTATTTTACATTTTTAAATATTAAATATATTAATTTTCAATGAAAAGTTTCTTTTCTTACTTCCTTAAGGACACTCGTTAGCATCCTTTCATATATGTATATACTTTTTTTTGCTACTAACAATTTTTTTGTTATCATGTGCAACAATGCTATCTCTCTAGGTTGTTTTAATAACTTCCATTCATTTTTCTTTTTTGGAATGTTTCATTCATTTTTCTTCTCTCATGTTACTATTGATATAACCAAATAAATACGATATTCCACAATTAACTACAACAATGCACAAACCATATGACAGAAGGGTGAGTCTAGATGTCTATTTACAGAGAGCTAGCTAGACATCACAAATATTGAATGCACCCTAGATACCTGCACATATTATACTTGATATAGTATAAGATATCCCTAAAAACTTAAGCAAGAGATTTATTGTGCATTCAATTGATAATAGTTATAGATCAACTGAAATCCCGCGAGATATTGGAAGTCTGGTTCATCTATGGTATTGATTATATATATATATATATAAAAGTCGATTGGCAAGGATTTAATTCAAGAGTCACATTCATAGATAAACAACAACTTGCGCTTTGATTCTATCTAAGTACCCCTTTGATTCTTAGTCAAACTAGCTAATTAGACCAAGATGAACATTAATTATCTCCTATCTTATCTTAGTAAGTGACAACACGATTCACGATATGGATCATTTCTGTGGATGACTCATTCTTGTTCCTCATTTGAGCTTTCTGTTCCACCATTTTAGTATACATGCCATAGACATAAGAGCAGAATCCCCACATGCACAAAACAGTAGCCACAGCCTTAACACCACCAAATACATCTCTGAACACCACCACCCCTCCTAACACATTCATGGACACCAAGGCAGTCATGCAAACTCCCCCTGTTAGTGAAGATGTCAGAAACACCATTCCTGCAGTGCCCATAAAGCAAAGTTGCCAAGTCACCACATTTGCCATAAATGTCACCCAGTAAACTGTGGACCCCTTATCAAAAACTCTCTGGCTTTCTTCCTTTATTCCAGAAAATCCACCATCAAATATCATGCCAGTGGTGGCCAATGTGGTTGCTGCAATCTCCATTACAAGCTGCATTTCCATCACCATTTCATAACAATAGACCTTCTTATAAATGGTCTCCAACACTGGCATATATAAGGCAAACAACAAACCTGCACCGATTGTGCTAAAGAATCCAATGAAGTACTTCTTTCGGGTGAGCTCATTTGGTTTCTCGTGACTAGAATCTAAGCCTATAAGGATGGAGCTCAAGGTAAGAAGGGTGACACAATTAAGATTAGAAAATGTGATTTTTTGTTTCACAATGATGACAGACAGCACAAGATTGAAACCAAGTTGGGAGGATAGTAAAAGGGAAGATGTTGAAACAGGAAGATATGAATTTCCCCATGAGAAGAGAAGGTTGTTTAATCCTAGCAAAAAACCAACTAAGATGGATAAAATTAACATCTTTGGGTTGAAATCAGTGAAGGGCTTCCTCTTAGTGAAATTAAGGAGATAAGGGAGACAAATTGGGATTGTCAAGAGAGGAAAGCCAGCAGATTGAACCCAAGTTGAAAGCCATTTGCTTGAACCTTTATGGATGAAATAGTACTTAGAGAGCAAACTTGAAGAGATGGAACCTAGAAAGAGCATTAGGTAATTAATCACCAAAAGGGGCATGTACCTCTTGTTAGTGCTAGACTTTTGATCTGCATGCAGCTGCATTTTGTTGTCTGTGGATGAAGATAGATGTAGATGTGCTTCTTCTCCACATTCTTGATCAATGGATTCAATATCAATCGTGTAGTTCTTGACGGTGGCCATGCTGATGAGAGATTGATTGACGATGCAGTGTTGGGACTTGTGATGTAACCTCCAAGGACAAGAGACTAAAAATGCGAGAGAAGAAGCTTCCACAGTAAAACGCGGCCTTTCTGTTCTGTATATGATCTTATAATATGTTTAGAAACGAGAAAATTGTGCTTTGTTAGTCACTTTTCACTCGAGCAATTGTTTTTCCACAGTTACTTTTGTATTGAGGGTTATGGAATATAAGAGAAAAAAAACTAATTTTTCATTTTTAAATTAAGAAAATTATAAAATGTTTAGAAAAAAATCAATAAATGATGATTGAAAAGTTATATGATATTTTTTTCAATATTTTTAAAAATTTTATATATAAATCAGCATATAAATAAAAACGAATAATTCATTCTTTCACTTTTCTTTCAAAGCTCGAAACCTTCAAACATAACATTTAAAGTTTTTTTCCAATGTAGAAATTAGGGATGGTAAAGTGGGATGTGATCAGCGGGTCAAACCGTTTAACCAGTCAATTTTGATGGGTTGGGTTGGGGTTCTCAACCCACCACCCCGTTTTGACCATCCCCGCTTAATCCATCACTAAGGCGGGTCAGAGGCGGGTTGGCCCGCCTAATTTTAAAAATCGTATATTTTATTTATTTATTTATTTTTTGTTTTATGTTTTAGTGGGTAAGAGGCGGGTCGGGGCGTGTTGACCCATCAACTCGTCAACCAAATTCTGATTTTATGCCTATTTTTTCATATTTTATAATTATTTTGAAATTTTTTAATTAATTTTAGCAGGTCAACCCACCAACCTATTTTCTAGTTTCTTGTTTTTGGTGTGCCAATCCGACATTAAACAGGGTGGGTTAGATGTTCAACCCACATTGTTCAAGCGGGTCAACCCGTCCCGCCCCGTTTTTGGCGGGGTGGGGCGGGTTGGCCCGTTTTGCCACCCCAAGTAGAAATAGAATACGTGTCGCAAAAAAAAAATATCTCCTTCATATATTTATATATTGAAAAATGTTAATAATACACTCTTTAATACTTTCTTTCTAACATACTCACTCTTATTTGTTGAAATTCATGTGAGTCCTACAAAATTCAAGTGGAACCCACATAAATTAGTAGAACTCACATAAATTTCAATACAAAGGAGAGAGTGTGTTAGAAAGAGAGTGTGTTGATATATATTTTACATTCTATTTTAGTTTTATGTATAAAATAATATCGAAGGTATAAACTTCGTGAAAGAAAAAAGAAAAACAAAGAAAATGTTGATCAGTATTTTTAAGGGCGTAGATTTTAAAAAATTAAAAATGTATATTAAAAAGTGATATTTTTAATATATTAAATATTTAAAAGTCATACTTCTCAATAAAAAAATATATTTTTATAATTCTTTAACCAGTATATAAAAAATAAAACATTGTCCTAACCTTAAAGTGATGAATTGAATTTTTCCAGCTTCTTCCTTTGGTTTTCAATCTCTTTGAGAAGCATCTGTCATGTTGATCCTCTAATGACCAATTAATAGGTTGAGATCAATTTGGATCATTAATTAATTAATTAAAAAATTAAAAGATTAAAAATAAATTGATTGATGAAAATATGCAAGGGTATACATAGGTTGATTTGGATAAATCTGTTACCCAAATTTATCAAAATCTTACGGATCGATTTGGTTGGATTCATGTATTTTTCTTTATCAAACCTGAACCAAACCTACCCGATGAAAAACAGATTGGTTTAGATTAGATCTATTTGATCAAATATCATTCCAAATTTCAAAAATTTGCTTAAAACTTTCTAATGAACCTGTGGCTTTTTTTACCATTCCAACACTTTATAGAGTCAGACAACTCTAAAAATTTAAATAATACAACTAATTGAAAGACTATCAACACCTTCAATAAATATAAATGAATTGTAAAATTAATACAAGTAAAAATAATTCAATTTTTAAAAATAAATAAATAAATATGTATGTTCGGATCAGATCTCGAGTTGTCAGGCTTGTAAACCAGTTACCCAAATCAAACCAGTTCGAGTTTGCTCGATTTGGTTTGGGTTAGACCCGAACAATCAAAAGATCGAATTCTTGAATTGGTTTGAGTCGAGTTTTCGAGTTCATTTAATTGATTAGAATTCATAAACACACCTAAGAAATATATAAAAAATTCATCACCATAAAATTTTAGAGTATGGTAGAATTTACCATCTGTCACATCTCCGTATGAAGTTGCTTTTGACGAAACTCGAATGTGTGAAGTTGCTACTTGGCTTCAAAGTTCAAACTTTAGTTGACCACATCGGAGAATGAACTAATACTCTTAAATGTACTGGGTGGATAACGGTGGTCTTAAATGTAGTATGCCAAATTGCCAATAATCTATTATTCATTATCGAAAAATAAATTAAAAAGAATTCCTTACATACAAGATCATTTTTTCTTTGTTGTAAAAAAAAAAGATCATTTTTTTAGACAAATTATGTTGATTGGTCTTATATATTTATTTATTTTTTCACATCGGTTCCATAAGTTTTTTTTTCAAATTGGTCATACATATTATATTTCGTTTTCACGTTAGTCATTTCCGTCAATTTCGACCTAATTAACGCTATTAATTTTGAGCTAACGTGGCATGATATTAGTGCGACATGTGGCTCTTGATTTGACGCCGTAAGGTCGAAATTGACGGAAAGGACTAACGTGAAAACGAAACATAACGTGTACGACCAATTTGAAAAAAAAAAAACATATGGGACCGATGTGAAAAATTAAATAAACGTACAGGACAAATCAACCTATTTTTCCTTTTTTCTATAAATTTGAAGTATTAATTATTCCATCCGATCCATATTATAAAAAACAAAAGAGTCTAATTTTTTTGTCCAAAATATATGAAACATTCATCATTTTTCAGATATATTAAATGCTCATTTCCAATTATACCTTATTTATAATATGATTCATATTTATATGGTATATATATTAAATGCTCTATGTGGACTTTGTTTATTGTTATTAGTTTGAGTTGTTGGTGAATTAAGTTAGTGGAATTTGTATTTGTGCCATTAATTATAACATATCATTTATGAAAGGGGTATTTTTGGAAAATAAGTTAAATATTTAGGAGTATTAATTGAAAGTATCCCATTTTAAAGCCTTTCCTTTGTCCGTATGATTTACTACTATGTTTCTTATAATATATACCGCAAGGAGTAATAAATTTAGTTAAAGTCATTTGTTAACTAACTTTTATAAAAATTTATTAATTAATATTATAAATGATAAATGATTTAATATACATAATAATTTGAATGCTCTAAGTTTATAAAAAAAAAATCACACACATGACTACTCATGCTAATGTAAGAGTTGCGTACTTCACATCATAAAGCTCGGTTCCTTAAACATGTTGTTAATGATTCGATGCCTAACGTGTATATAAAAAAATTTGTTGGCAAAACTGACTTCGATGCCACTAAAGATAAAAATATATCCGTTATAAAAATATGATCGCTAAATCGATCACAAATTAATCAACAAAATTTACTTTTTAAATCACCATTATAGCGATCGAATTGGCAACCGTCTACATTGCGACTGCTGCATTCCATCGCTAATTTGGACACTGAACTAAAACCAGTGACCATTTGTGAAAAATATCACCTCAGCCCCCAATTCCGTCGCCCTTAGAGACGGAAAGTTTTCGATATCTAAATTTGATCTCCAAATGATCATTTTCTTGTAGTTCTATGAATTACTATGTTGGAATAATTTTAAATCCACCATACTCAATTCTCTTACTAATAATTCTATTTACTAAATAAAAAAGTATTTAAATATTTTTATATTCCAAAGTATTTAATGATAGATAGATGACTTATAAAAAAATGATAGCATTTTATAGAAGGATATAATAAAACTTGTTATGTTGTGCTTTTTTTTTTATGTGTGTCTTCGTCTTTCACTCCATTCTATTGCATTCATATTAGAGTTTGTAATATTTTTAGTAAGTTTGATATGCTAGAAAGTATTTCAATTACGTTTATTATTCTTGATATAAAGTGATTCGGTTTTAGTACCCAAAAAAAAGTGATTCGGTTTATAATATATGTAATGTAATTATGTAGTATGCAAGTCTTGTAGAGCTGTAGCATATTTTATAGGAGTAGTTTTTAACATGGTCATAACTATGCGTCCGCCATAATTCCATGGTAGATTTTTAGCCGCTATCAACTGTGATCCGCCATTTGTAAACAGTAAACACTAAACAGTAAACACGGTCATATCCCATTTAGTATTAATGCTATACATATCATATATATTTATTATTTAGGATGATACATCCCCAATTTTTTTTTTAACAAAACCAACTCATATCATTTTCAAATGAACTTGTTCTGCAATATCATGAGAAATATCAGAAAAATCAAACATGGAAGCATAAGAATTAGACACCCTTGCTAAAGCATGAGTAATTAAGTTTGCTTGCCTCTTAATAAATCTAACTTGATAATTAGAACAAAACTTCAAAAGATTCTTGCACCCTTCGCAAATGACTCCAAACTCTGTTAGATTTGTGTTATTGTTGCATAGGCCATTTATCACCATTTCACAATCCAGTTCAATATAATTGCAGCTTCCACTCCCAAGCTTCTGAGTCACTAAATTGCACACCAGAGGCCGATTGCTTCCCCATCATGGACGTTGGGAAGTCCTAGGAAGCATGAGGTTCTTGCACCGAGCACTCTCCCCACATTCATCATGGATGCACAACCCGATGCCAATCCTTCGATATTGGTGGAAGAAGGTAGCATCAACGTTGCACTTGATGGAGCCATGTGGCAGAGGAACCCAACTAGCTCCAGCAGATACCTCCCCAACTTAAACATTAATTATTATACAATATGAGGATATTTTTTATATCTCACCATTGAGGAAAAAGCAGATTCTATATATAAAATCCCTATTCTTTTATGCAAAATAGGTACTGCGTTCTTTCATTTTTTTTTCATTATATATATATATATATATATATCAGTAGTAAAAATATTCTTTTTACAGTAATTCCTTAGACTAGTTTTTGCTAGGGGTTTTCACGTTGAGTCAAAAAGTCATCTAATCAAAAAATAAAAACAAGTTGTGGTTCAGTTTGAATTAGATTATTGATTCTTATATCAAATCTGATCTCAATCCAATCCGATCAAAAACAGTTTGGATTGAATTGTATGATTCGATTTTATCAACGAAAATTCTAAGTAACATCAACATAAAATATACAACATACTAAAAATTAAAACATTACAAACTAACAAGTATAAATTTTGTGTTTGGAACATTAAAGATGGTAGAAAATTACATCACATTAAATTAATAAGTATTAGAATTTAATTGATATCAAGATCTTTTACACTGTCAATCAATCAGAAATCGATACATCATAAAAAATGTTTGACTTTTATTCTAACTACCGTAAAAGTCACTCATATCATGATTTCTGATTGGTTGAACGTATAAAAAATTTTACACTAATAGAGTGACAGTTCGTACCAATTAAGCTTTAAGTATATTATTAGGAAAACAAAACCAACAAATAAAAAGGAAATACGATATCGTATATTATTAATAAAATAAGTAAGTATTAAATTTTATATATACAATTCAATTTGATTCGATTTTTCAAAAAAAGAATTTAAAAATTGAACCGAAACAATCAATTTTTAAAAAAATTGTCCAAAAACATTAAATAAAATTTGGTTTTGTTCCATTTTTTTAATCCATCCTCGATTTTTATTTGAATTGGTTTGGATGTCACCTTTAATTTTTACATTATCTAAGACTAAATTATGGACACATGTCCGCGTGTATTTGAGAAAGTTAGACTTCTTTTTTATTTTTCGATAATGAATAATAAATTTACACATAGACCAAGATTAAGTCTCAGAAAAATAAAGACCACCGACTATCCACTTAGTACATTTAAGAGAACAATTAATTCTTCAAACGCGGTCAACCAAGGTTTTAACTATGAACCCAAAAAGTCGAGATAAAACTTCAAACATACTAGTAATAAGCAACAAAAAAAACTTCAAACGTAATCCTTTGTATAGAAAAGGCTTTATTAAAATTTATTTCGATAACCTATACGTGTCAAAAGGATTTGAGATAAATTAAAAGATATTATCATGCACACAAAAAATTTGAAATGTAACAGTTTCATAAAAAAAAGGATTTCACATTGATATATGACAGATGGTTTTCAATTAGGCTGACAACCAATATAGAAGCTGGAAAGTAGAAACCTTCATGAACTGATCCAACGGTTATATCTAACAGAAATTAAGGCTGTGTTTTCCCGAGGAAATTTTTCAGTTATCTCATTTTTAGTCTCATATCCGTGGAGCTTACATCACCAGCCCCAACACTGAATCATCAATCGCTTATCAGCATGACCACTGTCATGAAGAACCATACGAGTGACATTGAATCCATTGATCAAGAAGGTGGAAAAGAAGCACATCTCAGTCTTCCTTCATCCATGGACAACACAATGCACCTGCATGCAGACCAAAAGTCCAGCACTAACAAAAGGTACATGCCCCTTTTGGTGATTAATTACCTAATGCTCTTTGTTGGTGCCGTCTCTTCAAGTTTGCTTTCTAAGTACTATTTCATCCACAAAGGTTCAAGCAAATGGGTTTCAACTTGGGTTCAATCTGCAGGGTTTCCTCTCTTGACCATCCCAGTTTACCTCCCTCATCTCTTTAAATTCACTAAGAGAAAGCCTTTCACTGATTTCAATCCAAAGATTTTACTTTTATCAATCTTTGTTGGAATTATGTTAGGATTTAATAATCTTCTTATCTCGTCGGGAGTCTCATATCTACCAGTCTCAACCTCATCTCTTGTGCTATCCACCCAACTTGTTTTCACTCTTATTCTGTCTGCCATCATTGTGAAACAAAAGATAACATTTTCAAACCTGAATTGTGTCATCCTTATTACCTTAAGCTCCATCATTCTTGCCTTAAATTCTAGTAATGAGAGACCAAGTGGAGTCACCCAAAAGAAATACTTCATTGGGTTCTTCTGCACAATTGGTGCAGGTTTGTTATTTGCCTCATATTTGCCGGTGATGGAAATGATTTACAAGAAGGTCTATTGCTATGAAATGGTGATGGAAATGCAACTCATAATGGAGATTGCAGCAACAATATTTGCCACCATAGGCATGACATGGGATGGTGGATTTTCTGAAATGAAGGAAGAAAGCCAAAAAGTTTTTGATAAAGGATCAACAATTTACTGGGTAACGGTTGTGTCAAATATATTGACTTGGCAGCTTTGCTTTATGGGCACTGCAGGAATGGTGTTTCTCACATCTTCGTTAACAGGGGGGATTTGCATGACAGCCCTGCTATCCATGAATGTGTTAGGAGGGGTGGTGGTGTATAGAGATGCCTTTGGTGGTTTGAAGGCAGTGTCCACTGTTTTGTGCATGTGGGGATTCTGCTCTTATGTCTATGGCATGTACACTAAAATGGTGGAACAAAAAGCTCAAATGAGAAAAAGGAATGAGTCATCCTCGGAGTTGATCCCAATCGTGAATCGTGGCGCGACTCATTGAACTATATAGATATTGATAACATTGTAGCATCTAAATTTTCATGTTGGCGTAATTAGCTAGCTAGTTTGTTTTAAGACTCGATTTTACTTGAGTCCTTGTAAAAAAATATAAAAATTTTCCTAATTACATATATCTATAGTATGCAATACAAATTGTTGTTTATCTATGAATTAATTCTTCAATTAGAGAACATTAAATCCACCGCAATTAACTAAATAATTACGTCTATATACCATGGATCAGATGCAGATGATAACTTTGGTATCGCTATCAGTATTTCCAGGCAGCTAAGTTGATCTTAAATTGGGTGCAACTCTGTGTTTTGGTTTTGCCGTCTGATTGAGAAGGCACTCCACGCCCAAGTGGACCGGAGTTTCTTTGTGTTTTGATTTGGGTATCGGAGGTCGGTGTTCATGTACGAGTTGATCGAAGGTATTTTGCAACGTCTAAATCAGTCGAGAACTCAATATGAATGAGTGAAAGGAGACAATAATCGTACGGAGGACCATGCCCGACATATGTGATGTTAGGGTAGCGGTTATCATAGCCCATAGAGATAATGGGTTTTTGTACTAAACTAGTCTAATTTTCAAAATTATATTTCAAAATAATTTGGTTCTGAAACAATTTATTAAAATACTCTTGTTTTGAATAAAAAAAATACTTTTTAAGTGGCGATATCAGCGTTACTCCTTTACACGTGACACCCTCCAATTGGGTGCCACGTGTCCAGCTCCTGACCACTTCTTCTACACCTACCTCTTCCCCTCCCTATATATAACCCCCCCGCCCCCACCCCCAGCCCCCAACACACCAGCCCTCAGCCTCCCCCTCAATATCCTATATCTCACTCCCCCTTAACCCAACATTAATATCTTTCTTCACACATCTCACTTCTCTTTCTACTGCACTCTTCAACATTATTTATTTTACTATTAATCTTTAATATTTAATAAGCAGTTTATATTAATATTTACTTTAATAATACGATTTAGTGTTGTGTAATTTATATTAATGTTGTTATAATTCTTGTCATGTCTATTAATATTGTATAATTTAGATTAATGTTATTATAATTTATTTTTGTCTTTATTTATTGTTGTTATAACTTATATCTTTCTTCACACATCTCACTTCTCCTTCTACTGCACTCTTCAACATTATTTATTTTGCTATTACTCTTTAATATTTGGTAAGCAGTTTATATTAATATTTACGTTACTAATACGATTTAGTGTTATGTAATTTATATTAATGTTGTTATAATTCTTATCATGTTTATTAATATTATGTAATTTAGATTAATGTTATTATAATTTATTTTTGTCTTTATTTATTGTTGTAATCACCCATATCTTTCTTCACACATCTCAGTTTTCCTTCTACTGCACTCATCAATATTATTTATTTTACTATAACTTTCATCTCAGTTCTCCTGCTATTAGACTCTTCAACATTATTTATTTTACTATTACTCTTTAATATTTAGGTATACAATTTAATTATAATTGTTATCAGTATTATTATACTAGTATTATTTTTTGTTTTTTATTTTATTTATTATTATTATTAATGTTATTTTTTTTTGTGAATGAAATTATTATTGTTGTTATGATTAATAATTTTAATTTTTTTATTAAATTAATGTCACTATTATTGTCTTTTTTATTGTTGTCATTACTAATATTAATTGTAGGTATGCAACATATCTCAGTCCCCATTCTACTACACTGTCCAATATTATTTATTCTACTATTTTGTAATTATTGTTTTAACTTCTGTTTAATCTTATATTATTATTATTATTATTATTATTATTATTATTATTATTATTATTATTATTATTATTATTATATAATATTTACTATATTAATAGTATTAGTAGTCTTTTGTTATTATTACTGTTGTTTCTAATTTTATTACTATTTTTTTTAATTTTATTATTATTGTGCAACGAACATTAATGTTATGATTATTTATTTTTGTTTTTATTTATTGTTCTCATTGCTAATGTTTTTAATGTTTTCATTTAATCAAATTAGGTTATTATTAGTTTTTGTTATTTTCTATGATTGTTGTTTTTTTTAGTGTTATGCATTAATGTTAAGATTATTGTTTTTTTATCAGGTAAGATGGCAGATGCGATTAATCCTGACCCGGTAAATACATCAGTTTTGGGTGAGCAAAGTACTCATGTTTCCCAACACGTATAGAACGGTGACAAAGATCGAGTTGTTATTTGTAGACGTGCCCAAAAACTTCATGATAGAGATGTGAACATATCCCCGGCCATTACAGGGTATCTTGAGCAAGCCGGATTTTTGGGAATTGCTCATTTATCTTTATTTTAGTTAGTCATTCACTAATATGCTAGTTATTTCAAGTGCATTAGTGGAACGGTGGAGACCAGAGACCCACACATTCCATATGCTAGTAGGAGAGTGCACCATCATATTGGAGGATGTTACAATTTTAACAGGTTTGCGTGTTGAATAGGCAAAAACCGTAAAGATTGGGCTGAGTATGTGGGTAATATGTTAGGATTGATCCCACCTCCAAATGCTTTTCACGGTCATCGACTGAGGATGAGATGGCTCAATGACGCATTCGGAAATGTCGACCAATACGCACTGGGTGACCCGGTAGTGGCTATACATTGTACTAGAGCGTACATTTTGAGATTACTCGATGGAGTGATGTTCGTCGATCACTCTGGTTCGTTCGTCCCGTTAAGGTTTCTAACATTGTTAGAAAATTTTAACATAACTGCACGACATAGTTGGGGCGCCACTGTGTTAAGCTATTTATATCATGAACTATGTAAGACCACTAATTATGAACTCAAAGAGATGGCTGGATTTACTGCATTGATTCAGATGTGGGCATGGGCACGATTTCCAAAAGTAGCATCTCGGCTCCGAAATGATGCTAGACCTCCTCAGACACCGTATGGAACAAGGTGAAACAATTTTCCTATGCATTTTATGACAATATTGATGTATATACTTTGTTGTAATAAATATTTTAATAACAGGTGACAGTGCGATATAAATTTTTCAAGGCAATATCATGATTTGCCTCATTATCGAGCAATATTTGATAGGCTGAAACGTACAGATATAACGGTTTTTCTGCTTTTTAAGTTCTACAAAGTATTATTTTTATTTCATTGTTGATGTACTTACTGATTGTTTGCAGATTGTGTGGGAGCCGTACACCCCAGAGATAATGGCAAAGTTGCCATTGATATGCGTTGAAGGCCTCCATGTTTGGCGGGCAGTTGTTCCATTGATATGCTACCACATTGTGGAATGGCATCAACCAGACCGTGTGATGAGACAGTTTGGCATGAGCCAACATGTTCCTCAAGCACCCTCCCAACTGACATGGGTCCACGGGTTAACTCTTAGGGGGAAAACGGATGATGATTGGTTGTAAACTCTGAATCAATTTATTACATTATGGAACAATAGGTTGGTGTGGGTGCAGACTAATCCACCACAACATGGGCTTCTCAACAAACAGTTAGAGTGCATGATGTGGTACTCGCGCATTACACGTAGATGGATCAGCAGAGACAACGCACACGAAGGCATTGTGGTAATGAAATTATATTATTATCGTTTATAATGAAATTTATTTATTCTTAAATAGGCTAACGGTGTTGAACGGATTAACTATTTAGTCACGTCAGAAGGGAGCCAAGCCTTTATCGATTGATGAGATTAGAAGCGAGACTCAACATATGTTAATTGCTTTAGGGGAGAATGACCGCATTACTATAGCTTCTCAGTCTGCTCCGTTTAATACGCAATATCTTGCTCCGCCTAAGATTCAGAACCCAATCAGCCAGTGTAACACCCCAATTTTTACCGCTTTCTGAATTTCAATGGCAAAATTGTAATTCTATGGACTTTCCTTTATGAAATATCAAGATATTTTAGAGGAGTAATCATGACTACTTTAGAAAAGTAATCACGGTATGGATGACTCATGGTGGAGTAATCATAATAGTGATGAGTCATGGTGATGACTCATCCACTGACTCATCACATTCAGGAACCACGTTTCTCGTCCGGAGTTTGATTTTATCCCTATGTATCCACTTTTTGGATACCACACAGATATTGTTTTACTCTACATTACTAGTAGAGAATTATGGTTACTTAAGGGCAAAATTGTCATTTCCTTTAGGGGCAAAATTGTCATTTTCTACACCATCATCATTACTATGACTCAACTCTTTTGGATAATTTACGTAATCTGCGTTACAAATCCTTTGTGTATCTTGGTGTTTCTAACCATCCACTCATTTTTTAACCCCCTTATTTATGTTAATACATGTATGATAATTCATAGTCATACAAATGGTAACGAAAACTCAATAAGGTTGGTCTTTTGAGCCCGCTTCAAGACAGGATGCCTAATCACCCAATCTTGGGGTAAATGACCTCTTATGCTTATAGTTTTTTTTTTTATTTTAATTCTTATACATAGAAAATGAGACTCCATTTTTTTACTGCAATTTTTAATCATCAGCCATAAATTATATTCAATAGAAGCTGCTTTATTTCACTCATATAACTATCAGATTTTGTTCTTCAATCCGAATTGCGAATAATAATGAAGAAGAAAGAAAATGAATCTATGGAATTTATTCTACCTCTTTCCTATAAAGAAAGGAGCATAGCAATAGCATCGAAAAGGTTCTATTCTGTCTCAACGAATCGCACGTAGAGATATTGATAACACACATAGAGTTAATGGTATTTCATAACTAATCGATTGAGCAGCAGCTCGTAGACCACCCAAAAAGGAATATTTATTATTTGATCCATATCCTGACATAAGAAGTCCAATGGGAGCAATACTCGAAATAGCAATCCATAAAAAAACACCGATATTGAGATCCGATAAAACAAAGTTATAGCCAAAAGGAATTACTGAATAGCTTATTAGAACTCACCTATGTGACTCACCCTTTGCCATCATTACTATGGTGACTCACCTAGGTGAGTCACCCATGTAATGATTACTTAGTGGATAAGGTGGTGAGGTGTCATGTAGAGGTGGCATGAATGCGACATGATGCTTATCCATTCCGGGTTTCGTCTGAGTCCCAATGTTGATCATGAGTGATATAATTGGAAGATGATTGTGTACATGCTTATGTGACGTGTGTATGTTTATATACATGTGATGTTTATATATGTTATCCTATGAGTTTCTTTCCCATATATGATGTTTGTGTTAGATCCTTATCTCCCTTTTATTTTTCTATTTATGTTTTCTCTTATGGTTTGTGGAGAAGACACTGCAATTGAGGACTCTATTCCTGGAGAGGAGGGCATCCCTTATGAACCTGATGCAGGTGGAACATCAATTGATGCCAGTGGTGGAAGATTCGAAATAGAAGATAGTTTATATTAGTGCTTGGCCAGTACAGTGTGTATGGGAGTTTGAGCATTTATATTTAGATGTACTTTATGAGGAGATACTAGTGGTTTTTGTGGGATTGGTATGTATCTTTCTTATTGTAAGTTAAAGGTCGTTATATTAAAGGAGCGCACTCTGATATATGTAATTAAGGATGATGGTACGTATACATATGTAATATGTTATTAGCAATGGATTGCCTGTATTATGTGAATGGATTTTAAGTTTTAAATTTTCACATGCTTTAGTGTTAAACAAAATCATTACAATGGGATTATCCTACGTAAGTGGGGTTGTCTCAGCCAGTCTAGGAGGGAGGGACATGGACTTGACCGACACAGAACACACATTCAGGGA
The DNA here is from genome assembly GCA_039655645.1 of Ammopiptanthus mongolicus. Lineage (NCBI taxonomy): Eukaryota > Viridiplantae > Streptophyta > Magnoliopsida > Fabales > Fabaceae > Ammopiptanthus > Ammopiptanthus mongolicus. Next base: position 91,031,913 of record CM077344.1, on the reverse strand, counting down.
GAGCTGTTTTACCCCCCACCATTCTCGGAGTGGCAACCGGGGATGTATTACGTTCCTCCACAATATCCGCATATTCCACAACAATCGCAAGAAAGCTATTTTTAAGGATATGGAGAAGCTTCTTCATCACACACTGTTGCGGACCCACCATCGGAGCCGACAATGCATCGACATTTTTACGGACATGGGGAAGCTTCTTCATCACACACTGTTGCGGCCCCAACATCGGAGCCGACAATGCATCAAGATGGAGGCAACATGTACTATACACCATCACCCTATACCTCATCTACTTACACACCTGCTGCACCTCAGGAGTGGATTAATCAGATGCAAGAGACTCCGATTCGCTCTCCTGATTATGGTGGCATGATGGATATTGATCTTAATATTGATTTTGAGGCTGTTTTGTCAGGCGATTATGTACCCACCCAACCTATTGAACAGGAGGCCGGACGAAATCCGCACCGTGTTGCTAGGGACCGTCCTCGTTGGTGCATTTTGACACCCGTGCAGAACAACGACGACGAGGATCACGACCATTGATGTCATGCTAGTATTTTGTAATGAAATGTTTATGATAGTTTGTAATGAAATGACTACTTTTACGATGCAATGGTCATAAATAAAAATATATTTTTACATTGTTCACTGTTACACGTTTACGACAAAAAATTAACACACAACATTAAATAAAATCTACAAGTAGATAAACGGTTACACAATTACTAGCTAGATTGAACACAAGTCCCTAATCATTATAATTTTATTCATCAACATGTACCCCTGATCCTCCAGCTCGTTAAGGGCAGTGACGTCTGTTGTGACCTTCAGACCTACATAACTCACATCGTTGCATAGGTTGTGACTCCCTCTAATCCATTTCATTTTGAATACGGGTTGATTTAGGACGACCTTTTGGACGTAGCATTGATTCATCGGGTACTAAGGTCCACGGCACCCACATGGACGGTATGTGTTCCTCATTTCCAATGGGGAACCACTTAGGAGAGTAAGCATTGATGATGCTTTGCAAAATGTAGATGGGATCAATAAACTGAGAATACGCAATTCTCATGTGAGCACATGCTGCAATTACATGTGAGCAAGGAAAATGATATGCTTGAAATCTACTACACTGACACCACCCCGATTTTAAATTGACACTCCAAGATTGACTCCCTCTCTGAGTCACTGGATTGAAAGCTTCGTCGACTTGAAATCGTTGATTTTCATAGGTTTACGTGTCGACGAGATGCGAAGCGGCCTCCTCTTGTTCTTTCAACGACGCTTTCATCAGCTTCTCCGAATATATTTGTCCAGAACTTAGCTGAGCCCTAGCTGTTGCACCTCTGGTAACAAAATATTTAGCCATCCTGCCGTATATGCACTTCACCAAAGCCGTGATTGGGATATTCCTTGCGTCCTTTAATATTTTATTTACTGCTTCCGATAAGTTGGTTGTCATATGATCATATCTATGACCTTTATCGTCGTAAGCAAGACTCCATTTCTCTTTCGAGATGGCGTCAATCCACCTTTGTATCTCCGGGCTTGCTTCGCAGAACTTTTCTAACCTCGGAACAAATTTAACGCGGGCTACTGTATACCCTGGAAAAGACCAAAAAAGTCATCATGACTTATTTTATATTGACATAATTGTCGAAATAACATTAACCAAGTTGAGATAAAAGTGTTACCTAATTTCATCAACTCAGACTTCAAATTCACATTTTTAAATTTATGATTGAAATTACTTGCGATGTGTCTGATGCAGTATACATGGTAGGCATTCGGGGGTTGCCAACCTAGGACGGGATTTGCCACAGCAGATTTAATACTTTGGTGGCGATTAGAGATCAAACAAATACCTGTCTTGCTGGTCACATTCTGGCTTATGAGTGCCAAAAACCAGGACCAAGCATCCAATGTCTCTCCTTCAACCACAGCAAATATGATAATCCGTTTGCTTATCATATTTTATCTATTATTTTATAGTGGATTTTAAAAAATAAGTTGAGTTGAATGCTTGATTTTACCCATATTTAACTTTGTATGTCTATTTTAATGTTTAGATTTAATTTTTCTATTTTACCACTTTTATTTAGATTTTAGTTAATGTTTCTTTATATTTTGTATTTTGTGATTTTTAGGAAGATACAATGAAGGAGGATTACAATTCATAAAGAGCTAAAGAACGAAAATCTGAATGGAAGCTACAAGGAATTTAGTCACTTGAAGAAAAGCTCAAATTATATAAAGTGAAGAAAATGAGTTCAAAATAGTGAAGCTTCAGGAACAGAAGACTTACAAAGCTTCTATTGCAAAAATAACATGAAGAAGAAATGCACCTGAGGCACATGACCAATTAATTAAAGACAAAAGTTGATATTGGTTTGGGGCAATTACAAAAGTGATGTAACGTGAATTCAATTTTCAAATTGAATTAAAGATGGATATTGGTTATGCAATTAGAGAAAAATAAGGAAGCTTCAGTGATCTTTTAAGTGGTTAAACGGGAGATAAAGAGAATTGAAATAAAACTAGATTTGTTGGAGATAATAAAAGAAGATAGCATCCGTTAGTAAGATAAGGAAAATTCAATTAAAGATTGAAGGAGATAACAGATCAATTGTGCACACTGCTTAGAAGAAGTATCACAGTGTCACACAAAAGATGATTCACAATTTCTGAGAACTCTTCATAGTTTTAGTCTTTATTTTTTCTTCTTCTTTTATTTTAGTTATAAACTAAACCCTTTTTCTAGGGTGACGATGTAACCGCACCATGACAGTTTGGTGATTTATTTCAGTTTTTCTTAATTTATTCTTTTTTCTCTATTTGTGTTTTATTTCCATTCTTAATGCTTCTAATTGCTTGATCACCAATTAGATGATAGGCTAATCATAATGAGACCGAGAGGAGATTTATGTTTCAAGGGTATTGATATATCTGAACCAAACTAAGTGGGATTAGGATTCCTTGTCTATGAGTAATCTATATTCATAGCGTTGGTGAAATCGGATCCCTAGAATTTTCTTTCATTGTTTGTTCATCATTTTATTTTATTTTTCTAATCAATCAATTCAAAAATCCAAAAATCATTTATTTTCTATAAGTGTTTATTTACTTTTTATTTATTTTGAAATTTCCAAACGAATTTCTCTTGGTCTAAATAGTTGTTGATTTTGCGAAGTGGTACTTGGTCTCCCAATCCTTGATTTTGCGAAGTGGTACTTGGTTTCTCACCGTTTTATTATTACTTGCTTCAATCCAGTACACTTGCCGGAGCCCATTAAAATACAAGAGGCAACACATTGCTATTTCCGTCTTGTGTAGTTGCAATCAATAAGGTGCCACGATATTTGCCATATAAGTGTATACCATCAATTTGAACTATTGGCTTACAGTGGTTGAACGCATCACAACATTGTTTGAATGTCCAAAAAATGTGGAGAAACTTATGACATCCATTGTTCATCCGGTTACCGATAATTACATCATTTGTCTCAATCTTGAAATAAGCACCCATGGCTTGATACTGCATAAACTCCAGCCATTTAGGCAACATTGCATATGATTCATCCCAATCTCCGAATACATGCACTATGGCTTTTTGTTTAGCCTTCCATGCTTTCCTATAAGATATTTTGTATCCGAAAGTACTTCGGATCCTTTCTCGTATCAACCCGATGGTAACTGATGGTTGTTCACGGACCATGTCTGACACAATAACAGACTTTGTTTCAAATCACCATTCAATAAATTAAAATATCAACTTCAAGAACCGGGTTAGTGATAATACCTAAAATGCATGAGCATACAAAGTTGGAGTCCAACTTTGCATGATCCTGTGATAACATTGCGTTGAGACAATTGTGTTGACCTCCGTACTTCGTGACAACCCACTTATCGGATTTCTTAGATAAAATGGCCCTCAACCTCCATGGGCATCCTTCTGGCAATGACTTCGTTGAATTAACGACAACAAATGATTGGTGAATGTTCATTGAATATTGCTTCACCGCATTCTGAACTGATTGTTTGTTGTCAAACTGTAAATCGGTGCACAACTCCTGGCCGAGTTGCCAAGATCCTACAGTGTCCATCGCTTCAAATCTCACCTCTTCATCTGGATGATCCCAATTAATATAACTATAATGTGGCGATGAATTGTTGAATGCACCATGTTGTGATTGAGCTGTAGTTCATTCACATTTTTCAAAATTAGTACAATTATGTTAAAGGTATTAATAAAAAAATACAATAACAATACTGTTAAAAAAATAAACCTGCTTGTTGTGGAACACCAACTGCGAGTCTTGAGGATGATATTGGAGAAACCAACAATGACGGTGAGGCCAATGAATATGGATTGGAGGTACGGTCAGCTTCATCTTCAATGTCGATCGAATCACAATCTGGAATATCATCGTCCTCTTCGTCATCAATTGAAGCAGCCTCCATTTCACTGTTCCAATCTTCATCTCCTGATAGTCATTGGACAGGTTCAATGGAACTACCGACCACATCAATCTCAACATATATCTCAAGTGTTGTCATCAACGAATTTTGCCCATAAGACTCGATCATGCACGAAACGTTCTTGTCATTAGTTATTTCATAGGCAGTGTAATTTAACGGATTTGCATGTGCCAAATATATGCTTATTATCTTTGAAATAGAATGATTTGATTGAAGTTTCAGCCTGGAATGAATCTTTGCCTTTAACTTCTCATATCCGATTCCTTGTTTTATTGGCATGATTTTTGTATCCCCTTTGAAAGTAATTCCGCTTTCTCCCGAGAATACCCATCCATTGTAGTAGAAAAACAACATTACTTGACTCATAGTGTTGGACCTGCAATAATCAAACATAAAATATATTATGTTAATATAATAATACTATTAAAAAATGCAATATTAAAAAGAATTGTAGAATAGTTATAATTAAACAAATAAAAAAGGCAATAATAATAACATTAATTAAATAACAATATTTAAAATATTAATCATGACAAAATAAATAAAGACAAAAATTAAATAATAAAAACATTAATATAAATTACACATATTAATAAAATTTACAAATAAATAAAATAATAAAATAAATAAATAATGTTGGACAATAATTATAATTAAACATGAGTGATTACAATAATAAATAAAGACAAAAATAAATTATAATAACATTAATCTAAATTGCACAATATTAATAAGCATGACAAGAATTATAACAACATTAATATCAATTACACAACACTAAATCGTATTAGAAAAGTAAATATTAATATAAACTGCTTACTAAATATTAAAGAGTAATAGTAAAATAAATAATGTTGAAGAGTGCGGTAGAAAGAAAAGTGAGATGTGTGAAAAAAGATATTAGTGTTGGGTTAAGGGGGAGTGGGATATAGGATATTGGGGGAGGCTGAGGGCTGGTGTGTGTTGGGGGGTGGGAGGCGGGGGGTTATATATAGAGAAGGGGAGGGATAGATGTAGAAGAAGTGGCCAGGAGCTGGCCACGTGGTGCCCTCAGGTGAGTGGCGCCACTGCAACCAGTGCCACTAGTGGTGCCAGTTGCAGTGCCGCCACTCACCTGAGGGCGCCACGTGATGCTGCATGCAAACTTTTTTTTTTTTTAAATTCTGGTAAAATAAAAAAAATTTATAAATTTTTTACAGGGGGAGGGGTAGGTGTAGAAGAAGTGGTCAAGAACTGGCTACATGACGCCCTCAGGTGAGTGACGCCACTGTAACCAGTGCCACTATTGGCGCCAGTTGCAGTGCCGCTACTCACCTGAGGGCGCCACGAGACGCTGCATGCAATTTTTTTTTTAAAAAAATTCTGGTAAAATAAATGACATCCAATTAGAGGGTGCCACGTGTAAAGAATTGGCGCTGATCCACTAAAAAAATATTTTTTTTATTCAAAACAAGAGTATTTTGATAAATTATTTCATAATCAAATTATTTTGATATATAATTTTGAAAACTAGACTAGTTATGACTCATTAGGAACAATTATGATAAGGGTAGTTTACACAAGTGTCATGCTACATTAATCATCCATTGTTGATAGGTCGATTTCGAAGTCTGTGGTCAAACTCTATGCGGATATATAGATCAACTTTAACAATATTTACAAGTGTAACAATAATATATAATTACAAAAATAATGCAATATTCAATAACAAATTCCTGTAGCTAGAATTTCAAAATTTTCACGCCACTTTATATCACACAACTAATAAAGTACTCTCGTACATATAAGATTGTAATTTAAATAAACTCTAAGATTGTAATTTGTAAAATAGTTTACAAAATAAAGTGCATCAATGTTCAATATATTAATTCGATTCTCAGATTTTTTTTTTTTTATCGATATGTAATATATAAATTTTACTTTAAATTTTTGTTAAAGTTGATGGTCTTTCTTAACCTTATAAAAGGACATGTTTTACAGATGATCTTCCTACTTTAATCTTTATTGTAAAAAAAATAACACTAAAAATCATTTTAATGACTAAATTAAACCATATTGGAGAGCAAAGAGTCCTAACAATATCATAATTACCCACAAAATTTTACAGATGTTCCATAGTCTTCAGGAAATCCTATTCAATAATTGGGTTTGGCAACAAAATTATATAACCCCATATCATGTCTTATAAGGGATGTTTTAAAACTCAGTTCAATCGAAGGATCAAAAAGGAGAACGATTCAAGGTTTAACCGATGGTCGATCTAGGGTGTGTCTATATATATATATATATATATCAAGTTACTCCAAGAGTAACTTTAAAATAGTTACTCTCAATCTCATCCATCCATTTATTCTAATCCAATGGATCTGTATTAATTCATTAAAGAAGCCACATGACCTTTGTTGGATTAAAATAAATGGATGGATGAGATTGAGAGTAACTCTCTTAAAGTTACTCTCAGAGTCAATAAGTCAAATTTCAACCCAAGTTCCAACTTTTCATATCAAGTCTGAATTGTTAGATTACATATTCAATAAGCAGTTATAATTTCAACATTGAACTACATTAACTGCAATATGTAAAAGCCCCCAACCCCCAAACAAACCGGACCAAAAATACCTTCCTAATTTTTTTTAAAAAAAACAAGTGAAACAATGGATTCGCTGGTTTTTGAAAATTAATTTTGCACCAGTTTAATCGTTTTTATGCTGATTTAACCGATTTTAGCATGGTTGGACCATTTTCTCGCTTCTCTAGTTCGATCAAGACATGAGAGACATTCGGTCGACGGTCCCACTAATTGAACCGATCCATGGTACCAATTTTTAAAACATTACTAATTATAACAACAAAATTATTTGAAAATAAAAATATCAGATTGCACAATATCTTACAAAAGCGCAACAAGTGTTAATATGAAAAGCATTATTATATAAATATATAAAATTACTCAAAAAATAATTAAAAATACAATATACAATTAAAATGTGCATAAACCCACCAACTATCCATATTAATTTAAGGATTTAATTTTGATATATTGTCAGTACTTATAAAGTTTTTTACACTGTCAACCAATCATAAATCATCTTATGTATGATTTTTAAGTAATTAATATAAGCGTAAAACATTTTAATTTAATGATGTAACAATTCATTATTTATTGATAGGATAACAATTAAATCCTTAATTAAACTGTCTTTTTATATTAATTAAACTAGTACCTTAAGAAAATATTTATTAAAAAGTGATGTATTTAATATATTAGAAATTCAAAAATTGTATTTTAAAAAAAAATAGCTTTTTTTTTTTGATTCATTAATTAGTACTCTAATCTGTTTAGCATTAGTTTGCCTAATTAAATATAGGAAGTAACATTAGTAAGGAATAGATTAAGAAGAATGCTAATGAGTGTCCTTATTCGTTAAGGTTTCAACAAAAACAAGTTTGTCTGAGAATTAAATATTTAGTTTTATCATAAAGATGTGCTTTTTTAGATTCCTTAGAAAGTGTCCTTAGGAGATTCGTTAGCAAGACCCATAGATTAAAGGAGAATGCTAACGCACTCGTTAATATTTCAAAAAAAGTAAGTTTGTACGAGAAAATGATGTATTTATTATTTTAAGATTTTGTATATTTAGTTTTCTCATAAAAACATGCTTTATTTGAGTTCCTTAAAAAATATTCTTAAAACACTTATTAGCAAGGCCTAGATTAAATAATGACATGACCTTCTTATTGAATGCACAACTTGCTGTACTAACAGCCGTTGTTTTGGTTCTTTTAAGCTATTCATGCCAAATTGATTTTCTATAAGCCATCGAAAAAAGCTATCTAACACAATCCAACATTACTTTCATCAGATGATTCTACAAGCATACGGGAATAAAATTACGGTATTCCAACATTACACACACAGACATTCAATCCCATTGGTGTATATCATTCGGGAACTCAAGTTTTACAATAACAAAATTGTAGTGGACAGTGGTATTGCAAATTTCGATAGGTCAAATTGGGGTTTGATAGAAGTTTCACATAGGGAATAAAATTGGTCCCTAAACCCGAATACCGATGTTTTCCAACCTCAAGAAGATGTCATTAATGTTGGAAATTAGAGTAAGTTTTAACCTCGAATTGATAATGATAAGGAATGATAATGCTGGGAGAATTGGTAACATGACTTTCTTCCAAGAAAAATGATGCAAGTTTGATTCCTGAAATTGCCAAGTTGAAAGATAGTCCAATCCCATATGTAAAAAATCAGGCGTCCGTTGCTGCTGAATCAGAGATTAGTCACATAGTCAGTTCAAAGGACTAAAGCTGTGGGGACACCCCAATGAACCCATTGGGGAGCCAAAGACCCTAATTACGGTGGGTTCCGAACAAAAAAAAATTAAGAAGACCTATATATATTACGTTAAAATTTTGAATTTAGACATGAAATTTAATCGCATTATTTGTAGAGATCTCTCCCATTTTTGAATCTATTATGGCCTAACAATTAACAACCATGCGGTTGAAAGAATTTATAAAGAGTTCATTGGAGTTTATCTTATAATATACATACTTAAATATGTATTTGAAAAAACATATGAAAATAGTTTATGAACTTATAAAAAGGTCATAAACTCTCACGTGATAATAAACGCTTAACTAACTTGTTTGCCCACGTGGCAGGTCCTAAATTGACTCTCATTGCAATATAAAATAATGTAGAGATTGATCGAGTTATAGAGTTTGACTCATCTTGCCTGACGGTTCATTTCACATGTTTTTTTTGGTGGCATTTTAAAAAAAAATCACTCAAGTCATCTAATTAGTGTGTGTTTGTTTTTACGGCAGAGACACCCAAAATTATGTTTGTCCTCTGTCAAACATGATTTTAGTAAAAATAGAAGTGTTTGGTTACTCTCAGGCAAAATTGATTTTGCCTTTAAACATAATTCTAGTAGAAGCTACAGACAGTAGCTTTTGTGTTGGATTGAAAAATTTACATTAAGTTTTATATCGAACTTGTTTTCAAAATTAAAACATCGAAATATAAATCACTTCACTTCAAACTCAATTATAACCAAATATCAATTTTACAAAATTAATTTTATTCACAATCACGTTAATGAAACGCTGTTCAAACACACTTAGTGCCTATTTGGTTTAGATTATTTTCAACGCAAACGTGAAAATAACGCTTCCCAAGGCAATTATTTGGAAAGCTATGTGAGAATAGCTTTCTCCCAACGTGATTTTCAAACGTAATTTTGTCTTCGCAGAATCTGAAACAAACAGACTCATAATATCCACAAAGCCACGTTAGGCGAGAAGTTCTTTTAAAATTATAAAACAATACAAGAAAAAATGAAAAGAGCCACATGCATATGCATTATATGAAAGTGAAAATCCCATCCGTGAACTACTTTTATGAGTGCAAGACAGATTAAAGGAAAGAAAAAGTTCGAGGAGGACCGATAAATGATGAAACAAACTATTTCTTAAAAGTTTCAAGGTTTCACAAAATCATTACGATTTACGTTGCAACAATGAAATAGTGACACTTCCAGAAATGCAGTGATGCAAAATCACTCGGCCGGGTATGACTTTTGTAAATGATCAAGGACGCAGCTTCATTCGTGAATGATTAATTGGCAGAAATGTTTTCGTAGTACTTAACATTTCTCTTCACACTATCCTTTACGTGTAATTAATGGGCATACGGAACTTGAATAATCAGGTGAATTCAGTCGAAAGTTGATTCATCTTGACCACAAATGTTGGATGAATCTTATGATTCCAGCACATAATATACGTGACTCATTTTATAAGATCTCAGAAAACTTAAGCAACAGATTTCTTGTGATACCAAAGTTACACCAAATTTAAGATCAACTTACCTGCCGGAAAATATTGATAGTGATACTAAAGTTATCAATCAATTGTATCTGCTTCATGGTATATAGATTTAATAATTTAGTTAAATGGCGTGGGTTCAGTGTTCTTTAATTGAAGAATTAATTCATAAAATAAACAACAATTTGCTTAGGAAAATCTTTATATTTTGACTACATTAATGATTCAAGTAAAATTTTGAGTCTTAACTCTAAACCAAACTAGCTAATTAAGGGATTGTTTGGGTAAACGACTTAATTAAGTGTTTATAGGATAAACGTTTATCATATAAGTGCTTATGTATAAGTTATTTCTATAATCAAAGAGAAAATATAATCAAACTGTTTTCATATAAGTTATAAGCTATTTTCATAAGCTATCCTAACTAGAGAGCTTATCAAAATAAGCTGAAAACAGCTTATGGACGTGTCATAAGTTGTTTCCATAAACTCTCTCAAACATTCTGACAAGCGCTTATGCCAGTAGATAAACCCAAATAAGCTGTTTATAAACCAATTTAAACAGGCTCTAAGTCAGCATGGAAATTTAGATGCTACAATCTTATCAATGTCTATGTGCCTCATTGGTTTAGATTCTCATGGAACCAAGCAAGAATAAAACGTTTCCCAATATATTTTTTACCAAAACAACATATAGCTTCAATCAAAAGTTGGCTAGAACTGTATTGAGAAACATTTTTTTTACTCGCTGCTTCCATCAGAATCTAAACATACAAGTCCTGTATAATTCAATGAGCCACACCACGATTCACGATTGGGATCAACTCCGAGGATGATTCATTCCTTTTTCTCATTTGAGCTTTCTGTTCCACCATTTTAGTGTACATGCCATAGACATAAGAGCAGAATCCCCACATGCACAGAACAGTGGACACTGCCTTCAAACCACCAAAGGCATCTCTATACACCACCACCCCTCCTAACACATTCATGGATAGCAGGGCTGTCATGCAAATCCCCCCTGTTAACGAAGATGTGAGAAACACCATTCCTGCAGTGCCCATAAAGCAAAGTTGCCAAGTCACTATATTTGCCACAATGGTTACCCAGTAAATTGTGGATCCTTTATCAAAAACTTTTTGGCCTTCTTTCTTCATTTCTGAAAATCCACCATCCCATGTCATGCCTATGGTGGCCAATATTGTTGCTGCAATCTCCATTATGAGTTGCATTTCCATCACCATTTCATAGCAATAGACCTTCTTGTAAATCATTTCCATCACTGGCAAATATGAGGCAAATAACAAACCTGCACCAATTGTGCAGAAGAACCCAATGAAGTATTTCTTTTGGGTGAGACCACTTGGTCTCTCATTACTAGAATTTAAGGCAAGAATGATGGAGCTTATAGTAATAAGGATGACACAATTCAGGTTTAAAAAGGTTATTTTTTGTTTCACAATGATGGCAGACAGAATAAGAGTGAAAACCAGTTGGGTGGATAGTACAAGAGATGAGGTTGAGACTGGTAGATATGAAACTCCCCATGAGATAAGAAGATTATTAAATCCTAACATAATTCCAACAAAGATTGATAAAAGTAAAATCTTTGGATTGAAATCAGTGAAAGGCTTTCTCTTAGTGAATTTAAGGAGATAAGGGAAGCAAATTGGGATGATCAAGAGAGGAAAGCCTGCAGCTTGAACCCAAGTTGAAACCCATTTGCTTGAACCTTTGTGGATGAAATAGTACTTGGAGAGCAAACTTGAGGAGATGGAACCTACAAAGAGCATTAGGTAGTTAATCACCAAAAGGGGCATGTACCTCTTGTTAGTGCTTGACTTTTGGTCTGCATGCAGCTGCATTTTGTTGTCCATGGGTGAAGGTTGATCTACATGAGCTTCTTCTCCACCTTCTTCGTAAATGGATTCATGATCAGTACCACTTGTGTTGTTCTTGGCAGGGGTCTTGCTAAGAGATTGGTGAATCAGTGATGGAGATTGTGATGTTGGCTCCATGGACAAGAGATTGAAAATGGTGAGAGATTTGATTTGCACACAGTAAAACCTCGTTACATATAATATATATAAAGATAATAATTATAAACCGAATACTAAACTATGTATAATATATATATTAGTCGTTCCCCTCAATGGGAGCCATCTGTCATCTCTATATACGCAGTTTTATTAAGATTTTTATATATTTATTTCCCATTTGAAGAAAAACAAAAAAAAAAAAAGTTTAATACCTACTTATAGAAAAGAATCACTGGGTTTTATATTATCATTTTCCTAAAAAAATACATATTTATATAAAAAAGTTCAATTCATCGGGTATAATATTTGATGTCTATATTGAGGAGATATAATCCTAAATGTTTATCGGATATAGTAATTAACAAACAATTGCATTTATGAGCTTTTACCAATAATTGACGACTCAGATACATTTTATGTAATTTAATTTTCATTAATCATAATAACATTCACTTTTACATAAATCCGTGTTTTGGAATCATACCAAAAAACAAGTTTAGGATATGTTTAGTTTGTTTTTTTATTTTTATTTATAAAAAAAAAATTTTGGTAGGTATTTTTATTTATAAAATTTTATTTTATTTTTAATTAATATGTTTATATTTTTTTTTATTTCATATTTTTATGGAACTCTTTAACGATAGCCTAAATGAGAAGGTATAGGCTCCTCTTGAACAAAAGTGTAAAATAAGAAAGTAAGAGTGTATTATTCACCAATGGTTAGTGAAAGTGCATTGAGATTTCAACTTATTTTAACTCATCAATGGTAAATACACTCTTACTTTTCTACTTTCGATTTTTGTTAATATTAGATGAATTTTTTTTCAAACTAGAAATCATAATAGTGGATCTAACATCATATCCTAACTCAAAGCCTTAAAATAATGAGTTTACTAGTCTTCACGCTTTGTTACAATTCATTTAACTCATTGTTTATCAACATTTAATTCTCACTTAATTTTACATGTGATTTATTATAATTTAAATCTTTTCTCGTAATTTCTATTGACTGGAAAAAATTATTGTACGTACTTTTACAAATTGAAGTGAGAGAGATTAATAAAGTTAAAGAATATTTGAAATATTTAAGAAAAAGATTAATTACCATGAGGAATAATTAATAATATTATTAATGCTTATACTTAATAATATTTTATTTAGGTGAAATTTGATAGAAAGTGCTTTTATATTTATATATTATTATTTATGAGAAGCAAATAATAGTGACATTAAATGCATAAGTAAAAGATGATCATTAAAAATCGTTAAATATAGAAATATATAAAACTAATTTTTAGTATTCTATTTATTTACATTTGAGAATTTTTATTAAAAATTTCACAAATTTAATATTTTTCAAAACAACAATTCTACATAATGATTTTTTTAGCACAAAAAAACGTAAGAATTTTTATAATGTAAATTATAAATAAAAAAATATAAAACAAAAATAATTCATGCATGGCTAGGGTAAAATAATTAATATTTTGTATAATATATAAGTTTACCTTCAAAAACCTGAGTAAATAAAAGTGCTTATTAATGGGCTAAAACTCAGAGACAAAGGAGATGTATAATAGTTAAGAGTGCTGTTATTTGAACATCAAAAGTTGAAAACAAAAATTGACAATATTTTAGATTGTTAATGCAGTTCAAAAATGTGATTAATGAAGTATTAAGTTTCATTAATGGATATACAAGGTATTACAACTCACTAACTATCAGCTGAATTTCATTAATCAAGAATTTGAACGCTATTAACAACGATTTTATTTTGAGGTGTTCAAAATTTTGAATTTCACATGCATATTTGAACACCTGAAAATCGTGATTAATAATGTTCAAAATTATGATTAATGAAGTTCAGTGGATGGTTAATGAGTTATAACATCTTATATATCTATTAACCAAACTTAACATTTCATTAATCATATTTTTAAACTATATTAATCATATAAAATATTATCGATTTTTGTTATCAATTTTTTTATGTTCAAAAAAACATTTCTCAATAGTTAATGGGTTCACTACTTGACTAGCTTACGAGACCATGTTCTTGTTCGCGCACGGTAATTCGTATAAAAATACGTGTACTTATTAATGAGCTGAAACTTTGTAGTGTATCATATTTAAGGTCATGAACCAAAATTGTGTACATATATGTATTTATTAGTGGGCGTACAAAATCACGATCTCATGTCTAAGTTCATACATAAAAATTGAGTCTAAATTATATTATAATAGGCAACAATTTGTATGGTTAGTCAATCATGGACATTACTGCCCCTCCGTTTCAAAATAGTCATTGCTTTAAAAAAATATTTTATTTCAATTTATTTTTCATTTTAAAAAACTAATAAAGTATATATATCTCTAATTAAACTCTTAAACTAAATACCAACATATGGTTGGTCTGAGTGGTAACGAGTTCGGGATCCTTAGGATGTGTTTGATTCAAATGAGAGGAGGGATTTTAATAGAGGAAAGGAGGGGAGAGATTTTAATTAGCTATTGTGTTTGGTTGAGAGGAGGGGGAGGGAAAATAACACTATTTGTGTTTGGCTCACAAGGGGAGGGAAGAGATTTTAAAACTAACTTACTTCTATACCCTTATAATTTTAGATTTTAAAATACATAAGTAATGTTATTTTAGTCATTCCATTCAAAATGTTTTAAAACTCATTCCCTCCCCTCCAAATCCCCCCACTTTTGGAGGGAAGGGGAGTCAAAATTGGGTGAGGAGAGATTTTGCTCCCATCCATTTCCCTCCCTTCCTAAAAAAATGAACCAAACAACAAATGTTTAAAAAAATCCCTCCCCTCCCCTCATTCCCCTTCAACCAAACACTATGTTAAGCAAGTGGTTAGGAGATCGATCTCTGACTCTTGCGTATGGAGAAAACCTGGTTGGGAGAGGTCAACCCTTAAATATCGTCCAGTACCTCGAGCAATTAGTCTTTGCAGTTGCGTACGGAGGATACCCTGGGAAACAAAAAAAAAACTCTTAAACTAAATTTTATAAAAAAAAAACTCTTAAACTAAATGAGTAAAGATTGGTCCAAATAGCAAAGAGTTTGGTTTCCCTTAAGCATGGTGTCAGGTTCGAGTTTTATGAATGAAAAAAATAATTGTTGGGAGAGTTTTACCCCTAAAATGGGTCTTCCTTACTCGATTCGGATTAATCGAAGTTCAATGTGATTTTTGGATACCGAGAGTCCCAGACCAAAAACTAGTAAGGTCATTAATAAAGTAATGATACTTTAAGTATTGTGATTAAGGGTAATTTAATCAAATCCAAATATAGGATTTAATTGGTATACACTATTAGTGTATAAAAAATTTCTCTATCAATGAATAATAAATTGTCACATCATTAAAAATGTTTGACTCTTATTTTAAATTCCTTAAAACTCAAACATACAATGATTTGTGATTGATGAACAATGTAACACATTTTACACTGACAATTTATGAAAATTAAGCCCATACATTTTGCTACATTATTTTACACTTTTTAATAACTTTTTGCTTTTTCTTCAATTAGGTGGAAAGGCATACATTTTAATTCAAAGCAAAGTGCTCAAAATGACTACAAGCCATTTATTTTAGGGTTAAAAAAGTTATTCTTCAACCAATCCGATGGTGAGAGAGTTGGTAACATGACTCTCCCCAAAGAAAATAACGCAAGTTCAATTCCTGGAGTAGTCCAATTGGGAGGCAGCTCGATCCCGTGTGTAAAAAATCGGACATCCATCGCTGCCGAACCGATGATTAGTCTTATAGCTAGTCCAAAGGGCCCAAGCTTGGGGACACTCCGGTCGATCCACCCAGGAACCAAAGGCCCTAATTACGGTGGATTCCAAAAAAAGTATTCTTCATGAATTTTTGACAAAAATATTTTTATGAAAAACTCACAAATTTAGCTTCTGCCCGAAGATAAATTTTGAACTCCTTTTTCCAGATAAATGTTTATTAAGAATCCAATCGAACAAACATGCATATGAAAGTTTGAATTCACCAAAAAAAAAATATGAACGTTAGAAGTTTTTTTTTTTTTATATATAAAAAATGTTTTTTTTTAAGAAAAGGCTAAATAAACAGGCTCTAATTTAAAGTTTACATGCAGAAAGTAATTGTGCAGCATAAGAGATTATTTCGGAGGTTATGAAAATTGGATTAGACTGGACCGATTGGACAGGTTGAACCGGGAACTGTGAACCATCCTCTTGTTCAGTTCTGGTTAGGGGTCAATACCATTAACGGTAAGGCTGCTTTAACTAGATCAAAAACCCGGTTGGACCGGGTTGATTAAATCGGATCTGACTGATTTTCTATATAAAAAATTAAATTTAAAAACTGAAAAAAAATAAAAAAATAAATAAGTGAACAAAAAAGAGAAAACTTAATCGGCTTGCCAATCCTCTATTCCAGATCCATTATTCCTTCTTCGTAATTGCAGTAGTGCATCAAAAGTTCTTGTCCCAAATGGCCGTCCTTTCGCCTGTCCCATCTTTTAATCTCCGTTCGAGTCCGTCCTTGTTGCACTCTGTCCGACCCTCAGTCTTATCCCTTCATCTCCATCCATGCGCTATCGGTCACTATCTTCATTGGCTCATCCGCGTGCAGTCGCTCACTCGCTCGCCTTCTTGATTTTCACGCATTTGACTTGAGTAGTTGAGTTACAAAATAATGAGAAATTGAGAATACAAAGAGACTCTTCAATACTCACAAATTTACTTAAAAGTTAAAACGTATAAAGTTATTAGCTTTATATTATTATTATTATTATTATTATTATTATTATTATTATTATTATACTATATAGATGGTAAGTTAGGTTTTTAATTTCTTGTTTTAATTTTTAATTATTATAATATTTTATTATATTATATGTTATAACTAATGAGAAAAAATTAAATTTTTTTTTTTTGATAAGCAAAGTCTAAAAAATATATATCTTCGATGTATAAAAGGGTACACCAACTTATATACAAGAATATAAGCAAGGTTATCTATAAAAAGAATACTGCACTATGATAGAACAGTATTTGATTTACAACAACCTAAGCTAAGGATAAGGTCACCAACAGAAACCAAAAAATCATATGATTTTACAATCCATAACCTCCAAAAAGCAGCTTAATCATTCTCAAATATAACATAATTAACCACCTTCACCCCTAAGGACTCCCAGACTTGCCTGCAAAACTCAATCAGAATTGAGTACTCCCCTTTAGATTCATTAGAGCATCAGCAGAGGTCCCAAACAACAGAGATGACTACAGAGGGTGCAAAGTAAAAGGAAAGTGCTCTTGTTCCTACACCTTAATCTCCCCCTTCATGCATTCTAGAGGGCACATACACCAATCCAAAAATGAGAAAATCCCCCTCTCTTTGCCTTGATCCGATACCAACTTCTCATTTTTACAAGATCCAGAACAGTCAAAAAATCTACCCTATCTTGTCTAAAAATGACTCTGTTTCTAGCCAACCAAAGAGACCATACCGTGGCAAACCAAGCCACCATCCAAAGCTTCTTTAATTTCTTTCCTCTGACTAAGCCATAGTGACACATAAAATGCAATTTGGGATCACAATGTTGGACGGTTTGAATATCCAATCAAGAGTATACTTTACACCATAAAGCATGAGCAAACTTATAGGAAAATAGTAGGTGTGCAGTAGATTCCTGACTAGAAAAGCAGAATATACAATCTAGATTTTGCATACCTAATAGAATATTTCTTCTAGCTAAGTTGGATTTTGTTGCAATTCTATCAAGCAGCATTTGCCATGAAAAGACCATCACCTTTGCAGGGACCGAATTAAGCCATAAATGATTGAATACACAATGGTTTGAACTAGTAACAACATTCAACAATCCCTGCTTTAACAAAAATAATTGTTGGTATGCTGATTTTGTAGAGTAATCATTGGATGATCTATTGTGTTTCCAAATCCACTTGTCTTCAAGATGTTCGTTAACTGACACAGAAAAAATCAAAGCCTTGAGTTCCTGTAGTAATTGTTCCTCCCAGACAAAAAGAGGACGTCTCCATCTCATATTCCACACCCAAGATCCATTGTGCCAAGCTCCAACATCAGCCACTTTATCACATTTATTTTCAGAAACAAGGAACAATCTATCAAACATAAAAGAAAGGGGAAGGGTGTTACACCAACTATCTTGCCAAAAGGAAGTATTGTTTCCATTGCCAATCACTTTTCTCAGCCCATTCCTAAACCAACCAGACATACCATCATTTTGAGTGTCCAAGTTACTAATATTCTTCCACCAAGGAGAGCATGGGATCCTTAGGGAAGGTGAAGAGGATGTGACATTTGTATTCAGCACCTCAGCATATCTATGTTTCAGGATTTTACACCGCAGAGCATCTTCTTCAACAAGTAACCTCCATCTCCATTTACCTAACAAGCATGAATTGAATAAACTCAAGTCCCTTACCCCCAGTCCTCCCTTATTTTTAGGCTTGTATACATCATCTCACTTCACCTATGCTATTTTCCTGTTGTCCTCATCACCACCCCATAAAAACGATCTCTGAATCTTGGTCAAAAGCCTAACTACCCTTTTTGGGGCTTTCATGAGAGATAAAAAATAGACTCGTATGCTAGATAAAACCGAATTAATCAATACAACCCTACCTCCAAGAGATAGATGTTTACCTTTCCATACGGACAACCTTTTCCTAAATTTGTTAATCACCAGAGCCCATGTCTCGAACTTTCGAGAATTAGCACCCATCGGGAGGCCCAAATACATGAATGGTATCAAATCCACCTTGCAATTTAAAAAATCAGCAGCTACCAACAGAAATCCCTCTTCGACATTAATTCCCGTAAGCATACTCCTATGGAAATTGATTTTAAGACCAGTAATCAATTCGAAGCTGCGAAAAATAGCTTTCACGGTTCGAATATTCTCTATAGATGCTCCCCCGAGTAATAAGGTACCATCTGCAAATTGAAGATGTGAGACTTCAATAAGATTATCCCCAAAATTAAGGCCATCGAATAATTGTTCTTGTATAGCCCTCCTTATCATTCCACTAAGTCCCTCTACCGCTATAAGAAAAAGGAATGGAGCAAGAGGGTCTCCTTACCGTATGCCTTTTTGTAGCTTTATTTTGTCTATAGGGGTGCCATTGACTAAGATTGAAGTAGAACCCGCGACAATACATGCCTTCATCCATCTTTGCCATTTCTCGCAGAAGCCAAGTTTTTTGAGCATATCCTCCCGATAACGCCAATTTACAGAGTCATGTGCCTTTTCAAAGTCAACCTTGAAAATAATACATTCCTTTTTCTTTTTCTTTTTTTCGCATAGTCTAACACCTCATTTACCACCACCACTTGGTTGAACTCAAAGATATGAGAAAAAATTATGTAATACACCATTTGGTTGAATCGGTTAAACCGGTTGAACCTGAACTTGAACTTTTTCCTTAAACATGAACTTTTTCCTTAAACATCATTGATTATTTCTATGCTTATGAATGAAAAGGGAAGCGCACTTGATCCAAAACAATACAACTAAAAATTGTGTAAAAACTTTTGTTAGTATCTATTATTTTCAATCTGGCAGTATAATTATAAGATTAAACACTTATTTGGCCGAACAAAAATATAATTAGTGACATCAATTTTGATAATTTAGTCCTTCAATAATAAATATATGATCAATTTGATCCTTTAATAAAAACATGGAAATGTTTCTTCCATCATTCCATGTCAAAATTTGATATTAAAGGATTGTTTTTTATTTTAAAAATAAAATAAAAAAAGG
The DNA here is from genome assembly GCA_039655645.1 of Ammopiptanthus mongolicus. Lineage (NCBI taxonomy): Eukaryota > Viridiplantae > Streptophyta > Magnoliopsida > Fabales > Fabaceae > Ammopiptanthus > Ammopiptanthus mongolicus. Next base: position 91,011,737 of record CM077344.1, on the reverse strand, counting down.
TTGGTCGAGTGGTAAGTATAGCGATCCCATAAAGGAGGAGAACGCAAGTTCGAATCTTGGTGGCAGACACTCTAGTTGGGAGGTTGCGAAAATCAAGAGTAAATTCTCTGCTCTAGGTAGGCATCCGAGGATTAGTCTCATAGTCAATCTAAAGGGTCGAAGCTTATGGGGATACCCCGAAATGTCACTAGGAAGCAAAAGGCCCGAATTATTGTTGTTCATCAAAAAAGAATTATTTTATATTTATCTATTCTTTGAGTATCAAGCCGTTACACTCATATCTTTGAAGAACTAAAATAAGTCTACTATATTTTCGAATTTTTAATTTTGTCAAACTATTTACAAATTATTTGCTATTAGTAACCAAAAAAAAAAATATTTTCTATAAAAATGGTAATAAAAAGCAGAACAAGTTTATAATAATAAAATAAATCACAAATTTAGCACTAGTTTTTGAACTCAAATCTTCGCCAAACCTCCTTAAACCTTTAAGATTAGGTGTTGATGGAGTTAGTTTTAACTTCTGAGATCTGAGTTTGTTGGATAGTGGAAGGGAGGGTATGTTCCATAATTTTGTTATGAAAATTTTAGCACTCAATTTGTAAGGCTTTTAAAAAGACAAAACATTAAGAATTTTTTTTTTTGGATCTAAATGGAGGCTCATAAAAGACCTTATATGGGGAGAGAGAATGAGAAAAGAAAGAAGCACATTGCAGGAGATTAAATTTGCACATTCACAATTCATGTCTCTTAGCTTAACCAATCGAGATAACTCAAGGTGACAATCATTAAGAATTTAAAATGTATATTTAATTACAAAGAGAGAGGACACTAATTTTAATTTTTTTAATAATAGAATTGACACTAATTTTCAAATGAACAAATATGTGTAGATAAATAAAAATATTGTCAAAATACTCAAATATGAACACCCCGTCAAAAAATGTGAGTTAGGTCAGCAAAATACCGGCCCAAAGCAAAAATAGCTATACTCATCTTGTTTTGACCTGGCCCAAATTATTTTAACATAGCTAACATAACCTTATATATGAGTGTCTATGGTATATCATGCTTAAATTTTTTCCAGCTTCTTAACCCAACCTGAATTTTCATTCTATTGTATGATGATGCCTGAACTTACCTGAACAATGCTTGCTGGATATATCCTGCTACTACTCTTTGATGTGTATTGACTCATGTGCATCTCAAACAGCTTTGCTACATGTCAAATCAAGTCGGATGAATCTGGTTTTTGATATGGAATTATTATAAGGGTTTTTACACTATTTAGTTCTAAGGTAAAACAGAAGAGTTTCTTGAGAAGGATCAAAAGTAAGGTGGCCGGTGAGTGACAATGACAAGTTATTCACCCTGAGCGAGCCCTTTTCTTAAATAAAAAAATTTATTTTTTAGTCCCTCAATTATTACAATTAAAAAAGTTATCCTCTTCTCGCTCACTCCCCCTTCTCTCCTCCTCCTCCTCCTCCTCCCCTCCTCCTCCTCCTCCTCAGATTTGCTCCTCCGGCCACTCCAACCTCCTTTCCCACTCCCCCTTCTTCTTAGCCTCTTCTTTTGAAGCATACCTCATGGTGAATAAATCATTGTTTCTGTAAGGTCTGTAACCTTTTCATCATTATCATGGTCTCCGTCTCCGGGAGCAAAAGATTCCATATATGCCTGTGAAATATCTTTCAGGGTGCCAATAACGGATAAGTTAGGTGCATGTACTCCTTAATGGGTATAAGTCTGATCTCAACAACATCGAGAAGAACAAGTGTTCCCTGAGGGTGGGGGAGAGAGGGAGAGTGAGATAGAAGAGAAGAGTGACTGAGGAGAGAGTGGGAGTGAGAGAAAAAGGGAAGGGATGAAAAGTAAATATTTTTTTTTTTGCAAATGAGGGTCTTCCATGGTCTTTCACAATGAGCAACATGTCAAGGTCACTTACCCTAGAATTTGTCCAAAAGTAATTGTGTTTGTGTATCAAGTTACCTAAAAATTGCAGATTAGCGATGAAATAATATTCCTCCCAACGAGTGACGGATACTGGTAGGGCTGGACAACGGGCGGGTTCGGTCGAATTCGGGCCCAAACGGGCCAATTCGAACCAACTCGCCCATCTATATTAGCAACCCAATTCCGTCCGATGGGTGGGTCGATCTGGGCGGTTGGAGGGTCCTCGGGTTGGGCGGGTTAGCGGGTGGGTTGGGGCGGGTTGGACCCTTTTTTTTGGGCCAGAATGAAGGCCAATAATTTTCATAAAAAAAAAAAGCCCAATCTTGATGACTCTTCCTCTTCCAATCTTCCTCTATACTGATACTCTGAAGCAGAATAGCAGAGGCGGCGGCGAAGCAGAACCACAGAGGGCGGGGCAATGCCACCGGAGAACTTCAACCTCAGACCAGTCCTTACTTCTGCCGCTGATGTGCCGCCATGGAAAGCAGTAGAACGTTGTTCCTCTGTTGTTCCCCTTTACCAAGCTTCTTCCTCTGCTTCGACGACCCCTGCATGTTCTTCGTCTCGGGCATCTCCTCTGTTCACTCCAGAAGCAGATGACGGCGATGCGACAGATGGAGTGAGAAGATCGCAAAGATCTGGATTTCGAAGAGTAACAAGGAAGATCTAGATCTGCATCTGCATCTCCGCATCTCCTTCATCTCTGAAACTTCTGGTCTGCATCTCCATTATCCTTCGTCGTCGGTCGGGTTCGGTCACCGACGGTCTGAAACTTCTAGAACCAAGCCCGACCGCCATCAACCGCCACAACCCAGATTTTTCAACCCATCAACCCAAAAATCCGAAGCAACCCACCTGCGTCCTTGTTTTCACTTGCGGGTCCGCCGGGTTCGGGTCGGCGGCGGGTTTTTGTCCAGCCCTAGATACGGGGATGAAACATTAAATTTAACTTTTTGTTATTTAGTGATAGAATTTTTCATTGCTAAATATTTCATTCCTAATTCGGTTATTTAATATGCAAAATATATTTAATGACAAAATTAACGACAAACAATTCTTATTTTTGGTAATTTTTTTTTTTTATATAATGGTAAGAAACAAACTACCACTCCGGAGCCTGGAGCAACATTGGTGAGGCTCCTCTCTAAGAGATTTGTTTTGCACAAGGCGGTGATCGAACCAAAGATCTCTCACTGGAGAGTATCTTTGTTCATATTTGCCCTACCTTACGGACTTAGCATGCTTCCACTAGGCCAACCCCATTTAGGTAACAACAAACAATTCTTTCTCTAAAATAAATTGACGCTAAATTACACTCCCTGAGTAACCAATTTCATCACCAATTTTGTCACTAGATATATGCAGAATATATTTAGCAACTTCTAAAAATTCCATATCTTAAATAAGTCTTCACTATTTCGATCGCTAAATATATCCTGTATATTTAGTGATGAAATTTGTTATTGATGGAACTTTTGTCACCAATTCCGTCACTAATAGTAATATGTTTACAAAAACCTTTCATTTTCTTGTAAAAAAAAATTCCGTAGATTTAATAACAAGAAAACAAATCCCCCTCTTACTTTCCACCCCATCCCCTATTCAAAAAAGGTAATTAATAGAGAAGTTAAGTATGAAAGAAAATAAAAAAAATCCGTTATTGAGAAGATATGTAAGTAATAGATTGAAGAGAGATGCACTTAAATTTCCAATTTACCTCTTCTTAATTTCTTATAGCACTGGTTAGCAAGACTCTAAAAAAAAGGGAAAATCTGTGTTATCCTTTCGATACCATACCCATGTCTATGTGATCCAATCAGATTATGAGAATTTAGTCCAATGTGATATTGATACATGACCATTTAATTGAAGTGACGTATTCTGATTGGATATAGATACTTAAACCCTATATTTTTTCAAGGGTATCATAGTAATGCCCGTCAAAAGAAATTGTATATTAGTAACAAAACCTTTTCATCGCTATTAGTGAGAGAAATAATTGTTTCCTAATAGGAATGGAATAACTGTGTATCATTCTATCACAAATAGTGAGAGAATAATTACCTGGCTATTGGAGACTAATAGTGACGAAGTGTGTTTGATTTCGTGACGCAAAGGTTTCAAACACAAGCGGCTGTCGCTAATTGCAACAAATTAAAAATTCCTTCTTTAAATATTTTGCGATGATTGTTGATCTTTTTTTAAAATTCCTCCTAATTGACTTTGTCACGGAAAAGTTAATATTTAGCGACAGATTTGTTCCATAGTTATTTTCAGTTTTTTTAGTTGTGTTACCTTTCATTATTTTCCTCCCATTTAATGGGTTAGTGTCATCAGATATAGATAATTGCAGATTATGTAGATACTTTTGTTTCAAAAGTTGTTAATTAGTTCATGCACTTTTTACTAGAGAAAAAGCCCACCACATCTCTCTATGCAAAAGCCACTGACACGATAGTTGATCCTCAAGTGGCTGCAAAGTAACTGTGTGTTGATTCAGCTGCGCGCTGAAATTGAAGGTATGAATGTCAACAACAAAGTAATTTTATTAGAATTATAATTGTTTAGAATCCTTGGTTAATTATGTTAACCACTAACTGACTCAATGTCATTTGTGTAGGCATGTTACACAAGTATTTTAAATCTTTGTATTTCCTTCAGTTAGTTAGTTAGTTAGGATTCTGTTTATTAGTTAATTAGATTAGTTTGTTAATCTGTTGTTAGTCTGTTAATAGCTATTGGGTAGTTTAGTCATTGTTGCAGCTATATAAGCTGTCACCATAGGTTGTAAATCACTATTATTCATTTTCAATGAAAGTTTCCTTTCAGATTAATTCTTTCTCTCCTCTGGAAATCTTGTGATTCGGATTTCTTGAGCTTGTTCTCTAATAAATTTCACTGATTAGTGATTTGTGACTCTTTTACTCTGCTGGTTTTGTTTAGCTAGCGACCATGACTACTGAATATTTAGTGTCTGAATTACGATGCAGTAATTACAATTGAAGTAATAATTGGCACAGCCATAAACTTCGTATAAAAAAAATTCAGATTATTTGCAATGCCCCCTACCTTTTTTACGGTCATTGTTGGAGTTCTACGTTGGATAGTGATATGGTCCGAATAATGTTTATAAATGGGGGTAACCCTCATCCCATGAGTAAGCTTTTTGGGTTGGGTTAGGTGCAAACTCAAATTCTAAGATGGTATTAAAGCCTATCCAAGATCCGCTGGAGTATTGGACCACCTGCATATGTCCAATCCTGCAAACTTCAAGCTCCAGATATACAATCCTGGACGTGAGGCGGTATGTTGGAGTCCCACATTGGATAGTGATTTGATCTGAATAATGTTTATAAGGGGGCAACCTTTACTCCTTGAGCTAGCTTTTGGGATTAAGTTAGACCTAAACTCAAATTCTAAGAGTCATACTGTTTGACTTCCTGACTACACAATTACACATTAGTTATTCTGTTTTTGAACTAATTACGATAATGGGATTTGGCTTCATTTCCACTTACTTATTGGACATGAGATTCAGGGCAATGAAAATTCTAATTTGATGGAGCAACATTAGTAGTTCCAACTATTATTATTTAGACTTATATTAAAAAAAACTATTATTCTTTAGATAATTTTTTTTTAAAATCAAATCTTGAGCATTGTACTCAGGAGTTCTTTCTCCTGCAGGGCTATACTTCCCAGTTAATATAGGTGTTTCATACTTCAGTAATTCTGATTTTGTTTTACAATTCCTAGTAGGAACCGGCATTTTATTCAAATTCAAGAGTTTATACCATTGAATCATTATATATGTGACTTTTAAGGTAGTTATAAAAGTGAAAATTTTTTAAATGATATGACAATTTATAATTGATTGATAATTATATTAACAATACATAACAATTAAATCCTAAATTCAATGTACAATATTTACATCATATGAGCATGAATCAGTACACGACAATGTTGAATTGAAATCATCAAAAAAAATGTCAGTTACTTAAAACACATTACGAAGTTTGCAGTTTGTTTGTTATAGTATATTTTATATCCTGTAAATGTATGTTGGAATCAATTATTGGTATACTCGGCCCTAGATTCTTTTGTATGTTTTGACATATGACTTCTTTTTTATTTATTGGTTGATACCAGCACGTTTGAAGTTCAACCTGTGATTTACTTCGATACTTAATTGATCATGTCATGCATGAGCTATATATTGTAGAATAAAGGGTGGAATTAGCCATTATTATCATCAATGTTTTCAAGTTTTCACTTATCCTTTTATAAAAATTAAAAAGTCAGCAGATACCTATGAGAAAAAGAAAACAAAAATATATAATTAACTATAGCAGACAGAGAACATGGTCATCACGACTAAGATGTGGATGAACATGCTGGCATGCTACACATTTTTTACATTCTATGCCTCTTTTTTATAAGTAGTCATCTACCTTTTGGCACTCCACAAGTCCATGGTGAGTTTCTCACAGAGATATCCATCCTTATAACCAAAAACATGGCTTCCATGCAAGAAGTAGATCAAACCAACCAAGAAGGTGATTTCTCTGTAAGGATGTTGGACGGATCCAGAATTTCAATCATGGTGAGCTTGCAAAAAGAAAAGCAGATTGTGGTGGATCCACTGTCATTAAAAGAATCTTTTATTAAACAAGAGTTCTTTGACACTACTATGCTTCCAACTGTTAACACTTCTTCTGCAGCCACCATTTTGCACCCTCCACCACTACAACCTCCAAAGCAAAAATTCTTAAGCTTAAGTCTCCCAAATTCAGCCAAATCATCGCCTCGATTCGCTTCGGCTCTTTCCAAGAAGAAATCAGATGTTGAGAGCCTGGAATCACAATGCCAAGCTAGTAACTTGAGCCTCAAGGATCAGCATCTGCTACAAGAAGTACACTTAAGAAAGAGCAACTCATGTGGTGAAAGAACAGCATGTGCACCCTCAAATGAATTTGATCACTTGTTGACTATGCTAAATGCAATGAAGCATGATATCAGGTATCATGGTAGCTTCTCCAAAACAGAAGCTGTGAAAGAAAGTCCTAAGAGTGTGAAGCACAAGGGAACACCAGATGATTCATTTAGATGCAATGCTCTTTGTTTGTATCTACCAGGCTTTGGTAATAGATTAAAGCCAGTTAAAGCAAGAAAGCAAGAATCACAAAGGGAAGCTGTAATGTCTAGAACAGTTTCCTTGGAAAATTTTGAATGTGGTTCTTGGGCTTCTTCAGCTATACTCTCTGAGAGTGAAGGAGGAGAATCTACTAATTCCTACTTTGATCTGCCATTGGAATTGATCAAATGCAGTAGTGCCAATGAATTATATTCTCCCATTGCTGCATCCTTTGTCTTTGAAAAAGACCTTAAAGGGATTCTAAAGAATGGTTCTTCTAGAGCCAATGCTAGAAAATCAGTAGCATCACCTCGCCATGTTCGGTTTTCTACATCATCTTCTGCATCATGCCCTTCCTCTCCAGCTTCGTGCATCACTCCTCGTTTGAGAAAAGCCAGAGAAGATTTTAACGCCTTCTTAGCAGCGGCACAAAGTGCATGAGAATGATGAAGATCTCTCTTATATGGAATATAGTGTTAAAAAGATACTAATAAAACTTCATTTTTAGCTGCTTCTGTTTAACTATTTATTCACCTCCCTATGTGGACAATGCCTGCATAATTGTTTTGCAAGAGCTAGATGTTAATTAATTAGTTTTCAAGGGAAATTGGAGGGTGTTTTGCTAGTGTACAAATGATCGCCCTATGTCTAATCACCAAGCATAAATAAATATTGAAGTTTGTAACCTGAGATCTGTAATCTCAAGACACAACTTTTGATTTTTACTCACATTTCGGCTACACAACCAAGATGTGTTATTAGTTTGTTAACAATGCTAAGTCACAACTGATGCTAACGTTTTTTCAGCAAGATTTTACATCTAACATCATCATGTAAAACTACTTCTTTAAGGATAATATTATATATTATATTAACAATATTTAAAGGAGACAAAGAAAAAACATTAAATGTGCAGAGTTATTGGATTTTATATGGATTTGTGCAAAAAAGTTTTGATGTCACCCTATACACATTCAGAAGTAAATCTAATGGGGCAATAAATAAGTGAGTTTTTATATTGTAAAATGTTTGTTTATAGGAAAATGTTAACCGCACGGGTTAAGGAATTTTTTTTTTCTTTTCTCAAGGAAATGTTGTAGTGTGTGTATTGAAAAGTTAAGTTTTTAGTGTTCTAATAAAACTTAACTTTTTCTTGATTTTTTAATCAGTACCTTAGAACATTGGTTAACAAGATCTATTTTATATAACATTAATTAACTTTATCTTATATTTTCCCCTTTATATGATGTAGTTGTTATACGTGAGTGTATCATTTTTACCTATAACATTCATCATTTGTTTTACTGAATATAACACAGCTCAAAAAAGGTGTATATATAAAGATAAATATGAACTATAAAAATTGGAAATCTTGTAGAATTGAAGCTAGGCCAAACACTACCTAAGAACCTTAGAGCAACTTATTTAGATTTTGATAGAATTGATGTTAAAATAATTGATTTAAAAAAAAATAGAGATTAAAAAAATTTATTTGTGTTTGATAATGATATTTTAAAAGTGAATTTAAAAAATTGATTTTATTTCGATGATTTTGGACCTGTTTGTTTGAGATTTATTTGAACGCAAACGTGTGTTTGAATTTGCGTTGGTGGAAAGCTTCACTTTGGAGCTTTGGAAAAAAGTTGGTTCAGACTCCTTGGGACGTGAAAAATTCACGTTAGCATTGGAAAAAAAACTAAACCAAGCATGCTCAAAGAAAAGTCACTTTTAAGATGTAAATATAAAAAATTTTGTCGGTTTCACACCAACAATCAATTATGTTCAACGAAAAAGTTAGAAATTTCTGTTTCCCTTAAAATCAATTTTACCCACCCAAAATTGCTTTTAGGCTCTCAAAATTAATTTTGGAGTTTCCAAAATCTTAACCAAAAAAGTAGAACCTATTGGTACTCTTATAACAAAAAATGGGCCAATGTATGCTCGGCCCAAAATATGGAGAGTCTACTTTAGGGTGGTGTGTGTTTCAAGCTATATTTCTATATTCTTCGGAATGTTAGAGTGGAAATATACATTCTCATGTTTGTTTCAAGCTTCTGAAAAAATATTCCTAGGAAAGTAACATGCCTATGGTTGTAACATTTTTGATTCCCACCTCTAAGGTTGGGTATCTTATATTCCCATCAATATTTTTGTGAGAAAATACAAAATTAACCCAGTAACTATAATTATTATACATTACATTCAAATTTTAATATTTAAATAACATTTTATATGATAAGGGTATTTTGATAATTACAACATTTATTCCCGAGAATATACATCATTAACCAAACAAACTTTAAATTATTCCCAGGAATTTTAATGGTTATTCAAACATGTTTTGCAAAATACCCAAGAATGACATTTCGGGAATGTGATTCCCGAGTATATAATTTCATACCGTGAAACAAACGCCCCTAGGAAGAAGAAAACGGGTGGTATGCACTATGCAGGTAAGGTAATGAGTAAGTCAGGGGTGAGCTGGCAGTTAGTTATTTTTAGAGGGAATGAAAAAAAAATGGAAAGGATGCAGAGAGAGAGAGAGAAGGAGGAGAGTTTTGTTTGTTAGGTTGGTTCTGGACAGAGAAACTTCTCTGAGGAGCCATAGGCTCTGGTTTGTAGTGATCTTTCATTTCAGTGTTAATGCAACTGTCTTTGTACATTTCCATTCTCTAGTATTTGTTTCATAATATCTAGTATTGCTCTTTTCTAATTGGGAATCGCAACATTTTCACATGGATTACCCTTTAAATAAAATGTCAAAACAAGTACCTCTCGTCAAATTCCTATGCCCCAAATCATAACAAAATTTTCTACATGGATTTGGTTTTTTCTTTTGACAATACATGGATTTGGTTGACTTTTAATGCTCAGTTTGTTTTAAATAATTTTGAATGCAAATCAACTTTCCAACAATGTCAAATAAAAAGGCAAATCTTAGGTCAGCCGATAACCAACTATTGTATTGATTTGAAATTTGATCATCAGAATAAATCTTGTAAATTACAAGTTAACATTGCAAAGAATATACATCCCAACGGTGAGTGATGAAGTTGTCCCAGGCCCGGCCCAAGGGGCAAGCTAATGAAGCAAGGGCTTTAGGCCTCAAAAAATTACTATTTACTTTAATAAAAAAATTTGAAAAAAATGAAATCCATGAGTCTAATGCTTAAAGACTCTCCGTCTTTCACTTTTCCCTCACGGCCTCACTCACTTATCTGACTATTTGTTTAACAATTTTTTATTTTAAAAAAAGAAAGTCAATCATGTAATTGGATATCTCAATATCTCCCTCACCGCCTCACGTCTGTCTGTCTCCCTCACGTTTGAGACGTTTCTTACTCTCTTTGCTCTCTCTGTCTCTCACTCTCTGCGTGCGACTCCCTCCGGCCTCCGCTGTGGGATGCGGTGTTGCGACTGCCGACTGGTTTGAGTGGTTTCTGGCCGGCGATTGCTGGAAGAAGAAAAAAAACCAATTTTGACATTTTGGCATTTTGCTAGGGTCCTATATTGCTGGTTAGTAGTGTACCTGTACTCAGTAGTCAGTAGTTACTGAATAGTGTTGTAGGCTGGCTTTTGCTAGTTTTGTGTGGTTATGTTTTTTGCTATGTGTATTTTTAATTCTTTATATAAAATATCAATAAAATGATAAATTATTTTCTCTTTGAATTGCAGAAATCTTGTACCTATTTTTGTTGCATTTGGCCCAACAAGCACTCAGAATTTTTATGTGAAATAATCTCTTGACAATCAGATTTTATTGTTCTAGCTTTTTCTCTTTAGTCTATTGATTTATAGTCATTTAATTTATTTTTATGAAAGGTTCATTGCTTTTATTTTAAAAAATATAAATGTCTTGAATTAGGTTATTCGAAAATAAAAAAGTGAGTTGAAACTTTAATTGAATCACAAAAAGGGGTTATAGATAAACTTTTCAAAACAAACCAGAAAAATAAAATTGAAAATATAGGTGATTGTTGGTTGAATGAATAAGTTAACAATGTAGATATAGATGAAAATGAAAATAGAGAAGAAATATTAGTTAATGAACTAGAAATAGAGAATAATAGATTAGAAGAATCCACTAGTAAAAAAAGGCCCCATTAAAATTATTGATATAGATTTTTCTAAGGATGAATTTTCAAAAAGCACAAAAGATAAACTTTAAATAAAAATATAATAATTTTAATAAATATTGTTCTTTGCCTTAAAAAGGCCTCATCTCAGATTTCGCTTTAGGCCTTAATAGGTGTTGGACCGGCCCTGAGTTGTCCTTGAGGTCCCTGAGCCTAAGAAAGCAACAGGGCCGTCCCAAGAGTAAGTAAGGTCTAAAGTAAACTTTAAGTGAGACTTTTTTTGTTTTAAGTGAAAAAGTATACTTGGATTAGGTTATGCTAGTTGTTCAAGGGCGTGTCTTCCCATAATCTAAACTTTTCTATACTAAAACAAAAGGACACAATTTATGTTAGTACACAACACACCTTAGCCGAGTGCTACCTGTAAAGTCACGACTGCACACATTCATGCATTTAGGTATTAATTCACCGTTGGATTAATCACTAAAAGTGATTGGAGAAGTCTATAATTGATCCAACGGTGCATTAATGCGTAAATGTGTGAATGCGTGATTTTTTAAATGTAGGAAAACCGGGTCGGAGTTTTTCCCCATAGAATATTTTGAGCAAGTGTATATTGTGCCTTTATTTCACATATTGCAAACAAATGCATGATGGCATTAGATATTCGTTATGTTTGCCCCTAGATTCTTTGATTTGTCTGCTTCCTATACTTTGAGCATGTCCCCTTTGATGTGAGCACGTTACAAGTTTTGCTTAATTTAATTTGATTTACTTACTCTGACATTCAAGAATATGGTGTTATGCATGATATATTTGACTATCACTATTTCAGGGGAAAAAAAGTGAAATCAACCCTTACAATCATGATAATTCAGGTCATTGATGTCTCAAGTCTCAATATCATCTAGGTATAAAATGCCGACCAGGTATATTGAGGATCTCCAAGTGGTTTAGTACTTCTTGTTTATGAGAGAAGTCAACTAATCCTAAGAGGCAAAACCATATTATATATTAAAGAGTAATCTGAATGGATGTTAGAGAGAGAGAGATTACAAACATCACTCTAAACCTCTTTTTCTATAAATAGTCCAGTAGTCTCCAAGTCCAGCACGCTTCAAGTTTCTTATACAGCTAGCTAGCTAGTGATCCCAATTTATCAGAAAACACCACTTTTGAGCCTTCAGAGCAAAAATTCTTGAGCTACACTATGTCAAGTTCGATCAGCTAGCTCATCCCCTCCTTTAACTTCAACACTGTCAATGAAGACCAAATCAGACGGTAGAAGAGCCTAGAATTATCACCAAGTAAGGACAGTAACTTAATCTACAAGAATCAGCATCTACAAAGTAGGAGCATGTCACTGTCAAGTAGTCAAAGAAGAAGAACACATGCAACCCCGGATGAGTTTGATCTCATGAGGCTGAGTGCAATGGAACAACAACATAAACATGAACATGATAACAGGCATCAAGGAAGGTTCTCCAAAACTGAAGTAATCATCAAAGACGGTCCTAAGGGTAGTGGCAAAGGAAAGGGTGATGATGGATTCAAATGCAGTGCATTTTGCATGTGTCTGCCAGGCTTTGGTAATAAGGCAAAAAAGGCAGTTAAAGCGAGAAAAAGAGAAACCAAAATGGATCATCCTGTGGATCCTGTGATGATGTCTAGTACATTTTCTTTTGAAATATTTGAACGTAATTCCGGCATAAACAATGAGAATAAAGGAGATGAGTCCATCAGTTCCTACTTTGAACTACCATTATCTCAAATCCTCAAATACAGCATTGGTGATGGTGCACAAGCCCCGGTTATAGCAGGCTTTGTCTTAGACAAGGACATTAAAGGGGAACATTTTTAGTTTTACACTGAGGGTGTGAATGATTTTCTTTTTCTTTTTTTGGTAATTGGATTGAAAAAATATTGAGAGCACAAAAATTATGGTTTTGTTGTAATTATGTTGCTATACTATGTATGTGATTGTTCAGAAGATCATTTTGAAAAAGATATATAATGACTTGTTTGTATCAGTAAAAACTTAATTTTTTTACTAGTATTGAATTTTAGCAAATTGTGTCTAGATTTTATGGACTTAAATTCGGGTTTGTTTTGGTCATTGAATGAAGCTATGTTTGTAAATCCACATTATCAAATTATTAATAGGGATGGGGCGGATAAAGAGTTTAAGGCCTCATTTTTTAAGCCCGGTCTTGGGACCCTATTATACCTACTAGACCATATATATTTCTAATTATATAAAAAAAAAGATCATATATATTTCTATCAAAGAAATCGGATCGACGAATTGGTTGAATTTAATCCAACGACTATACTTTTAGTGAAATCACTAAGTATACTTACTCATATGTTCATTTCATTTAAGTTTTTATCCTGTAAAGCAACTACAAATCATTCTATGTATGACTTTTAAAGTAACCGTCATCAAACATTTTTAATGATTTAACAATTCATAATTGACTCATAATATAAAAAATCTTTACACTTACAACATATATTAATTAAATTTTTCATTTAGAATTTAAAACCTTCTAAGAATAATTTTCTGTCAAAGAAATAGCATGATTGAATTTGTTAATTGGTTGAATTTAATTTAACTTAATTATATTTTTGGTGAAATCACTAGATATACTAATATGTTCATTTCCTTTAACTTTTCTATGAAATGAATCCCCGGTTGACCTGAGCACCAGGCCAGGGATTCTACAACTATATTTATCCATGAATTGTCTTTAAACAGCCACATATTGCATCAGGCAATAGCCAACTTCGCGACGTTTTTTCTTTCAGAAAATAGTGTGCCAATGCAAATAGTTTTAATTTTTTTTTATCATATGGATTGTGAGATTTTCTTTTCGGGGTCTGAATACCGATTTTGAGATTGAATAAAAAATTTGCTGCCATTAGTTGTCATCGCTTTTAGTTTTTGGCCCGCATTTGTCATTTTCAAGTTTCAAAGAAATCCTCAAATGGGCTTCTCATCTAGCCCGAAGTACTGTTACTGGTACAAATACAGGCCTCATTTCTTACTTGGACCCTATAAGAAGAACCAAAGTGCAAACGAAAAAACACAAAAAATTAATTAATAACAAATAAGCAACTAAATACTTTTAACATTTGTTCAAAAATATATATTGCTAAAGCTTTCTTCCTAATTATGTTATAGATTGTGCTATCAAGTAATATATTTCTGACTCATCTTCCGCTGTAATTTAATATAAGTTTAAATAAGTTTTTAATCTCTGAAAAGTGTGTGAGTTTTGGTTTAAGTCCCTATAATTTTTTCATATGTTTTGATCCCTACAATTTCAAAAATTTAGGAATAAGTCCATACCGTCAACTCTGTACCGCTACTTGCTGACGTGGCAGACAATTGTGACGCCATGTGGCAATGTTGACGTGGCTTCCGTCTGCCACGTCAACCGATAACAGTGCATAGTCGATGATAGGAACCTATTCCTGAACTTTTGAAATTGTGGGGATCAAAACCTATGAAAAAAAATTATAGAGACTAAAACCAAAATTCATGCACTTTTCAAGAACTAAAAACTTATTTAAACCTTTAATATATGTAGTTTCTCCTTCATTTTAGGCTATTATTAATAAGTACTTGTAAATTACTTGCACTAATTTCAATTTCACCTCACAAGTTACAAGTATGTCTCAACTTTTATTTTTTATTTTTTGCTGAAAATGTCTCAGCTTAATTTCATGTTCTAAATCTAATTTTTTAGGCAGCAGTCTAATTTCAAGTATAGACTCAAACCATCAGCTTTTGTTAAACAATTCTATAGTGAAATTACTCTCCATCCAGAAGAAGTGATACTATTGTTACATAAATAGTGATGGACAAAATTGAGCACTGTACATTTCGTTCCATTCCATTTCTGTGAGGTAAAATCTACCACTTCAAGATTATTTTACATTCACAAGATTATGTTTCATTCGGAACCTAACCAAATAGAAACAGCAAAGCATGAAAATACCTTTTTAATTCCAATCTATTATTAATTAATAACTATCTCAGCATAATTAAGCTTGCATATTATGTATGACTCATGAGTACTGCTCAACTAATAAAACACATGACATTGTTTTCTTGGAACACATTCGTTAGGAGGATTGGTTAGAGATTCCGCATCCATAAAATATGCAATTGAAAGGAGGGTTTTGAAAGCAAAACAAGAACAACCCTGCAATAATGAAATGAGTATGAAAAGAAAAACCAACCTCTCTTATGATTGTGGCTGCCAAGGAGACTGAGTTATATATGGTAAAATACGCACACTAGCTATAGAACGGACAAAATAGAAAAGAAAAGGGTTATCTGGGTATGAATTATTCATTCGATTGATCAACAAAAAGCTGTGTTATTGGCATCAAATTGTCTATATCTCTCTTGACCAATTATACTTTTATTTTTCAGAATAATGTAGGACCTATTTACTTTCCCAAAGCAATAGATAACTTTCTATATTTAAGCAGCAAGTCCTTGATAATCCTATTTTATTTGCTTCAATGATTGAAGGTCGTCGGTAACATGACCCTTTGAGGAGGTCCTAAGTAGGAAGGTGCCATGCCATCACTCTTTAAGGAGGAGGCCTTAAGTGGGATGGTGTTATCTAAGCTTAGGTTTCACTTCTTACTTTATGCTAAACTTTTAATGCTATTTGTCAGTATAAATAAACAACGTCGATGATTAATAGCATTGCATTAGTCTATTAGATTCTAAGAAAAAGAACTTGGAAAAATGTAATTTATTTATAGCTGTCAAATCTTACCATGAACCTCCCTGATTCTGAAAACAGACAAAAGAGAATGCATTGTTTATGTCTATATTGAACAGCAACAGCACACTTTCATGAAGAAATAAATTCCCTATGAGTCAAAGCTCAAAGTTTAGTCAACATATTAATCCGAATGTATTAGATTCTACAACAGCAGGAAATTAAAGATAGCCCCTGGGTTAAGTTGATGGATATGACTATTTTAAGGTGAAGTTGTCTCTAAAGTGAGTAAGTAAAAGTATATTCTTCCTTAGATCATTTAGTGGGTTGAGGCAACCCTTACTTACTAAATTTAGAGACAAATTCACTTTAGAAGAGCTTATTACTAAATTGATTGATTGTTTTTTCCACCAATGATGCTATTCCTGAAAGTGTAGTTAGATTTTTAGAATGAACGATTTCTTGTTGAAAATAGTTTTTGCCCATGGGACAAAACTTGATTAAAGTGGAAGAAAATTTCTGACTTGATTCACGGTTGGATTCACAACCACAAGCAACCAATTCAATTTATGTACATCTGAAGAATATAAACCGTGCAGAGAGT